>LS507068.1:517104-556668 GCA_900490845.1 Pristionchus japonicus
AACCTCGATTTTCGCCGTATTTTCGAGTTATTGATTTTTTTAAAATTGTAGATAAGTTGCAGCAAACGATTCTCTCTCGAACAAGTGCAAACATGACTCATGAAAGTGCGTTTGGAGTGTCTTGAATGATGTATCGAAAAATCCCGTACAATACAGTATTGTATCGGATTCGTTCCGGAATATAAATTCGGTACGATATTTGCTTTTTCACATCAACAGGTTTTTCCATTCGAAATCCATCACAGTATTATCAACGAAAGACCGCGTATCTGACAATTCTTACATACGCCACTTTCTCGGTGAGATGAAGAAACGACTAACGTCATTCAAGTAATTCAGGTTGCATTGAGTGTTTTGATCAGCGAGTTGATGCTAGCAGGTGAAAATAAAGTTGAGATTTTTTGTTCACAGGACTGTTT
Organism: Pristionchus japonicus; assembly: GCA_900490845.1. Lineage (NCBI taxonomy): Eukaryota > Metazoa > Nematoda > Chromadorea > Rhabditida > Neodiplogasteridae > Pristionchus > Pristionchus japonicus. Next base: position 517,524 of record LS507068.1, read on the forward strand.
GACAGGATCGCAAACTATCAGCGCAACAGTGGCAGCTCTGATGAGCAATACCCTGGACATTTCTGCTTTTGTGGTACGAATAAAACAAAATCTAATCAACTTGCTGGCAAACAGACCAATTTTACTGTGCTATTCTTCGCCAAAAGGAAATACAGAAAAAGTGAGAAGCAACTCAATGAACGATATCAAGTGAGTATTTGAGATGAGTTTGCAGCTAAATTATGCTGCTTATTGCTTTCTATTATTTATCTGATCTAATTATCCCTAAACAGGTTCGGGAAGCATACTCCATCACTCGAGCCATGGTTCCAGTTTATTTCCTAAGTACAGCGCTCAAGGTTGATACCGGTCTTCAGATGTTCATATTAAACGTTTTTGCAGCTCGTAATCATCTTTGTGAATTGGATGTACATAATTCACGCTATTCCGTGGAGCATCAGCGAAGTGGTCTACATTTTGGTGAGCTGAATGATGAAAGGAATGAACTCAAAATTGGTTTTAGTGTTCCGAAGTGAGTTGCGGCCTCACTTCTGGTATGTTTCTATACCACAATCTCAGACTTCGATCGAAGATAACCTTCTTTTTTAATCGGTGAGGGATAGGAATTCACAATTTCTAATATTATTTCAGAAATTCAAAAATATATTCATCGACAGCAAAGGTTGACTCTCAAGATACCACGGAAAGCTATTTTCGAATGCTTGTTCAGTCATGGGAAAGGAGATGAATCGAATGGACCCAAAAAATTCTTTATCGTGATGCAGTTGTGGTCGAAAAAGCTATCGATGTTGTTTGTACTGTATGCCTTCTCTTAGAGCGAAATCCGATGAAGAACATTACTGTATGACGGAAACGGGGTGTGTTCATGATCATAGTGGTTGCGTTTACGAGAGGAAAGAGTTCAGTGATGAGAAAAGCGACGCTCGTGCATTCTGAAATGATTACTCTTCAATTCCAATGAATCGAAAAACATCATCATTTTCTGAAAGCATTTACCTAGGTACAACCTTTGCACAAAATAAATGAAATGAACTGTTACCAATCGGAAGCAATTCAGTCAGAACACTCGCGAGCCAAACGATCATTGGAAAACAGACGAATAACCAGCAGGTGCTCTGAAATTAACAAAATGGTGGCCATACGTAGGTAGTAGTAAGCTTCACCTGCATAACAAGAGAGTTTATCATGACTCGATGGTAAGCAAGAGTCCGGGAACTCATTTCGGTTATCTCGAAAGACACGCATAATAAATATCGAGCAGAGTCAAAACATACGCGATCGTTCAAAAGCTTGTAGATGTGTCGAATTAAAAAAAGAAATAGGGGACCTTGAATTGGAAGAACCTGAGAAACAATTGAGTGATTTAGAATTTGCATGCTGTTTTACTATTATCACATAGTAGATAACGTATCGCGTATTCGATTCAGGATCGTAAACAATCCAACTCGGTTTCCGCGTAATCCACAGCATAGCGGGCTGATACTGAAAGGAAATTTCAATTTTAGGAATCACGATTGACCAACCTTTGCAAGATACTCGCTCCTCCCAACAGATTCGTGATCAGCAAATACTACGAGCATTGGCATTGCCTCTATTGATAATATGTAGATGAAACAAAGAAAGTTTCGGTAGCGCTTCTAAATGTGAGAAAACATAGTCCATGCAATTTATTTCACCACCTTCGTTATCTTTAGAGTGTGACTTGGATGTAGAATTGATTGATGTCGATAGAAAACACAAAGGTTCAACATAATCAGGCATCCAAGAACGATCGCGAAGAAAGTGACCTGGTTTAGAATTATTTTACAAGCAGTAGGCCGAAACTAACGACACATATGTGGGGGTCACTCATCATACACAAAACGCCCTTGCAATAAACCCCAATGATAGGAAAGAGAGGAATCGGAGCGAACAATAATCCAATATGCACGTCAATCATAGCAGATAAACACTGGAAATATTATTTATGAAACTAGACTGAAGACTTTTGAAGACGGGAATCATAATCAAAAATATCAAATAAGCACCCACCTGCATAGTTATAAGCAAATATTTGTAGGCTCCCGTATGTCTCGGAGTTTTCGTCCATAACAAATAAATAGTAAGGATATCAACTATGAAACTGATAGCACAATTCGTGCGAACACCCCTGCAATTAGGTCTCAGAATCGATCACAAAGATGACTCACCAAGTGACCAAATTATCGTGCGTCTCGCTTATAGTGAAATTGATGGCCATTTAGATGCAATAATGAAAGACGGTCGGCTCCTTGATAGAATAGATATGATAACGACGCGTCTAACTTGCTACATGAGGCTGGTCGATATCAGAAGTCTGCATACATTTCTCCCCCACTGATTGCTGGTTTGGATAATTGATACATAGTCGCAACTCATCGCAATTTATCCAGTCGGATGAATTCAATATGTGAATAGAAGACATTTGAAAGGCTTGATAACAAGTGTCCAAAATATCATGAGAATATTTTTGTTCTTCAGTTACACTCAAAGAAATATTCACAGATCTTAACGACCATTCGTGTTTCAAAAACAGGGATCTATTCAATTCAAGCAATTCAAAGGCTACGATGTATCCATTGAAATCGTCTTCACTAGCACGTCCAAGCGGTCAAATTGGCAGTTGCATAGTTTCGGAAGCATGATTATTGGCATTGAAACGATTTTGCAGTTACGAATGAAACTCTTTTCGAAGCGTTAAATTCGACCCCTTAAAGCTCTTGAAAACTTCATACAATTTCATTTAGTATTTATTTCCGTTAGATGAACGCCCAGACAAGGCATTTGCATCAACAGTGGTACATTTAACGTGCTCTTTAGCTGGTCCGAGTCGGAGATAGATCAGAAGCGCTTGTCTAATGGATGGTGAATTCAGCATCACTGATATTGCGTTAAGCATGGGGAAGAGTTGAGCAACAAGAAGTGACGCACTTGCGATCGCTAAAAAGATTGGCGGTCAAGATTGAAATAACATTTTGTATTCTCACAGTGTGGTAGAGTTTCCAACAGAAAACTGGCACACATACCGTCAACCAACAGAACCTCTGGAAAGGGAGGGTGAATCAAAAATTCAAACTTTGAAACACCTGCATTAACAGCGAGCTTATCATTGCTCTGTGAAAAGCGAGCGTTTTCGGGCTCATTTCAGCAATCTGAAATGATTTTGTTATGCATCAGACTTGACAACAAACTAACTCGTTCGTTCAACATAATGAATATGTGATAGATGCTTCCGAAAAATAGCGGAATGGCAATCGATAAACTCTGAAAAAATGCACGAGCTCGATTAAAATGCTTTGTTACTGACGATGAGCACATGATAGACTACAAGTTTAGTTGCGGATTGTGGATCGTAGACTATCCAGCACTTCTTTTCAACAAGCCACATCATAGACGGATGATTCTGAGACAAATTTTGAAATAGTTCTCTCATCATTGTAACTTTTCCAGATACTGACTCGACCCGGGACTTTGATCGTATTCCGAGAATATTACAGGTATGCAGATACTCTCTAATCCAACGGCATACATCGCGTATATGATCATACGATGATTTTCCTGACGAATAATCAAGTTGCTGAAGATAATTGACGATTAGAGATTACCTTCTCAATCTTCAGACGATGATTATGAGGAAGAATTGCTTGGTGTCGATAGAAGACACATTGATTCAATATGATTAGGCATCCAAGGATGAGGAAGTAGAAACAAACCTGTGCAATAATCAATTTTCTTGAGAACCGATCATCATTTCGCCGAGAGTGAGTTTATCAACTGACTATACAGTAGTGTGGCTGGACTTCACTATCCGAAATTATCCCCATTATGTTCATTCCAATGAGTGGAAACAGAAGAATAGGAGTAAGCGCGACTCCCATAAGAATTTCGACAGAGATGCAGAAAAACTAAAGTGCATTGCAAATTCTTTGAAAGCAAAGAATGTAACAACACCTGTAACATGATGAGGAGATATTTGTAACCACCAGCATGTTTCGGAGATTTCGTCCATAGCAGATAAATCGTTAATATTTCAATTGGGAAGCTCACAGTAGTGATTGTATGAAGGCCCCTGCTCAGAACAAATATCTTACTATTCAGCAAATACCACTACCAGAACACGAAATCCTCGTGCGCATCATCCACTGTGAAGTTGATACCCCTTGGACGTGAAGTAATGGACGGGATAAAAAGAAATGAACGATAAACACAGCTGATACTAACACATACTGTGGTAGATCTAAGCACCTGAGTTACTGCCTATGTGCCAAGGATCATTTGAATGCGTGTGCATTCCTTTTTTTTCCACTTTGTGCTGAACTGATTACTACATAGGAAGTAGTATCCACATACAAAAAAGAATTGTTGATAAATATGTTTTATTATTGATTGAACGGTTGCTGATCATTTTCTATTTTTGAACAACATTTGAATTATTTGATAAAAGTAGGCTAAGTGGCGACCGGAAAGGCAGAACTGTTAGTTTATAGCCTGAAAATAAACATCTTCTTTGATCGCAAATGGATTCTGATGATCACTCTACTGTATTCCGCTGCTGTTGAGATTCTTTTGCAGTACAATATCGCATGCCGCTTTGAATACAAATTCAACATTCTTAGTGTCAGTTGCACAAGTGTAATGGGAATATATCTTCCTTTCCTTATCCTTCTTTGACTTCCTCTGTAATAAATGGTGAACGATCCATCGAGAGCATTCAGTAGAGTACAAGTTATCAGAGAAGCGAAGGTTACTGATTATATAACTGAGATCGCTAACCTTTAGGAAGTAGTCTTTGAGAAACTCAGATGCATCATCAGTGTTTTTACCTCCTGAATAGGAATCCCGTTAGGAAAATACAAATATAACTCACTGTATCCACTAATGTAATTACTGAGAGGATGACTAGGAAGCTTCTTTGCGAACAGATCCTTCTGAAATAGTTCGGCGTGAAAACATATTTCATTGGAGAAGTCACCTTGTTCAGGAAGAGAATGAAAGCGGAAGAAGTCAAGAATTTGCTCCTTAGCATTTCTCCGAAAAGTTGAGCAGAATCTCGTAGACGATTTGGCATTTTCTAAAGGGATCGATGACATTTCCATTACTTTGTTGTACTCACTGCTGGTTTGACGTCAGCTGGTGGAAAGAGATCCTTGTGCAATACCGGCTTGATCATTACGTCGACTTCATCTAGCGACTGTAACCAAATATCATTACCAAATAATGAGTTGAAGCTATACCTGATCATAAGAAGCCATCGAGGCAACGAATAGGACTGCCGCTACTCCATCGAAACAGTGAATCCATTTCTTCCTGTATGTTCGCTGCCCACCAACATCTATCAACCTGAAAAATGCATTCAGTTTAGTGCACTGAAAGTGCTCTTTAATATTTGAACAATACCGTATGCTGCTGCTTGAGAAGGAGAAGTTGATCTCATTGACGCTTGTTGTTGGAATGCGTAAGTGTAAAATATCTTCGGCAGTAGGGACATGGTCGGCGGCAAGTAGAGAAGAGAGATTGGGAATATAACTGAAGTTTAATTTCACCCGTCATTAATGCACTTTCCGTCATACAGTAGGTACATTCTCTGAGCTAACAACTAGTGTTCTCTCGAATGACCTTTGCATGGGGATTATCTCATGCTCGTCTTCTTTCTCCCTAACAGAATACTTACTAATGAGCGTTGTCAGGCAGAGAAGAATAGTTAGGGTAGAGCTCCATGAATGATTGCACGCACTAAAGCAGTCACAGCGTATTTTATATTGTACAATGTGAATATTGAAGCAACAAACCTTCAAGTCGAGAAAGTTAAGTAGAAACTCGACTTCCTTCTCCTCATCAATACCCATAAACCATGATAGTCCTTCGGAGAAGCGATAGATCATGTTCTTAACAAAAAATCTCAGCATTTGTTGATTTAGGAGTTCAAACCTTTTCAGAATCAGCGATCGTGAGAATGCACTCTTGAACGCCCAAAGCGATTTCATGAAAAATCTAAAATTATGTTTAGATGACCATTTACTGACGTTTTGCTAACCTGGAAGACATTATACCGCAGATACTTATGAAAGCTATGCATCTCATCTTCGCTGAATCCGCTCATATGAAGGATTCTGAAAAAGGTTTATGGAATGGTTTTTCGGTTACCCGAGTCAACCTCATCTGCTTGAGAATAGTCGACTTCCCAGCATCTGCACCACCTGATATATCGATTTATAGGTTTTAGAACCACTCTAGATCATAATTTACCCAGCAATAGTATCTTCACTCTGCTCAAGTCCTCAGTTTTCTCCCTTTGAAGTGATTTATCGATTATTGTGGATATGGCGACTTGCGCCTTCACATCACGAACGGTACTGAACCAAACACCATTACGTACTTTATACTTGCAGTTTTAAACCGTAAAAATAAGATTATTGCTATTCACTCACATAGTGACCTTGGTAGGATCAGGCATTCTCTGAGCTCCGGAATTGTCTCCCCTGTGGTCAGCTGAAATTCAAACTTTGCTCATTTTTCACTAAATTACAGCAAATTCATACTGTTTGAGTGGAAAATGCTTACGATTGGTATCTTGTCTTGCATAAACACCAGCCGGCTTGCGAGGCTTTGCGACTGTGACGCCCATTATCACCTTCAAGGAATGGCTACACAATGAGAATGGATTTACGCCTAAAATAATAGATAGTAATGAATGTTACAAGTTTACAAAAATGTGTAGTCGTCTCGTAATTGTAAAGAAGCGAGCACAAAAATTCGAATTACCCAACAGTCTAGAAGAGAAGTAAGCGATGACAATAAATCGTGTAATGAAGAAAATACGAAAAAGATGACAAAAGCTATTGCTCAAATCGATTTTTGTACTCTTGCTTGCTAATTGGCAAGAGAAAAAAGATACGGAGAGAAAAATCGAAATACCACTACCAACAGAGAAAACGAAGTTATTGTGAAGCGCAAAGACGACATTTCAAAGAATGGTTAAATGATTGAATGATATCAATATAATGTGAAGGGCACACCAATTATTCGCACCAGATGAGCATTACTCATATCCTGTATACTTCCTTCTTACGAGTACTTTCTAATTGTTAAAGTAAATATGACAGTATGCATGCTATAATGAGTGTATAGGTCTCCCTTACCCCTCCCCCCTCATCTACCCTCATTATCATCACGGGAGATGTGATCAGTTGAACTCATTATTTTATTTCTTCCCTCGATAATATATCAGAGAGAGAGAGAGATAGTGAAATATCATGCATTATGATAGAGTGAGACGTTAGAAAGCAAGATGATTGATAACATTTCATTCAATCTTGATAATGCTTTGATGAGTCTCAGAGATGACTTGAAGTGATAACTTGATCAGATGCCTCCTTTCTCGAGACTCTTTTGAAATATGATATCACACGCAGCTTTGAAGACGAATTTGACATTATTTGTATCAGTTGCACATGTGTAGTGAGAATAGATTGTGCGGTCTTTGTCCTTCCTCGATTTACGCTGAAGTTGATTTTTAGAGTGACAGAAGTAGTTGCTATCAGAGAAGCACCCCTTCGATGATTTTGCCCAACCCTTGCTTTATATTACCTTGAGAAAGTATTCCTTGATAAACTCCGAGGCTTCCTCTGCATTTTTACCCTCTGGAAGCATAATTATTTTCGGAGCCACAGCACACTTACTGTATCCACTCAAGTAATTGCTGAGGGGATGACTTGATAGTTTCTTTAAGAATAGATCCTTCTGGAATGTTTGATATCACGTATTCATTAACTAACAAGCGTTACTTTGTTCAAAAAGAGAATGAATGAGGCAGAAAGAAGAAATTTGCTCCTGAGCATCTCACCAAATAGTTCAGCAGAGTCTCTCATTCGATTTGGCATTTTCTAAAAAAAACCATTCGATATGTAAATTGTGTTAGTAATGCAAAATTACCGCTGGTTTGAGAACATACGATGACGAGAAGAGATTCTTATGCAGCACAGGCTTGACCATCACTTCCACTTCATCCAGCAACTAGAGAAGACAAATATGAACTTGTTCAATATTAATTTCACATCCAAAACAATTTTTTAATTACGAGTTTCGGGATATTTAATGTATCTGAGCTGAGATATTCTCTAACCTGATCATAAGCAGCCATTGATGCAACGAAAAGAACTGCTGCTACTCCATCGAAACAATGAATCCATTTCTTCCTATAGGATCGCTGTCCGCCGACATCAATCAGCCTGCGAAGTAGTGTTACGATCGATAATTTTAAAAAGTAACTTCACACTTCTGATTTATTAAACGCATACCGTATGCTGTTAGTCGAGAATGTAAAGTTTATTTCGTTGACGCTTGTTGTGGGTATTCGTAAGTGCAGAATGTCCTCGGGTGAAGGAACGTAGCCGGGAGATAGGAGAGAGGAGAGGTTGGGAATGTAACTGTAGAAGATCGTATATGAATGCTTAACATTTCATTAATGACAACTTACTAATGAGCGTTGTCTGGTAGGGATGAGTGATTTGGGTAATGCTTCATGAAACTTTCAACACACTGAATCAATCGCCATTTCGAGATTACAAGACACGATCTGATTAGACTAACCTTCAACTTGAGAAATTTCAGGAGCAAATCAATTTCCGTTTCTTCTTCCATCCCCATGAACCAAAGAAGTCCTTCGGAAAAGCGATAAATCATGCTCTCAATTAATAATTAATTTCTTTTTTTAATTAATTGAATGAAACTTTTTCTTGTTCATTGATCATGTCAATACTCTCTTGCACTCCAACGGCGATCTCATGAAAAATCTGAAAAGCATTGCATCTTTGCCGTATTTTTCTCAAATGCTTACTTGGAAGATATTGTGCCGTAGATTCTTGTGAAAGCTACGTATTTCCTCATCATTGAATCCGTTCATGTGAAGGATTCTTGAAGCAAAAACATATTTTTTGAATCTCAGAATGTTCAACCTCATCTGCTTCAGAATTGTTGACTTTCCTGCGTCTGAACCGCCTGAAATGTCTACGATAAGAGAGCCAAGAGTATGATGCTAGCCAAGAAGGAGAATCTTCACTCTGCTTTCATCTTCAGTCTTTTCCTTCTGTAACATTCGATCGATTCTCATAGATATGGCAAGCTGTGTCTTCACATTTCGAATCACTCTGAGAGTCAACATTATCAGCAAGTTTTTTAGCTTCAATGCAACCTTGGCCATCGAACACGAACAGTAGAAGTATCAGGCTGGCTTTCAATGTCGCATGCCACAGGACTTTCGTAAACTGAAAACATAATGAGGTGCAATTACGACTCGTGTTCTTTCAATCCTTCCTGTGTGATGGAACAATTCAAAACAAAACATACAATCGATGTCTTGATGCTCATGTTGGTCGAGTGGTTCGGCTGGGCTTTGTGGCTTGGCGACTGTAACGCCCATCGAGGACTTCAATAAACAACGTGGAACGTAAATTGAAACATAAGACACAACTAAAACTATTACACACACTTTTACGCGCACATAGATGGTTCAAAAGACGCCATGAGGTAAATCGGTCGACGAAGTATTGATTAAGGGCATGATGAAAGCTATCCGAATATATGAATAACATATACCCATCATCTGAGTTACTGAATATTGGCTAGTGCACAAATCTCGAATGAAAAACAACATGATTATCATAGCATATTACCCAGAGAACTAGCTCAACAAGGGAATTATAAAGGGGGTTTGGCATGGAGATGACCGCAGATACTTAATTGTTAAAGGCTCACACTTGATGATTGAAAGCACAACATATTGTTTGGCCATATGATCATTTAGTCCATCAAATAAAGGTCTCATCGAAAGTTCATAAGGAGATGAACTCATCCACCACTCGCCATTTCAGATGAGTACACCACATCTCTCACGCGGTAGGGTACATTATTTGTGACGTTCATCAAACGTATGATGATAACCTTTACTTTCTATTCATCTCTGACGTGTAGTCTCACAAAGTACTGAATGAGTAAGCATCTCTAATACGTTGAGATGCTCTATCACTCAGGCAAAAAGCTTGAGAAAAATAATAGAGAGGGTCGATGTAATGACCATGCTTAATGACCCTTCTATTATTAGAAGGCACTATTATTAGAAGGTGAGAGCTGTGCGCACTTGATCGTCGGTTCATTGCACTCACTCATAACTTCTTTATTTCTGTAGGAATCCAACCTCAAAGAGAAAACATTGAGAGTCGCAAGATCAAAGCTTCAGACAGGACGCAGGAGTCATCTCGAGTTGTGCAATGGGGTGAAACATCAACCGGAATTGACCGTCAACGACTGTACATATCAGTCACCCAACAGAGTCGTTAATGGATGGGTGCAGTGTTACGATGTGGACACACGAATGATCAGCGGCACACTTCAATCGATAATTGGATGATCGACCGGAATAAATACTATAAATATAATAATCACATGTCACTCGCCCGTTATACCAACTCAGCATTAACTCAGCATAGGCATTCAGTTCATCGTGTTATGCGTGTTAATTGACTAAGGAGGCGGGTTTATAACACCGTATATTTTGATTCTGAACATGGATTGACTAAGAGAAGTGATAACGCAAACAATGCAATGAAAATCAACTGTGGAAAGCTACTATTATAAATGGTCACCTATTCTGGTTTTATCTGATCTCGCTCTGATTAAACAATGAATGCAATGCCCTGAGAGATCCTCTTGTATATTGCATGAATCGGACAACAACAAAAACATAAAAGACTCATCCGAGAAACATGTTTCGAAGATCAAAATTTAACGTTGTTCTTTTGGTCTTATGAAAGAGGCGGAAGGGTGTGGAATGAATTAATGAGTGTCGATCCTTATCTCTTTGTCTCTCTATCAACGTCCTACCAAATTATTAGTCTAATCACAATGGCTGTTCAGATCGCTATAGGTACTCATTTTCATTATTTCTGTTGTGAACCATCCCTTTTCAGCTGAAGAATCAGAGCTCCAAGCACGGTTACGAATCATTCAAAACGCGTTCAAGGTTCTTATAAAGTATTTCAGTTATCTACTCTGAAATTGTTCCAGGAACGAAACAACTGCATAGTTCTCCGAGTGGATACACATGTGAATGGAGAAAAGGGACTAAATCCCTTCGGATTTCACTTTGAATTTGACCGAACCAAGTACGAAGAGAACAAGGAGCGAAAGAAACGTATAGGTGAGCGTCTCTCATCTTTCGTCAATATCCTTGCCCTGTTCAGCTGTTACTCGATGGGTTGCGTTCGCGGCTTGTCTACATCACAAATTCGGGATGCGCCATATTTTACTCGTAGTTATGATGTCTCTTTATGCCATTCTTGGCGGATTAATGTTTGAGGCCCTGGAGGCTGGGAATGAAAGGAATGTAAGTAGCCAACACCAGTTCATTCCCTGTTTTTACCTGTTTCGACAAATATTGTGCACGGTGATAAGAGATGTGCACGGAAAAGCGGAAATGTTAGGATCGGTGTATCACGTACTAATTTTCAGCTTGTTGCTGAAACTGTCCAAGATATGAAAATAGTTATCAGCGACTTCGTTGATTTGATAGTCAACGTCTCTCTTACTGAAACTGATGAGGCTACTCGCGATTATATATTAGCCGTAGAATCAAAAGTGAGTCAAATGTTTGACTATAAATATTTGACTATAAGTTCAAGGCTTTTCAGAAGTTCTACACGAATATGTTGATCACTGAAGATCGGTTTCTGGGCTCAGCCTGGCATAAAGCAGAAGATCTTGAATTGAACATTCAGTGGACAACTCTCCCTGCGATGTTCTACGCATTTACGCTATTCACCACAATCGGATATGGTATGTCAAGATTGGTTGAAGTGTTGAGATCTTTGCTTGCATTTCTTAACCCATATCGCTACAAAAATTGCCCAGTGAGACTAGCGAGATCATTATCATGTAGAATGTGAAGCTCCAGCGTTAGAAAGCTGTAAAGCTTTCAACTTGACCACACTACAATCCTGGCCCATTGATAAAAGCTCATCAACCATTGACGCGAAAGGAAGAAAGACCTTATGCAGGTTCGATCGCATGCTATACTTGGATCGGAAGGTTTGTATCCATTATCTATGCTTGCATCGGCATTCCTCTCATGCTTCTCACTATCGGAGATCTGGGTGAAGTACTTCAGCGGAAATTGTGCATACTACTCACGTGGCTGGAATCAAAGTGGAGGTGCGCAGAGGAAGACTGGCTAAAAATGGCAATGATAATTTCAGTTGCTTTCGAGACACTAAAGATGTAGATATAGAGAAGAATGCTCCAGAAGAAGAAGATGAAAATACAGAGAGGCTTCTTCCCATGTGGCTAGCATCTGCTCTCCTCTTGATCTACCTCAGTTGTGTGTCTGTTGGAATCTACTTGGGAGACAAATTGGGTCCTCAAGAAACAGGTTCGCAATCTTCATGTGGCATATAATAATTTCCATCATTAAGATTTCCCACTGTCATCATCATTCTATTTCGTATTCATTTCGATCACGACTACAGGATTCGGAGATGTAATGCCCAATTCCGCCCAGGTTTGTAGTATCGTTCGTTTTTAATTAAATTACCTTTTCAGTATAACCCTTTGACATCTCTGGCATTTCTCGGTGGATTGGTGCTTGTTTCCATTGTGAATTCCACAGTGTACTCTCAAATGTATGACTACTTCTACAAGGTATCCAAGTCCCGTCAACAATCGGTAAACTGATCGTTGAGGGAGTAATGACAATGGAAGGAACTCTCGATGCTCTTCATGGTGAAACTTATGAAATTAGTGGACACAAGTTGTTCAAGGTGAGAAATTCAAACAGATTTGTGGTCAGTTGCTCGAGAAATACGATAGTCTTTCAGAAATTTTCTCCTGCGTTTACGACGCTCTCCCTGTCCTTTCCTTCCACAAATTTTTCTACGCAGTCTGAAAAAATATCGCATAACGATGAGCTGCCCCAATCTCGGGCTGAATTCAAACTTGAGATGAACAATACCTTCATGCTTCCTCAAATCACTTTCACTGAACCGACCCCTAAGAAATCTCAATGGAGCAAGAGAATTCATCCAGCTGACGAGAGATCGCATTCTGAAAATCTATCGCAGGTTTGTTCCTTTCGTGTTCCTATGGCTGAAACATAAAATCTGGCTCTCAGATTCCTGAAGACCGCGTACCTCGCGATCATCGAGCATTGAGCGACATAGAAAGACCGAGGTATTTATCCCTATTTTTTCAAATCATCTGAGTTTATTTCAGGTCACTTTCAAATCGATCTATTCCGGGTACCTTTGGTGCTTATGAGTACCAATCTCGATTACCCTCACCTACTCTCGGACCCATTGGGGGAGTTGATATTGCAACTGCTGCGAGAAGGAAAGGAATTGCACGAATGAAAAGGAATTCGTCCAGTTTGAGTGATCGACCATACTGACACACGATAAAATCGCTTTACATGAATTTATGATTCTTGATCATGAGAATATCTGTTCAAAATCCATTCATGAGCCAGTGTTGTCAGGTCAAAGCTACGTCAAGAAATAATTGTTTTTCTTACAAACAATAAAGTAATTTTTAAAAAAAAACTCAAGAAAGGAAATTCGGCGAAAACATACATTTGTTGAATCGTAATTGGTGGGTACAAGAGATCTTTCACATTCGACCCACCTCGGTTGCTTACTAGAGTCATGAAACCGTACATCGGGAGCTCGGGGTAACTTTTTTTGAAAGTAATTCATATAATTGAATTTATTAAGTGGAAAATACATTCCTCTGTATCTAGTAAATTATTCCTTTCCTCGAGCGTTCTATTTTGCATATGTAATGATAATTGGTGAGTTTTGTAAACGTCGTTTCATTTATGATTTTGTATTTTAGGAATTACTCTGATTATAAATTTTTTATTTATTATATGTCTTTCACTTATCAGAACCTCGTTTCACGTGAGCCTTTGAGTCACAAAACAAATAATATGATGTATTCTTAGTTCTCTTTTCATATTATGTTGATTCAGATTATTTGGTGCGGATTCGGAAAAGTTTTAGTGAGTGAAAGACTTTCTCAATATGTGCTTACTTTTTCCTTTTTTTCATCATTCTCATTGCAGATTCACACACTCTCACTTTTTGAACTTAGCTCATTCAACCTATTCTCAGTAGAGCTCATGCTTGATTTCGGTTATCACTCGCAATGTTTGCCGAAAATGGAACTAAATTCAGGTCTTCTTCTCTTCATAACTCTAATGTCTGTTAATCGATTCCTAGTGATTTCCACACCTCGAAACTGTTTCGTATATTCCAACAGGTTGGTCGAAATGATCTCGTTCTCATTTTGCATTTTACAGGCCTTTGCAATGCGTATTGGTTCGCCTGGTATGGATCATTCTGGGCAGTGTGATGGGTGCATTCATAACTGCTGACTGTTTGAGGTGTTTTTATTAGTTTCTTATTTGTTATTTGATCCTTATTGAAGGGCGGTGAGCTTCGAAGGACGCATGGGAGACTCGTGCCAAAATCTCTTTGATGTAAACGACTGCACTAGAATCGCCCTGGGAGTTTGGTAAACCATATTCTTCTATTGAGAAATGCAAGCGGCGCTTTGTGATATCGCTATCCATGTCTGTTCAGGGTGTAATGATTTTGTATGATGCACTTCCCATATTCTGCTTTGTACTTTATTTGATTACATCAATCATCATGATCATTACAAGAAGGTTAGTTTTCATAGAAATTAAAATAACAAATGAGCTGTAGATCTATCCCTCGTACTCAATCACACCACCACATGGAATGGAGAATTTTATTTCACGGCTTCGTTATTTTCGTTGTATACGGGGTAAGGAAAGCAATCTCACAGAGAACATTTACTGTGTTCAGCTCGCATCGATCATCAATTTAGTCCTCGAAACATACAGAGAAGCGAAACTGTGCGTTGGGAAAAATTAAAGCGTCGATTTATCTTCTCTTCTCCAGCCCGGTTCCTATTGCCCAGTTTCTCATTGTTGTCTATGTCAATCTCGACATTGTGACAGTTCTTTGTATTCCTCTCACTGTTGTCCTAACAGTCCCATCCATTCGAAAATCTCTACATGCTCCCATTGCGAAGTGAGTGGGCGACGCAGGAAAATTCTGAACTGGTGATCTCAGATGGATGAAACATCGCGAATCGAGAGTTTCACCACTGCGGGTCGTCAACAAATTACATGTTTCTCGTTCCCGTTGATTACTACTCGCAATAACCAAGGTCTCACAGCGTTCCTAGAAATCTCAACTTGCCAATATTGGAAGCCAAGGCTGCAATCATAATCCAAAAGCTGTCTATATTTAAGAATTAACTTGTGTTGTTTTCGCAGACCGACCTTCAGAACAACAAACAAATAATTCGGTTCGAGGCACAGTTGTACAAACGCCCTCTGATTCTGAGTCCTACAGCTCATTAATCCTGACATAGACAAGCGTGCATTTTTATGCGCATACAGCTCTCGACGAGAGAAATGCAATGGGAACAACTCGTACTTGTCTCTGAGGGATGTCGGTTGAGACTGCTTCCCGTCCCATTATCATCCTGAAGTAATGGCGAACTCTCGATTGCTCACGCAATTCATTGTGACGGAATCTTTCCGCATTCACACGTCGGAACTTGTCGTGAATGATCCTCTTGAATCTATAAATTGGACATGTTGCACAAAATATGCTCAAGAGTAACACTAACCTCGGGACAGCCAATATCACAAAGAATGGGTCAACTGCTGGGTAGAACTCAAACGAAAGTGCGAAGACATTCATAAATTGGCCAATATTGACGCCCATTAAAGGCAGCCCGATACTCAGTGTGAATGGCAAACAAACGAGGACCATTGGGACAGAGAACTGGGGGGATATTAAATTTTGAAGAGATGTTTCATGAATACCTGGAACAAGAGAGCATGGAATAATTGAATCTGTAGAGGTCTGAAACGCACTTTCAAGGCCCTGAAATCGTAGATACTTCATTATTAAATTATGTTCCTCACTTTGTAGAAAAGCCTCGTAGGATAAGATAAATGCAGGTAAAGCACACGATAATGCTCAAAGCAGCTGGGATCGATACCATAGCCATCGCTTTTAACACTGGCCAATTCCATGCTGCACGATTATGGGGGCTTTTCTGCAAGTGTTATTTTGCTTACACTTGTAATTTGAAAACAACCTTGAAATTCACTGAAAAGAATCCCGGCCTGGGCGTCGCGTTGAAGTTCATCCCGTACTCTGTCGATAATTGGTGGACGAAAAAGGTATTCGATTTGGAATTTGTCCTTATAATGCTACTTATTACATGACACGTCTTGTCTACGTACCAAATATCGGAAAATGATTTTGCTGTTATATAAATACACAAAGAGTTGATTGTAATGAAAGCAGCAGCAAATTTTCCAGAGTTTTGATGAAACATAGAGGGCCTGTGAATATACCTGTTGTTCTTGCATTACCATTACACTTACCTCCAAAGAGCGAGGAATCGATAAATAAAGTGGAATGATAGCAGCACGAATGGCTGCATGAATAAAACGACGAGAAGGAGATGCATGAAGAGACTTGCTCGTTCTGGCCAATTAAGAACTGTGTGAGAGAACAAAGCGAATCCGTATGGAGCTCCGGTTGCTATCTATACTTGTTATTATGCTGTATTGCAAGGCATGCATCGCAGATGTTATTGATTGCCTCATTAGTAAAGAGAGTAGAATGCGTATGGAATCGATTAGTTCATTAGCTAAGATAGAGAAACTAACCGGTATCATGAACGAGTGCAATATCGATGTTGCCATATCAGTTATACCGAAGATTACCAACAACCACCGATACCTTCCCATAACCGTACTTTGGCTGTGCATAACTAAGAATATAAGAAGCAAATTGCCGATTAGAGAAACCGAAAGACATGAGTAAAGGATTGCCTGAAAATTAACGCCTATTTGTTGAAGTTATTTTGAAAGGAAATAACATTAAAAAAGAAAAAGCTTACTTTGTGCGTTAGAATTGAGATAGGCATCATATTGTTATGGCGGGGAGCATGACATTATCGCTATGCTCGACTCCCAGGGGATGAAAAGGTCATCGCGCATCATGCTTTCTCGTAGTGCTTCGACTGTATTTTCAGCATTTGGTTATCATCATTACCAAGTTTAACTGATTCAAAACTTCAACCTAAAATGTTAAGAAAATGTAGTGGAACATGTGAACGCCAGTCAATTATTGAAACATTATATAATTGTGTCAGTCTCTTGAGTAAAGATGGGAACGAATGCATCTGACAATACAACCCCGGAGAAATGCATTGTAGATATTCCATCATAGCAATTTGCAAATGTTTATATCGTAAAGTATTCTCGGTTTCAATAATAATTGTTCATTCATCAATAAATTTCGTGACTGATAGTGTCTTAGCTTCTTCTTTTGAATATGCTCTCATCGTTCTGTCATCTACCATTTGTTTGTCTGGCGTGTTCGCAGACTGAAGTAGTCTTTGAATTTCAATATTGACCCTATTCGTACCTTGATGATGTAGTATACATACGAGAAGCATCCGGCGCATTTGAATGCGTACGAGATGAGGATACAAATGCCGAAAGTGTTGGGTGAAGGAAGGATGATTACAAGGGCGTCCTGAGATGTTTTTAGAGGTTCTACGATGTTGCAAACTTGAATTCACCTTCAGTACGGAGAAAGTTTGACAGATCGCGTTCTGAACTCCAAACACAGTATTTCTCTGTGATTCGGGAGTATTGATCTGCATAATGTGAGTAATGGCGAGATCGGCCATCCAGAGACCTAATATGAACTTTATTCGTTGTCCTCTGGCAATAGTATTTGATTTATTTTTCTCTCTCATAATTGTCGATATGTCAAGGAAAGATCAGCTTTACTTTCCTATCATACTACGCCATCGCACATCATTAGTGAACGACTAACCGAATCTCGAAGCGGCGATAGCGATGAGAAACGTGAAGATGGAAACGACACTGGTTCCATCTGATGTTGTCATAGACGACCAATCTGAACAACTACAGTATTCCCTACGAAATGTCTCCCATCCATTACCAATATGCGTGTCCACATGTGACGAGGAATTTGTCGATGTTTGAGATAATGAAGAAAATGTGCCTATGAACGAGTTCCACCACGATGACCAACTGAGAAATGATGAGTCTTGATGAGATAAAGATAAACGAACGTAAGTGTCGAAAAGTATGCAGCTGGATTCCACGGTGATCCTGGTAACCAGATCGAAACGACGCAAAGTCCCAGCAAGCTTGCTTGAAGCTGCAAAGATGCGCTGAATAATCCATACATTTTGCCGCACTAACGCTCATTCCGATCACTCCGGTCTTGCGGACTCCGAAGTGTCTCTCGAATACAGCGTACATCAGCGCTCCAGCAACACCTGATCTTTGAATTTTGCTGTTTGACTGGAGCTGGATCCAACCTGCGACGGATCCGAAAGATCGGAAGAAGCCGAGCACATTCTCGGGGAGTCCAACGGATTCACCGTAGGCGATGTCTAGCTGTAGTTTTTACTGTAATTTAGTTTCAAACTTGAATCGCTTGACCCCATTGAATCCCAGGCAAGTCATGTAGAGAAGAGCGAGACCGAGAGCTGCTGGGTAGACCTGAGAACGATTTCTGTGATGAATGAAAGCCGTTTGTCATCGTTTGTTCAGTGAAATCGATCAAACGCTACCGGTTGTGCATAGTAGGTTGATAGAACGGAGAAAGTGCTTGAGAAGCGGGCAGCTAGCGATTTCGAAGATGACACATCATTCAACGGAGACTCAATGAGCTTGACTCTATTTTCATCCTGTGGAGAGATTGAGTACTGTTGAACGTGATAAAAGCTGCAACCTTTCGCTTCAAACGATCGTTGCTTTCATACAGTGTAATGAGAAACATTCCTTTCAGAATAAAGGAAACAGCAGAATACGCTGGAAATGTGTTTACTCTCTAATGTGCAGAAAGGTTGTCTTTTCTAAAATTCAGTCACTAATCGGATTATATTCACGAGAGCAACACAAACCTGCTAGAATTATGCAAGTAGTTCGAAGTGAGGCGAAAGAGAGAACAGCCCCCAGAAACAGAGGTGAAAGCACGTTTGCCAATTGATCGAGTGACGTCAGAATCGCATTTGTTCCTGAGCATGATTTCATAAATTCACCACCGTTCTACTGGTCAAAGCACACTTGCTAGGCGCCGATTCATAGCTCCTCTTTCGTTCACCAAGACCAACGCCCAGTCTCTAAATATAAGCTGTTTGAACTGTTTTCGTTAAAACTCATTTACCTTGCTAAGACATTTCGTTCGGCGATTAGAAGGACTCTCCATGCAGAGCAAATGGCCAAACTGGAGAGTAGACTAACTGTCTGAAAATGTCTAATAAACTCTCAAACGAAGTATTCTCCGACTTACGTAGATCCAATTGCTTCGATCGAGACTCAAGCAGAGGACAAATAGCAAACTGGTGGATATCATGGAGAAATTGTTACCGATCAAACACAGCATCATTCCTGAGCTCGACGATAAAATAAGTACAGAAAAAGAGAACAAACCATATTTTCGTTCACTTCGCAGATCGACGATTCTCCCCACACAACCACTGAACGCTATCTGTATAGTCGAGATTCATTTCCATGAGAATGATCAAGTAAGACCTGAGCAAGTCCCTCAACCAACTGCTGGATAGAAACCAATTGGATTCCACCGAGTAATTGCATGCACAGAGAAATAGTGAAGGACCAACCACGATCTTCCTGTTAATGAATATTTTGCAAAGTCTGATGTATGCATTAATTAAACAACATACAACAATTCAAAGCTTACTAAACAAGTACATAGATAAGCAGCGTAGAGAAGTGGACTCTGCATCGTTCTTATCTACTTCAATAGTAGATCGAAATCAGTGTAATGCGCACAATCAGGGAAGGGGCTCGATGCGAAATAGTGAAGTTTCGGCAAGTGATGAAAGATGGCACAGGAACTATGCGGAAAGCGCATTATCTCTTGTCATGGGTTCTTTTCCCATCCATCATTTCATGGTTGATACGTACCGTTCACGGTGTTAAAACATCCTGTCCGATGAGCGAATAATTGAAACTTTCTGAATTTTTGCAAACACGTTGATATGATCTAATATTTTGTTTATTTCAAACAAATATGATCAACTCGACAAACTCAACTCAATTGAGCCACAATTAGAAACACGCGATTCATCAGACATATTCAAACGAATTCTGGCTCATTCTCCATCATCAGTCTTCTTCCATCTCCAGCAGACATTTCTCTCTTCAATTTGTCTACGACTCGAATTGCATGAAGGGAAGTGTATTCGAAGACGCTCGTAATGAGGAGGAGAATGCCGTAGAGATACTAAAAGAGAAAATCAGGATTGAAAGGCTTGAAAATCTCACAATCATGTCCACTGTCGTCAAGTCTTTCGTTCCATCAGCTGTTCCATTGGCGACCTGCAGATATTTAGATTTTATGGGCATGAATAAATCAGACTCACACGGATACAGTAAACTACGTAGAGAATAGGAATCACTACGACACAGCCAGCCTGGAAATACAAGCGTCAGAAAAAGAATCAAATTTCATAATTTAGAAACAGATAGATACTCACAATAGTCCACTCGAAGGCGAGCAACACCTTCTCTTTCTTTCCGTATACTCCAACTACAGCTGCGATGCAAACGAGGAGTATGGTCAGTTCAACGACGAATGTCATCTGAGACATCGGACCGGAGAAGGCACGGTACGATTGGTGCTGAGAAAAGTTTCGTCAATTTGAGTTTCAGATGAAGCGTATCTCCATTGATTATAGTTGATGACTAGATGTTCAGATTTTGAGCATATTTGGTACTCACATAATAAGAAACCCGCAGCAGAAGCCAGTCGATCGCAGCGAATACAATAATGTAGACCAATGTGAGAATCTGAGCATGAAATAAAATAAATTTTGAAATTAGTTGAACCAAAACTGATCATTACGTACTCTAGAAGAAGGAAAGATGTTACCTTGATGGGTAGACCGAACATGGTCGGTGTTTGGAACCATATGGAGCAGGTTACGGTCTCCGATAACTCGGAAATCTTACCAAAAATGCCCCGGACTGCATCCATCGTGGAGAGTTCACTCGAATGTGCAAGACAATACGGGAATAATCGATGGCAACTTGATTGACATGCACTGATAACGCAAGAGTTGTGAATAATTTTACTTTCGTAATGCAGCGAGCTGTTTCTTTCTTTCGTTGATGGCTTTATCATTCATGGTCGGAAATCGTCAAACGCTTCATTGAATAAGTTCATCATCCGGTAAACGTGCAAGTCTTCGTTACTTATATCGAGTATTCTCTGAGCGTACAACATATTGATATAAATCGAGAATGATACACTCACCTCAACACTAACCAATAAGCAGAGTAATTCTCCTAGTCTTGACGCGTAGTTTGTAACGCCATTCTTCACATACATCTTGTGTAGTTCATTCATAATCGCTCTCTGATTATTCACCACAAGTTTGAATAACTCCTCACAAATACTTGAAGTCCCTGAATACTTTTTTTCGCACACATAAACTGTGCGTTTGATAAGATTCTATTCGAGATTATAATGATTTGTCAACTGTGTCAAATGCAAATAAACAGAATATTCCTCACGATCATTCCACAAGGCGAGTCCAACGAGTGCAACATACTCCTCGCTAGATGGCTTCACTCTCTTGAAATGATTCTTGTTTATATTCACATTTTTCCTCATGCTTCTCTTGAATTCTCTGCAATTTGACTAATCATTTTGAATCGTCTCCATTGATCGAGCCACAAAATCTCACTCGATGACTTCTGCTTTGTTCACATCGAATGGGCAATCGCTCAGAAACTCTTCAACTGTATCCCCATTCACAAATGTAGTATAGCTGCACATTCTGAAACGGTTCACTGTGAATGGAGTCCAATGAGAAAATATAATTACCCGGTTTGATCATTAGGAAAGTAGTGACATCCTCTGTAAGCTAAATCTAATGACTGAATCAATTTGAAGTTACGAAATATGACAAAATGCTGAAATTTTAATTGCAAATCTTGAATAGCTAATATCTCCTTACTTTATCTTCGGCTGAAAGATCTCTGAAATTATCGAACGAAGATTTGGCGAAATCGATCAATGAACTGAAGAAGATTCGCATGTTCGGAACCACATCAGAGTATTTCCCGGGTAGAAGTGTCTGAAGTATTATAATGATTCATTCTAGAAGAATATCGGAAACTCACAATGTCATCATTCCTTAGCACTTGATGCATTGTACTGTGCTGTAGAGGTCCGATCTCTCCTGACTTACGGATCAAACACATCATACTTCATGAATATCGCGTGAATTATGAAAATGTTGCTGTAAAATTTTGGTACCTGTAAGCCTTCTTCATTCTATCGAGTAACGGAGTTTCACTACAGGAGGGAGCAAAATCAAAATAACTGAAATATTGGTCTCTGTTTCCCCGATCAATCTGAGAAAGTTTGTGTACCTGTTGTGATCAATGAACGTCGCCGGTGTTTCATCAATGGACTGCCGTTCCGACATTGTTTCTGAATCCGAATGTGCTTCTTCTTTCTGAAAGATAAATGGGATTG
Source organism: Pristionchus japonicus (assembly GCA_900490845.1). Classification (NCBI taxonomy): domain Eukaryota; kingdom Metazoa; phylum Nematoda; class Chromadorea; order Rhabditida; family Neodiplogasteridae; genus Pristionchus; species Pristionchus japonicus. Next base: position 540,200 of record LS507068.1, read on the forward strand.
AGGGCGGAATAACAATTCGCATTGACATGCATCTAAGGAAGCAGAGATGAGAACTAACTTCAATCCACTCTGGCTTTTCACCCGAACACGCTCTATCGAAGATGTCCTTGAATCTTGAAAATCGACACATACGGCAAGATGATGTGGGGTCTGAGCTGTTTATTAATTCACCATGCCCTTAACAATAAATTTACCGCTTGTCAAACAATCATTATTCCCTCCTTTGCATTTCAGTGGGCGTTTGAGATTGAGAGTACGCCTGGGAAGATGAAAAAGTGGAAAAAGCAGAATTTGTCAACTCTCACTTATAAAAAACAGCGCAAGCACGGCAAGAATCGATGCCCAAGTGACATTGCTTGATGGATACTCGACAGATTAGGCAGTGTAAAGACTGAAATTTAATGGAGTAACCCAACTAATCAACTAAGAATAAATAGGGAGCTCACCTGCCCAGCTTCTGCCATGCGTATAAAATATTGCCTCAGCGTGCAAAGTATGTGATACAACGGTGAGTATGGAGAAGGAGGGAGATGGACTACACTTTGCGCACCCTTTCGATTTCTGCTTACTCTTGTGCATGTACAATCTCTCATCAATCTTAGATATGATCAGATTTTAGAGCGTGGAAGACGATGCATTCATGAAGACCATGGCCAGAGTGTCAAATTCAAGGCAAGTTTTACCTTTCATTTACTCGAGGAAAAGATAATACGTTCTCATGCTGGATAAATAGGGAGAAGAGAAGAGGGAGAGGAAGGAAGGACAACAGTCACACTTTCGCACAATCGCACACAATTCTCACGCATTTCGTTTCTCCCCTTTATCCACGCAATCCTTACCGGACAGACACATTTTGCCGACATTTATGTTCAATTAAGCACAATCAATCGCAATTTTTATCGAAATAGTCTTTGAAAAGATTCATCAGTTTATACAGTTGAAAATCCTCTTGTAATCTGGCAACATTGTTCTGAAACAAAACGCTCATCCTCCGTCAATAAATTATGACTCACTTGAAAGTTCACAAGAATACAGTAAAGATTGCCGATTCGTACGGCGTAATCACGTATTCCTTGCTCAGAATAGTACACATGTAGTTCTTTCATTATCAAAGCTCGATTTTTCATTGCCAGCTGTAGTACTCTCTCGTTCAAATTCGATATCTCTAGAATTTGCTATTCAAAAAAAAAGAAAAAATAAGGTTTCCGAAAAAAGTCCGAACCATCATTCCACAGCGATAGTCCGAATAGTGCCAGAAACTCGTAGTCAGTGGGATTAATTCGTTTGAAATACCTTCGAACTCCTCTTCCAGATCGTTCGAGACCTTTTCGGAGCTCACTGAACGCAACGATTTAATTCTTTCTTTACATTTCTCGTTACCTAATAATCTTCACAGTGTCAATATCATCGGGACAGTTGTGGAAAAATTTCTCGAGATCTCCCATTCTCATGTAAGTTGTGTATCCGGGATTTCGACTGAAAACGCACTGACAAGTTAGGAAGTATTTTTGATCTTACATATCATCTTCATTCGGGAAGTTGTGCAGGGCTCTGTACGCAGAATCAAGTGAATTCAAACTGCTGTGGCTTGTTTTGATGATGAAATCCTGGCGAGGAGCAATAAATAGAGGTTTCAGAAACTACTAACTTTACTCTCTTCGTCCAATTCTCGAAAATCGTCGAATACATGATTTGCAAATGCCTTCATCGCTTCTTTGCACAATATCCCGTGCTGGAGAACAGTTGAGTATGTAGCGGGAACTAACACCTGCAAAAATTGAACTAATCCATCCTAACATTTAGGCCTGAACTCACCATGTTACGGGCATGCACTTCATCTTCTTCCTCACTCTTTGTTCTAGTTGCAATCTCTCCTGCATGTCGAATCAAGCACATGAGACTGCAACATTGAAGTCTTCATTTCTATATCTCGGTTTAATCAACCTGTATCCCTTTCGAAGGCTATCGAGTAGTGGGGTTTGGCTGGTGGATGGTTCGCATTCATAGAAGCTGGAATATTCATGTCTTCCTGATAGGACAAATATGATATGCACCTGTCATGATTAATGAAAGGAGAGCCATTTGATGAGTCATTTGAATCTGAAACCGCGGTGAAAAAGTTGTCCTCCGATTCTCCAACTGCCTTTTTTAGAATTTCGTTGAATCTCGTGAAGCGGCATAATCGACACGTAGTCTTAGGATCTGGGTGTGCATTTGCAATGAGTTATTATTTCTCGTACCTACTTTGTTTTCGGCATTCTCCTAATCCTCCTTTGCATTTTAGCTTCTTCTTGGTTTCAGCGGTTCTCCTAAACTGAGCAAGTGAGAGGCCAGGGGAACATTTGGAATGATCTCACTTGTAGAATACTGCACACGCTCGGCACGAATTAACTCCTAGATGAGCATGATTGATCGGCTCAGAGCAAATGAGACATTCCATCAGAACTTGAAATGACGTTTCGATTGAATTCCAGAAACACGTAACGAGTGCGAAAATAAATCGATCTCAGTGCAATTGCACATCAAAGGGAAGTTTCGTAGAGAATGCGTACAATGAGCTGGAACAAGCAGGAACCGAGAAACGTTTGCCTCAATAGTGCGCCCAATTCGTTGTGAGGCACCTTTCTCCCTCTTCCATCTCTATTTCTCTGTGCCTCTCGTCTTGTCACAACTCGCTCTCTCACACACAGATGATGGAGAGAGCGGGAGAGAAAGAAAGGGAAGGGTTGCTCTGTCCATTTGATCGCTTGTTCGCCGTATTTGGCAGAGAAGAGATGTGTCACTGATCACATCTAATATTCTGTTCCAATGCTCATCGAAGTCGTGAAACGCATCATCACTTTGCATTCCCGGAAATATTCGTAGTTTCATGTTTTCTCGTTCATGGCGAGTTGCTGTGAGAACTAAAGTAAATATTAATTTATTCAAAGGAAGAGATCAGCGGGAGGGGAAGACGCTATTGTACATATTCAATAATCGGAAAACTTGGAAGTCCTCGTGTGTCTTAACGGACTGATTCTGGAAATGAAGTAAGATAACATCTTTGAACACTACACCTGATGTACCTGGCTGTTTACAAGTAGACAGAAGATGTTGCCAACTCGGGAGGCATAGTCAACAGTTCCTCGTGTTGTATAGCAAATGTGCAGTTCCTTCATTATTTGCATACGAATACGGCTTCCGATTTTTAACAGTTTTTCGTCAGTCTCTACGACTCCTTGAGAGTATGTATGATTAGCTAGCTATCATACTTGCAACCTACTATCGTTCCAAAGAGCAAGGCCGAAGAGCGATAGAAACTCAAAATCCGTAGGTTTTATTTTCTGGAAGAGCTGTCGAACTATCTTCGAGGAATGGTCAAGAGAACTTTTCACTTCTCTGGAAGCTAAGGATAGTTTGCTAAAATGTGTGGGCGACTTACTTGATAAGGTTCAATTTGTCGATGTCATCTGGACAATTCTCAAAGAAACTTTCCAATTCAGTATTCCGAAAGTAGTACGTGTATCCCGGCAGAGTCCTGCAAAACTAATACAGTGGTCTAGCAGAAGTTAGGAAACACACATTTCCATATCTCCAGGGAAATAATGGCATACGCGATAAGTAGATTCCAGTATGTTCATCAAGGCATAGCTCTTTTCAGTAATAAATTTCTGAATAGTTGAATAATTTATTTGAAAACAGGAAGTGCAACCTTGCTACTTTCCTCAAGCAATCGGAATTCATCGAACGCAAAATTAGCAAACTCGACAATAGCTGACTGAGATATCCTGGTATTTGGGAAAATTGTTGTATATGAAGCTGGTGTCAGGATCTAAAGAAAAGTTTCAATATTATCACAGAAATGATATCCCACCAGATTATTCTTGTGTATCTCATTCTCTCCTTGACCATAGAATTTCAGTGCTTGCTCGCCTGATTTTCGAATGAGGCACATTAAACTGCAAATATCACAATAAATTTTTTTCATAACTATTCCCATTACCTGTACCCTCGCCTTATTTTGTCTAGCAGTGGAGTTTGGCTGCTACTAGGTTGGCAGTCATAGAAGCTGAATCGAATCTTTGAAGCGCATTACGAGTTTTCCAAACCAACCTGTCATGATCAATGAATGAAGTTGAGTTGATGCAGGGCTTTTCAATTTTCGTTTCCTTCTAAATTCTTCATTGGCTGTTTTCTTCATTTTATAATCACGAAAAATGTTGTATAGTTCAGTCTCACCATTTCAGACACGGCAGAATCGTCGCAAGCCCGATCCAGAACCTCCTTGAATCTTGCCAGTCGACATTTTCGACAAGTTGTTTTCGGATCTGAAGAGGAGGAAAAGTAAGTAGTCCAGTATTCCCTTCCTCGATGGATTATCTCTCTTGTTTGCTATTCTTCTGGTCTCTCGTATCAAGGACAAAGGGACGCACTCTTCTCTCTGCAATTATCTTCTCCATCTTTGCATTTTAGTCGACCGAATTGACCTGATGTGCGTCTGAAGTATCGAGTTCACAGGCGTGAAACATAAATAACAAACTTGTAAAAAGCGGCGCAAGCTCTACACGAGTTGACGCCCATCCTCGCGTGACTTATGACGTCAGTGCAGATGAGACACTCCATTTCTGTCTGAATAGTATTGGATGTTACCTAACTTCGAGTGAGTGGCTATGAGTGGAAACACGCGCATATGAGTCAGCGATGAAACTGAGAAGATGGGAATGAAAAATACGGCTAATTCAACTTAGTGAAACAGAAAATCACGTCAAACATAGCGGAATGGTATCAAAATAGAAGTCGAGAGTAATCGAAAGAGTACGAGCTATAGCGGAGACTCTCCATCCTACCTTCCTTCTTTTCTCTCTGCCGTCTCTCTTCTCTCTTACCAGCTGGCACAATGAACTCTGCGATCTCTCTATGGGAGATTCCATCCCTAGAGTGGATGGCTTCGGTTTCCTCATTCAAGACCCTTATGGATCGTTTACGTTGATGAACTAATCAACCAACGTCATACTGAGCACGGAGGAAAAGTAATTTCCTCGCTTCTCTGCTTATTGGTCGCTGCTATTGGCCTCTAATTTAAAAAAAAAATCTCCATTAAGTAGAGTATTTTGTGAAATGATGGCAATATATTCCGGTCGCATGGTTTGTCTCTCTTTCTCAATGATGCAACTGCAATGATCTACTGCATGGGAGGAATACACAAGCTCGTCAGAACTCTTTTGTGCTCACACATCTCTCTGGCTGGCATCATTCCTGTTATTGGTGTATATGCACTTTGCAGATTCAGATGTTGTGAAGTCTATGTTTCTCATAGTGGCAATGGGCATCTGTAGGTGGACTCTACCATCTTCATCTCAAAGATAAAAATTCCTTCTTTCAAGATGATTTTTCCAAATTTCCAATTTCTTTTTTTTTTCAATTTCTTTTTTCTTTTTTTTTCCAATTTCTTTTTTTTCCAAACAAAAAAAATTTCCAACACGATATTGATTTCTGAGTGCGTCGTTTGCGAGAAGAATGAAAGAGGAAAAGAGGAGCATCGAGCAGCAAGTTACTGATAACGTTATCAATCGCGCTTTCCCCAGAACTTTGATTAGATTGAGAGCACTCGAGGATGCTCATAATAAAGAGAAGATCAAACCCAGTGCCGACCTTTCTCTTGATTCTTTGTACAGTTGAGAGAGAACTACTCGAGTGTTTGTGTACCCGAGCTAGTAAAACTTCTGACTGCCCGCCATTCTTCACACTCAATCATTTTCTCTCAACCACTTTTCAGAAATGCGAATTTTGCTGATACTCCCTCTTTGTCTCTTTCATCTTAGCAATGGATACAAGATTCTCGTGTACAATCCAAAGTTTGGCCATTCATTATCCACTTTCATGAACAGCATTGCTGATAGGCTTGTTGATGCAGGCCATGACGTTGTAAGTGAATTTTATTCGTTCGTTTATTCCCAATAAACTTTGCCAGTCTTCGCTGGTCAGCGTGATCGATCCAGAATTGAGCGACGGTTCATCGAAGTCGAAGAGGATAGTCGTAGAGCAGGTAACTTTACCTGTGTAGGCTGGCCATAAGGATCCTCGTTGGGAGTCTCCTCAGTTGTGGTAGAAGCCTCTCTGTCAGGTGCAGGATACGAGTAGGCGCTAAGCTGGAGAAGCATTTAATATCAAACCTGTATCATCACTCTATTCAGAGTAAGGCCACTAGAGAACTGTATGCCGAATTCACGAAAGCCAAGTCCGATTTTTTCACGATGGATAATTATGACCCGATTGGAGCGTATTTCGTGAGTTTTTGTCTTATTATTTTGCAGTAGATTTCAATCCTCTGACTTACTCACAGGTGGGAAAGTTCTTCGCTAAGCTATTCGCAACTCAGTGCAGAGCAGTTCTGGATTCAGTGGAACTCATTGAAGAACTCAAAGTGAGGGTCGTGGTTTTAAAAGCGCATAGTGATTTCGCTTTCAGTCGGAGAAGTTCGATGTTATGATAGTTGAAAACTTTGATATGTGCGGTGTCGGTAATTCATCTATCATTATGTCCAAACAAGCCCTTTTTTAGCACTGACTGAAGTGCTGAAGCCTAAAGCGTTCATTGGGTCTTCATCACACGTTGCGTTTGGCCCTCAGTTAGAAGAGTTTGGCATTCCATCTTTTCCCAGTTTCGATCCAAGTAAGTTCAGAGGTCTCTCGTGCTGAATCAGAGTGTTTTGCATAGCCCTCTACACTGCCGGAATGAATATTCACTCTTTCTGGGATCGTCTCCTTAATCTCTATGCCGATTTCATAGTTAGATGGAGCTATTACTTCGTGCGTACTGACGTGAGACTTTGAATTCTACATGACTTCATCGTTCATTTCAAGACAGACGACCTGTTCCAAGAGAGATTCGGACCCGCATTTCCTTCAGTGAAATTGATTTCAACTCATTCTGCATTCAATTTCGTGAATTCCGAGCCACATATTGATTTCGCCACTCCTACGATGACAAAGGTGGATGAACTTCTATGAAATAACCTCAATGACATTTAGACGATATACGTCGGTGGAATCAGTGTTCGCAAGCCGAAATCTCTCTCAACGGTAAGCTATATTGACGTCAGGTATTACCTTAACACTTATTATAGGACTGGATGGATATCTTCACGTTGAGAGACAAAACTGTTTTGCTCTCATTCGGGTCTGTGTGTAAGTCCGTCTATATCTCAATAGAGATCAAAAGAGCGATTCTGGAGGTAATAATTGTCCTATCGGCCGTGCACCGTGGTTGCTCAAATAAGATACGAACTCCTTTAGACAATTCGATCTCTCCCCGATGTCACGTTCATTTGGAAGTACGAGGCTGATGATGACTTCTGTCTCAATGAAGCATCTAAGGTAAGTCGATTGTTGGTCGTGAATAATTGTATGCTATTTCATGTATTTTCATTCGAAAATATTTGTTTAATTTAGGTTGCCAATCTCGTACTGACAAAATGGATGCCGCAATCAGACATTCTAAGTAATTTTTCCTTCTCACTCGGTGTTAATGATCATTTCAGATCACCCCAAGTTGACTGCATTTATTACACACGGAGGCATGGGATCGACACTGGAGATGGCAAGGGCCGGAGTTCCAGGTACCACAGTTGTGAAAATAATAATCTACTAATAAAGAAGTCTGAATCATAATGCAACTATTGGCTGGGACCAAACTAGCATTCATTTTAATCTACTATTCGCCAGGAATCTTCATTCCACTGTTTGCTGATCAACCCAGAAATGCTGCAATGATGGAGTACAACGGACTTGGCCAGGTAAGAGAAGACATAGATACGCTTGAGTAAAAAAACTTCAGATTCTCGACAAATTTGAAGTATCAAACTCGACTAAATTTAGAGAAATAATCAACGAAGTTATTAGCAGCGACAGGTATGGGTTGTTTTTTTTAATTATCGTCACACATTCTTTTAAAGATATCGGCAACAGGCTCGTAAGATCTCCTCGATGCTTCACAAGAAACCTCACAGTGCTCAGGACTTGGTGGCAACTAATTGGTTTCCTTTTTTGACTTTTCAAATCCCAGGTGGTAAAGCATGTGGAGTTCGCAGCTGAATTCGGTGAAGCGACCGCCCTTCGGCCGATCTCACACGAAATGAACTGGATCGAATATCGAAATGCGGTTAGCAATGTGTTGCATTTTCGAATTCTGAGGTTCATCTCAGGATATTATCTTCATCGGACTTCTGTTGTGTTCATCCTCGGTCTTTATTTGCATCAAGCTCGTTACACAACTAATTTGGAGAATCGGGAAACAGAAGAAAAAAATCGAATGATGTTGTATGAACAAATCCTACGAATTCACACAAAAAAATATTCAGTTGAATGGTTTCAGCCGTTTCCATGCCACAATCCATAGAATAGTTGCCACGATGTAGACAGATCCGCTTACGATCTGCACGGTGCTGTATCCAGCAGCAGCGAATACTTGCCTGATAGTGATTCCATTGGTGCAATTTAATAGAGCCTTGATATAAATTCATTGCGAAAAATTTCTTACGATGCATATATCGGAGCGAGAATAAGACTGACATCGTCAGCGATTACGAATACAGCTTGCATTAAATTCTAAAGATGAGAGGTTTTGAGCGAACGAAAAGGTCTTCAAAGATTACCTGATCAGCAGATCCAACCATTTTAGAGTAGATTGTATCTAGACTGAGATTGGATATAGGAAGAGCGAAACTTAGCGTCAGAATTACAATTATGAGGAATGGAATCAGATTGGTGATCTGATGATTAATCCATAAAAATCATCTCTTGAAACAGGCTAACCAGTTGCGTTTCGCACCATTCATACACCTCAGGATTACAACCAGCTTTTGTAGTCTCTGAATGGTCATTTGGAACAGAATTTCAAAGGTGTTGTGCATACCATTGTACATCTCCATCGATGTGGAGACAAACGGGAAAGGATAAGTAAGAAAGTATCCGACGACTACCAGAATGTTTGCAAGAAGGAAGAATAAACGACATCCGACGCTTAAATGTTTTGATTTTCAGATGAAAAGTATATTTTGTTACCGTTTTCCAAGCTTAAAGAAGTAGAATGAGAGAGAAAGAGCCAAGGCGAGAATTCCGACGATGCACTTAGCAAGAAATTATAATGCTGTTTACGAACGCACAGTACCTGGCTGATGGATAAGGCTAGCACCGTATCTTCGCCTGTCAATGCGAATTCTGTAGTGAGAATTGGAGCAGCCAAGCTGAGAAAGTAGTGGTCACCTATTTTAGTCGAGATTCACTCACAAATTCGTTGTTGATATTCCGATTTGGCTGATGATTCTTTCGAAGATGACAAGTGCAATTAGAAGCCATGGTAGATTGAAGAACTTCAGGCGGTTTATTAACCCAACGTTGGTCTTATCCATTGAAGATACCGAAGTATTTGATGATTCTTAAATATAATTTTTAAAAAAAACAGAATTCGGAAGTAACCTAGATACCTTCAATCGGCAAGTCTTGGAACACAAACATTATGAATAGAATCGCAATGACGTTCGTAATAAGAGCAAGCCAAATCGGCGCTAAATATAGTTCGGAATTTTTATTGAACGATTTAGAGTACCGGTGAAAACGCTCAATCGAATATTGGAGAAGATGGTTACTCCAGGATATGGAAGACCGGAGAATGCGAGTTGGCCAACTGTAAGTCATGCTTCCTACTGAGATCGGTTGTCTCAAGAGTACACTTACTCGGTCCAACTACAACTGACAGCACAGAGGCACAATTCTGCGATGCGTAAGCAGTTGCTCTGTTCTCATCGGAGCTCACACGGGCGATGTATGATCGAAGTAGTACAGAAGTACCTGAATCATTTCGTCTCATATCAAAATCGTTGTAAAAGACTCACTGTATCCAACACCAAAGAGAAAGTAGCAGAACATCATCCACCATCGACGATTTTTCGGAAGAAATTCAACGAAGAGATAGCAAATGCAGCCGAGTAGAGTTATCGCTCGGCCGACCAACAACGGATTCCTATCAGCGTATTCAATGATGTTTCAAAAAAATGGGAGAGAACGCACTTCCTTCCAGACCTTCTCGCCCAGAATGCAAATGCAAATGCGAAAATAGCATGTCCAGCCTTACTGACAGCTGTAGCAGCTCCATAGAATGATGAGCTTGCCTTCGGATCTATCTGAATCGTATTTTGATGCGATGAAAAGTGAAACAGTTCAGAACTTCCTGCATATAGGGCCACTCGCCCACACTTAGCATATTGTTCTCAACGCTGCACAAGAACGTGAGAATCGTTGCGATGATGATTCGGCGCCATTCGGATTGCTAGATGAGAAATTAGCGAAGATAATCTAATCAGTCAATGGTCACCTGATTCGACACATCACCACTCTTCTTACAGCACTGCATGGGAGTCAAGGTATACTGAGTAGATGATGGTAGTTATACTGGACTGAGTGATCATTGAGCCGGCTTTCAATTGCTCTCTTTCTCTCGTTCTCTATCGTCAACCACCACAGAGAGAGATAGACACACATGTACACTTTTCGGTCGCCGGAAATGATCCACAGATTTGGTCAGATGAAAATTTATCAAGCCATACCAATCAACCCAAACAGATGCAAATTTAGGTTTACAGTGTCCTAAACTTGTCAAATTCACTTCACCATTCATGCTTCACGCACAAATATTTCTGCAGGGAATTAGACACTACACATAAGTCCATAAAAAAAATTTTTTAAACAAGCTTCATTAATATGATACGCGTTCTTGTTGGTTTGTTTCCATCACTAGATTTTCAACGGGATTATTTTCGATCAAAGGGAAGTTTCGAATATATGTGTGTGTATTGCTTTCGAGAAGAGAGATTGTGCTTCGACTCCATCGTTCTCCACAAACAAGTGGGTACGAAAAGGTACAAGATTGTTGATTACTCATTGGGATTACCGACGGGTAGTTCAGCAGATGGATGAAAAGAGCAAAAAGTTACTTGACTAATCTCACAGATGCGGTGTCTCATTGGAATCTATCAATTTATTAAGGTTATGGATAATCGCGTAGGTATCGTTGAAGAGGCGGAAATGCAACCTTCCTGGAGCTGAGCTTTTCCCTGTTATTCCACTGATAACACTACGCCTCTATTCTGCCTCATCACTATCACTCGTTCACGCCAGTTTCTCTTCTCAAAATTTCAATCGATTCCATAATACGATTTCAGTGGGCGAACATGAGCGAATTAACGAATACCGTCAGTGCAAATCAATGTCAGAATGTGGTATGTCCTTGTTCTTTCAAGCAATCCTCATTATGAGAGACGAATTGGATAATTTTGATATAGGCGAAAAGCGTGTTCAGGTAATCATCAATGTGAACTTCCAAGGAACGCCGGCTCAACAACCTGCATTTGCATCATCAGGAAGAGACGATACGAGAAGTGCTGGCGGACTCGGTTCGATGTCTAATGATCCTCCACAAGCTTACGCCTCGAGCAGGTTAGCATCCGATGACCCCGATTGCATGCGTTGATGCGTTACGATGTATTACGTTTGATTGATGATTAATTCATTACTAATAACATGCATTTATCAAGTCACTATCACAAATACGATTTCACAATGAATACAGAAGAGACAGTGCACATTTTTATGGAATTCACCATGAACAAGAGAGTCCTTCAAATGATACCAGACGTATTACTTGTCTTGATTCTTTTCACTGAAAGGCTCAAGCTCCATGTACAATGGAGGAGGGGAAGATGACGTTCCACCTTAAATGTGATTGGAAACTGAATCGAGAAAGTGAATCGAAAACAAAAATGTACGTGTACCAGGCTGGTTCGAGAGAACTGCCTTCGCACGTTCACTATCCCCGATGTACTGGTAGTATCTAAGTGTAACCTGGAGAAGAAAGATTTACAAAGCCAAGTAATGAAACCCTCACCGAGAAGCTCCAACACAATAGAGAAGCAGCGATGGCAGCGATAAAGAAGACCAGCAAGCTTCCTACTTTACCTGCAAACATTTCCCAAAAAATATTTTCAATTCAATTTTTGAATTCGACGAATGAGCAACTCACGGCTCATGACCATTTCCTCAGTTATGAGGTAGACGAAATTCGCAGTGAGTAGGCCAAATAGGATGACCAGAACGACAGAAAGACCCTAAAAAAAATTTTGAGTTACTTTGGAAAAAGGTTTCTCTTTCAATATCCGGCTTACTTCGACAACCAACAGGAAAATCAGAAGGAGGCGACTCTCCTGAAAAAAGTTTCAAATGTGTCTCGAAAATAAAGAGTCAAACCGTGTAAACAGCAATAGCCATAAGGCATGGAAGAATCATTGGCGAAATGATGAAGTACCAGTAACTCCAATCTGGTTCCAGTCTGGAAATATTCAATTTGAAAAATAGAGTTGGATGCAGAGCTTACTGATTAATTCCCCAGAAGATGGCGACTCCGGAAAGAAAGGTGAGAATCGTTGCCAATCTCATTAGGGTCTGCAAGAACGATTTATTATAGCAAGTAAACAAATGATGAATGGCGATGTTCCTCGTTTCCTCACCACTACATGAGATCTGCAACCACAGCAGAAGCAGTGATGATAACGGAGGTCGTCTGGATGAAACGACGACGATATCATTCTTGAATAAATGAATATTTTTTTAATAGTATATACTGCTCACGTGGAAATCTACTATTCTGCGGGGAATGCGAGTGAGGATCCCTTGACAAACCCCGTAATGCCTTCTAGGTTCACTGAAGAGTAATGGAAGACCGAGATGGGAAGTTGGCGAGAGAAAGATTAACGAGACCGCATTCATTGAGAGCTCAAGAGAGAGAGAGGGAAACATGGACGAGGTCTTCGATACGGAAATGCCGTAGAATAGTGAAACTCGTTTTTGTAGAAGTCAATAATTGTAGAAATCAATCGATGGCACTGAGAGAACAAACGTGCAAAAGGTCGAATGGAAGGAAAGCAGATAAAGAACGAATGACTTTGCATGCAAAAAATGTAACGTACTTTTTCGGCCGAGAAGCGAAAGGAATAGAGAGAAAGTGTGAATTTAAGAGAGAAGAAGAGTAAAAGAGAGAACAAAGTACGAAACAGAAGATTAATGGTTGAGACGAATGAGAGGGTGAGAACGGCTAATGAACATAGGAGAAGAGATTGAGAGAAGAAGCGAACGGACAACGAATTTCGAGCATTACACATTCATCCTCACCCAAATCGAATGTCTATGCAGAAACGCAATCTCAGCAAACTCTTCTAGTCAACATTGAGAGCACCAATCATTTATTCGTCAAAACGTTCGAAAAATTAAACAACGTAAGATTGAGATCTTATCTGGTGTGTCATGTACAGGTATGTCTTTGGTCATCATTCTTTTTCATTGTCTCGATTATCATTGAGAGGGTCATATGAATGCGAGGAATGGTCAACTGTGACAACAACCGGAGCTGAAGGAATTGGAGAAGGAGCAGGAGTAATTGAGGGAGTGCGATGAACGGGATAAATGGGATAGGGAATGTGACCATCGTGAGACGGCCTCTTTCCGTTCTGCTGTTCCCTGTAGCCTCGGTATGGGCCTGAAATCAGCCATTCTTAGGATGCATCAAGTTTCACTTTGGAAAACTGCTAGAAAGAGAAAGGGCAATGAATACTTAAGGAGAATGAAAGGACAATGATGGGCGGATTTGGTCTTCTGGGCTAAGAATATGTCAGAGTCTTACCGGTGGTGACAGTTGGTGGTTGCTGAGGTGGTCGTGCCTCATACATAACTGCAACAGCCCCCGCTCGTTCACGATCAGTAACGAATGAGTAGAAGTGTAGCATCACCTTCAATCCACTCGTTTCTTTCCCTTTTCGAATCCAAATCGCGCATCATTTTTCAGGCTCACGCAAAATATTGATACGGTTCATTGAGAATTTATTGCATAACAAGACTGGTCGACAACCCGAGAAGGTTAAAAATATGCATACCGCGAAGCTCCAGAACATGATGACGCATGTGTAGGCGCCGACCGCGAACACGAGAGGGCCCATTTCACGGACTGGAATAATCGTATTAGATAGTTCATCATTCTATTCAGTAAAAAAACGGAAAGCACGAAAAGTGGCAAAGCTTCAATATTTCGCTGTCTATTTGCAAATTCAAAGAACTAATCGAACAAAAATCTAGAAACACTCACATTCCATGACGTTCGATTTGGCAATGAAGATTACATAGGATATGAATATGAGGAGCACAACTGCAGCAGCGATGGAGAGACCCTGAGGAATACTTGTAATAAATTACTATAACTTGTGGGGTATAGAATTATGATGGAAAAAACAAACTTGGATTACGAGCAATAGGATGAGTGTCATTCGATGCTCCTGAAATAAATGTGAATCGTCTTCACAATAATCAAGATAACAAAAGGGTAACTGCAAAAAAATTTCTTTCTCTGTCGTGTTATTATCTGATTGATATCGAATATTGTGCATATTGTGAATATTTTCACCTGGAATACGGCTACCGCCATCACTCCGCTTCCAAATAGAATCCATGCTACGGGCTTCACGCCTGTTCCTTCCCTGAAATTATTGAATCGGTATTTTGAGCTATCTCACTATTTTTAGCAGTAATCTTTCCCTAGAAAACACGCAATCCTCAATTACTGGGAAGTGGTGCAAGAAATGCAAAATATGCCACCCCAACAATCTCGTCTGAGCAAGAATAACACTTATTCGTTGCCTGCTGCTCCTTCATGCTCCATAAAGCATTACTGCATGAAAAGGCCGCAAAATAAGAGAAATGAGAACTCACAGTATTGCTCCCCACATGACGAGAACATTCGAGACAATGCAGATGACTGCAACTGCTTTCGCCACTACCTGAAACATAAAAGCTGGAGTTTGATTTCCGAACCCCAACCCCCGTTTGACAATTTTATTGAATGTGTGAAACATATCAATTTCTCCGGGGCATTCCACAAGTGCCAAGAGTTACAAGTTGATGTAAGTTTATTTCGAAAATAAGACTCACCGCAACGTGTAATTTCGCGCAGCAGCAGCATTCGTAGTAACGAGGGTCATGAGGGTCGAATAGATACGCGGAAGCAGCAGAATTCTCAAATTGGTACACTGGAGGTGCCATCTTGACTGCGTTAGACTGAGAAGTGGATGGATGTTAGCGAGGAAAGAAAGGAGAAGAGGAAAGCGCGGGAGGGGAAAAGGCGCCAGAGCGGGAATCGCATTAGAGAACACGAAGTTATTCTTCTTCAACAAGTCTATTCTCGTAGTAGGAACAGACTCAAAACTGGCGCGTGACGCAAGTGGCCAGAAAAAATGGAGGCTAGATAGAAGGGAGAAGCGTCTCGTGAAAGGAGAGAGGGAAGGAGAATATGGAGACGGGTCGATACGGAAACAGCCACTGTGTCGGGAATCGAGATGCTCAATGAAGTTACCAGAATCTCGTCAATCGAAGGAACACAACGAATAACAAAGATAGCAAAAGATAGCAAGGAATCACAAATAATGGGAAATAAGCAAGCAGCGACGAGAGAAAGGACTGATTCTGTGAGGAGAAAGAAGTAGAGTGAGGGAGAAATAGAGGGAGGATTGCAGAGGGAGAGAACCCTCAGGGGAAGTTAGGGGATCAAAATAGAGAGAGAGAAATGCGAGTGGAGAGGGCTGTTGCGTACACACTTCAGTCCTGCATAAACGTCACATCGAGATGAATGAGAATAGAAATAGTTTTTCACTGCCGTTCTTTGTCCTTGTCTCTCAAGGTGCTCTTCAGATGTGCAAATCTCCAAACTTTTTCATTTAAGATTTTTTTTGGTGCAATTCAGCGAAATTAGCATTATTATTATCCGTGAAATATAGAAATGCACAACACTACGGAGTCAGTGGACTGACCTATCACGGGTTTTCTGTAAGAGTGTAGGAAAACGAGGCCCATTTGCCGCCAGGAAAAATTTTGTGTCTCCGATTCCGATCAAAGTTGGTCATTAGGACCCATTGAGCGACTCTTTAAGATATTTCCTCTTGTTTTGGTCAAATTTGCATATTATCGATTTTTATGATTCAAAATTTCAAATGGCCATAAGTTGCTTCATTTTCATCGTACAGCGAGTTTAAACATACCATTGAATTCGTATTCACGATCCCTACAAATAACTCAATTAGACCCTTAGTCGGAAACATCGTCTTCGGGGAGAGAATTACGAAAAACTGATTTTACGCATATAAAGGCAGGCATAACTCGAAAAAATGCCGAAAACCCCTTCGATATTATTGTTTTAAAAGATTCTCCAGACCCGATTACGGGTGCCTACGCGAACCGTTTTCCGTATCTCCTACCCCTCAATACCGTTTACTAGGCTATTTTTTGGACTTAGTCGTTTTTTCTTGAAAAATTCAATTGATCATAACTGGCTTCAAAATGGTCCAATTTCACTTTTCTAAAAACTGGCATGTAGGTAATTCGAAGACTGAAAATTCAAGT
>LS507068.1:558533-572762 GCA_900490845.1 Pristionchus japonicus
ACTTGAATTTTCAGTCTTCGAATTACCTACATGCCAGTTTTTAGAAAAGTGAAATTGGACCATTTTGAAGCCAGTTATGATCAATTGAATTTTTCAAGAAAAAACGACTAAGTCCAAAAAATAGCCTAGTAAACGGTATTGAGGGGTAGGAGATACGGAAAACGGTTCGCGTAGGCACCCGTAATCGGGTCTGGAGAATATTTTAAAACAATAATATCGAAGGGGTTTTCGGCATTTTTTCGAGTTATGCCTGCCTTTATATGCGTAAAATCAGTTTTTCGTAATTTTCTCCCCGAAGACGATGTTTCCGACTAAGGGTCTAATTGAGTTATTTGTAGGGATCGTGAATACGAATTCAATGGTATGTTTAAACTCGCTGTACGATGAAAATGAAGCAACTTATGGCCATTTGAAATTTTGAATCATAAAAATCGATAATATGCAAATTTGACCAAAACAAGAGGAAATATCTTAAAGAGTCGCTCAATGGGTCCTAATGACCAACTTTGATCGGAATCGAAGACACAAAATTTTTCCTGGCGGCCGGCATTCCTACACTCTTACAGAAAACCCGTGCTATTCAATTACCCGCACTTTTAGATTGTGTACAACAAAGGATCTCTCGAGGTAACGACTAGTTCATTCAAATGTGTGGTAGTGGATGTCTGTGTCGACCGACATTCGGTTCGATTAGTCCGAAGTAAGTGACGAATGAAGCAGAAACAGTGAATAGAGTGCCGACGATCATTATTGCACCAAGAAGATGATGGAGAATCCCACAATGAGAGATGCCCGTGGTGGCTGAAGAGAAATCAATTGATTGAGGGATTAGAAAGTGAGAGTGACTCGCTCTCTCCTATTCTCCCACGCTCTTCGCTATGGTCATTTCAATGAAACAGTGCGAAAAATAAAGACGGGTCGTCATTTTTAGAGTAACGACAAATAGATTGAAATACCGACCCTCTTGACAGGTATTCAGTACTTCCATGAGCTTGTTCATCAAGAAAGTAGTCGTGGCGGCAATCCATTTCCATCCCACCAATGATCGGACAATAACGTGCAACTGAAGATGAACAGAATCTTAGCCAAATTTCATTCATGGAAATGCTCAGATTTTTTCTGGTTTTGACAAGAGGCCCAGGGGCGACTACAAGTATTTTCTTTTGCAGAAATGCAATTTTATGACAAAATATAATGAGGAACTTTCAAAAGGTTGCAAAAAAAATACAAAAAGGAGCAAAAGCTAGGTGCGCAAACCTGATTTCGATTGTTGAGAATGATGTCCAGTCCAAGGAGGAAAATAACGATGAAAAAGGTGAGGAGGACAGTTGAAAACGGAATGGCAATCGCGAAGAAGAGAATGGGGTGCATTCGTGCTGGAATGGACCTGATTTGAACCGGATCAACTCAAGAAATGAAAGTGTAAATGAGCGCAAATCGATGGACGTATCAAACTATCACGAGGAGTGTCCTTAGTGACGAGCGACGATTGATAAGAGTCGCCAGTCACATTGTAGGCTGGTGGGAAACAGGGAGTAAACACTCTCTGTTCCCTCGATTAGAGAAAGAGGTAGAGGGAGAGAGACGAGAGATGAACTCTCTCTTTATTGTTACACAAGGACACGCGAGCACATATCCCCCTCCCTCCCCCACGGGGTCAGCTGATTTGCATTGAGAACCGTGCTTGAACGGCAGAATGCTTACGTCATGCTCGATTCTCTATTCATGACAACTGATCTGAGTAGTCTCAGTAGGGGTACACCTCAGACAAGCATGACTCATTCGAATGAGCGAATTAGATCGGATTATCGGTTACTGACGGTTGATCGATTCAGAAAAATGAAAAGCAAGTAAACGTTGTGCACTATCTCAGCCATTCAAACGAACATAGTGGTGGCACGTGATGGTGGATTGAATCTCATTATTTGAAAGAAACATTTCAGGGGTATTATCAAGAGGTCTCACAAACAGAGTATCATACAAAAGATTAACTGTCAACTAGAAGAGTGGCATATATTCAGATAAGAAACCGTGATCTAGAGAGACTTTGAACATGTGATGAGTATTTTCAGTTTTATAAAGTGCATAAAGTGGATTCTCCTAGTGTTTCTTATTGATCAACGAAGGCTTGTGAAAGGAATAACCCGGAAGTGCTATGTAGCAGTCCTGTTTTGTTTGTGATGTTCAAATATAGTCTCGTATGCTTCAACCTCAATCAGTTAATGCCAGTACAGGAAATCATGATATTGCTGAATGAAACTCTGAACTTCTCGGGGTCATTCACTTCTAAGTCTTTTGTGTGATGGTGACTGCGACTGAAATCGATAGAAGGGAGGGGTGCCTATCTTCAAGGGTATGATAAGACGATATGGTCGCCATCCCTCCATTCACGCATACGGTTCCATCCCTTGCCATCCATTGCTTGTCCTGACCCTTTTCTCATTCCATTCATTGGTGATGTTTGTGAGTTCCGATACGATAATGGCAATAATCTTGATAAGGAAGTGAATTCGTGACGTATTCTCACTATAGCTAGTCGGATCTTTCCCCTCTCTGCTTATCACTACGTTTCCGTTTCCTATCAGACCCAATTATATCGCCTTGTTTCCATCTCTTAACTCTCTATGCTGCCATGGTCTGACACGTCGCTCTCGTCATGAATCCATCTCTAACCCTCACTCTTATCAAACTGTTATCACTCTCGCTCGATCGTCACTCCAAGACGCCCCATCTGTTTTCAAATTTTACTCGATTTTTTGTATGGTGCTCGAAAGAAATTGGAGAAACCTATGATTCATTGTTGTGCCACTGTTACTGACGATTCTGTTCATTTGAAGAAACGCATAACATTTCGGAAATGGCTTGAGAAGTTGTAAGCTATCGATCTAATATGACTACTAATACTAATAATAACTGCCATCACAGACGGGTGAGTGCATATTTTTTTCATTAATTTTTTCTCTGGTCCCGCTTGTTTGGATGTTCAGTTTCGCACAGACTTGACAACATTGCGCCATGATCTTCATTAATTGATTACAGGCCTCATCTTACTGGACTCCCAACTCAGCTCCTCTCGTTGAACATCTTCCCTCTGTATCAAATTTGACCAGTTTCTGGCGACGGAGAGGACAAGAAGAGTAAGTTTCCGCTTTTTCTCGCATTTCGCTCAACCAGGAACCGTTTGATTGCAAAGGTACACAATATTGTGCAAGCGCGAGTTTCCTTCTACTCTGTTTGGTGAAGCGTCCTGAATGATCCGTCTCAGAAATCAATGCCGTTCTAGTACGTTTTGGCTAAGGAAACCTAAATTGCGCATTTGTTCGCGCCAAATTAGTAGCTTGATATGTCGGCAGTGCCAGAACTGTGGTGTAATCCAGACCTAGGATGATTTCTAAGACTGCCCTAAAGTATGAGTAACCAAAGAAGGTGTGGATCTAAGTCGATACGAACTACTCCGATAACGGGCGAAAGATGGATGAATCAGTGGTATTTGAATGGCCAAGTGTCTCGATTGCGAAAGAGTTATGCACGTTCGATTCACAGAAATCGAGGAGATTCGGGTGTTATCAATGTGCGCATTTCCTCGTCAAACAAAGGAAACGGCAGGGTCATGTGGTGTAAATTATTCTGAGAGGAATGGGGAGTGTTTAATAACCCTTTTGCAGAACTCGATTACTCATTCCGAATCCTGCTGAGGATTGCTCAAGATATCAACTTCCCAATTATATCAAATACAGGAGTAATGAGGTCAGAATCGAATTCGCAGAGCCCAATAAATAAGTTGATTCTCAGATCTCAACTACGAAGTACAATCCCGTTACTTTTATTCCTCGGAATATCTGGGAACAATTCCATAGATTAGCTAATATTTATTTTGTTTTCGTAATAGGTAAGTTACGGTTACGCAGATATCCTTGAAAGCCCGGGAACATTTCAGGAGTCGATGCTATTCCTATGTTCAATACTTCTAGTGTAATCGTTAGTGCCATGCCTGTAGTATTCATTCTCATACTCACTGCTATAAAAGTAAGATTTGAGGCTAGATCACTCGCAAAGGTTAATACATCCATCCTTAGGATGCATTGGAAGACATGCGACGCCGTCGATTAGACAGTAAAGTGAACAATGCGACGTGTCACGTTTGGGATAAGTCAGTTTCCTGTATCGAGCCCGAATAAAAAAAAACTCGTTTTAGAAATGCGAATCGTTTTCGAAAGATGAAGTGGAAGCACATCCTGGTTGGAGACATTGTGCACATCTCAAACGACGAGTTATTGCCTGCTGATATTCTACTGCTGAGGTAAATGAGTGGAAGATGAACAACGTTTGCTCCTGATTGAGTGTTGATTATGTATTTACATTTGTTGTCGGTTTACAGGAGTTCATCTGAAGACGGGAATGCATTTGTGGAGACCTCGAATCTGGATGGAGAGAGCAATCTGAAACAGAAGAATGTCCCACAAATATTCAACGAGTATTGTGGAGTGAGTTACAATACATTTTCTATTATTTTTTCAACTTTCAAAGTTCACTATTACATTTATTGGCATTTCTCCGACGAGTTTGTAGAACGAAAATGTTCAGGAAGAAATAACGCTTGATGATTCGTATCTTCGGCTGAAGATTGCTAGTGCCCCTCCAAGTAAAGATGTCAATGAGGTTATAATTCATTGGGAATATTCAAGATCAGAGTCCTCTCGACTGTCTGTAAACTAACCTCTTCAGATGCGTGGATCGATGGAGATGAATGGTCGAAGTGAGATGTTTACACCCACTAATGCTCTCCTGAGAGGATGCAGGCTAAAGAACACGACTTTTGTCGAAGGAATCGTGATCTATGCTGGTAAATCTCCCATCAAATTCGAATAACTCCTTAGTAAAATAGCACAAATCTGAATGAGCATTACTCTGGACTAAAATGATTCGATATTGCTTTTTATCTTCATAAATTGATATATTTCTTGTCAGGTCACGACACGAAGATGATGCTCAGCTCAGGCCGTGCTCCCTACAAACGATCCCATGCCGAGATAAAGACGAACACTTTCGTTATCGGATGTGCAGGAATGCTAGCAATTCTCATCGGAATTACGGCGATGTGTAGGGTAAGCATATTCTTCTCAACCTACTAGATTAGTTAAATAAACATACGTTGAAATTTGAATGTTCAGGCATTCTGGGTCAATCAATACCCAGCTGTCGGTCAATACCCTTCTCCTGCCTTCGCTCTAACCGTTCCTGGTAAAGATGACTATTCTGATCCTCCACCAGATTGGTTGGCAACCACTGGCTCGAGTCTTATCCTATATCAGGTCAGTCTAACAATAAGTGATTATTGAGAAATTGCTCTCATTAAAATGGTCCTTTTTTTACTGCATGCCCACTTTATCGTTCGCTGAGGACTCATGCACCCAAAGATTCCAAATTAACCTTTTTTTCAAATCTCAATTCAGATAATGATTCCACTTGCACTCTACATCACAGTCGAATTGATCAAACTGGGACAGGTCTATTTCATGCAACAGGATGTACGCATGTACTGTGAAGAGAAGGTGCGCATTTTCCATCCCATTCCACAACGTTTCGAAGAATGAAATGATCATGAAGCGGCATTGAACTATTTGTAGGATGAAGCTTTCGTTGCCCGTTCATTCTCAATGGGAGAGGAACTCGGTCAACTCACACACCTTCTATCTGACAAGACAGGAACGCTTACACAGAACAAGATGATACTGAGAAGATGTGCGACTGTGGACAGCGAGTGCGCAGTTGCAGTGAGTAATATTTATTGTTGATCGTTGAGCCGTATATGCTCGGTTCTCTACACACATTCAGAACTCATACCGAATACAAAAACACAGTAAAATACAATATTTGACTCGTTCAGAACAATCCCATCTCTGCACCCGACTGCGATGTTGACTTCGTTCATCTCCTCAACAACATGATCGTCTGCAACACGGTTTTCGTTCAGTACGCAAAGAGGAGAGACGCCATTGATGTAAGTTTGTGCGAATGAGCAGTCTCGATTGAGAATTCTATCTAAACTTTGGTGATAATAAGGGCCCCAACTTGGTGTTGTCTGATACTGTAAAGCGAATGCGAACGGTTCCAGGATCAGGATACTCCGAGCGTCAACGATTTCTATAGTGTGGGAGCTCCTTCCAGGTTGGTCAGCATAAATGTTGCCAAGAAAGTGAACCGCTATAAAAACGATTAGGGAAGCGCATTTGTTTTGTTTTATTTCAGCTATGCCTTCTCCGAGTCGGATTTGATGGACGAGGAACTGCGACTGCAGGGATTCGTGTGAGTCGTTTGAAGACTTTCAATCATGGTGATTTATTCAAATTAAACGCGCCTTTTCCAGTGATCTCAACTACGAGGGTGAAAGTCCCGATGAACTTGCACTCGTGAGAGGAGCGCGTCGATTCGGAAGACATCTCACATCCCGAACAAATAACTCGGTTACCTTTGTTGGAGAGAACGAGATGGCTACTAGGTTAGAAAACATCAGAAACGTCATTCAGTCAATTTGAAATTTAAGGATGGAAGTGCTCTGCACCCTACCTTTCGACACGGTTCGTAAAAGAATGTCTGTTTGCATCATGGGAGGTCAGTGATTGGGTGCCTCAGGGGTTTCCTGAATAGAATGAGATAAAGAACTATGAGTGATTATCAATCAGTACGTCGCCGTCTAGGACTATTTTCGCTCGTTACAACATTCTAGAGATGACCAACGCACGTAATAAGATCACGAACGAAACTCATGTCTAGGATGACTAATGCTCAATGGCATTCACAGGTCCGTTTAATGGTGAGTTATGAAATTGCAGACAACGAAGATGAAGTCATCGTGTACAGCAAAGGAGCGGATTCGTCGATGCTCGGAGTGGCAGGGAAGAGAGTAAAGAGGGAGAGTGAGAGTGCACTGAAGGCAATTGAGGAAGATGAGGAAAACGAGGCAGATGATGATCGACCCATGAAGGTAGCCTACTCTCGTGTGTTCTATTCAAACGAACCTTGGGAATTCATGCAGGCATCTCGTGAGGATGTCATCCGATCGCGTGTTGATGAATACGCGAGAATGGGATTGCGCACGCTTGTGATGGGAATGAGAGTAATGAGGAGGAGCGAATTCGATGAGTGGCTCAAGCTCAAGACCATGGTTAGTTTATATCAACATGTAAGATCGATAATTCACTGGTAGAATGTACTTTCCAGGTTGAACTGACTCGTGGCGATGAAGAATCTGAGAAGATGATGCGTGAATTGGCTGAGAGAATCGAGACCCCTACCACAGTTATCGGAGTGACCGCGGTGGAAGATAAGCTGCAGGAGAATGTAGGAAGGAGCATCACTGCACTTAGAGATGCCAAGATCCAGGTTTGATATCGAGATTTTTGTTGCATAGTAGTTGATGTAATGAAATGAATTGTACCTTATCATTGCAGGTGTGGGTACTCACAGGAGACAAGATGGAGACTGCAGAAGGAGTGGCCACTGCATGTGGACTCTTTCAAGATATTCCAATACATTTCGAGTCGGAGAGCGAAGAGCGATACATAGGGTAAAGTTGTCACTTTGCAACCAGAGGATTTTAAAAATCAGAGTGGTTTCGTGAGAAACAAGTAATGCCAAGGTTTGCAGCCAGGACGTAGTCATCTCTCCGGATCAAATAACCGAGATGTGTCTCCCCTTCTCGACAGCACTCGATCGATTGGATGGATGCTGCTCAGTGCTCTGCTATCGACTCACTCCTGCACAGAAGGCTGAGATCGTCAAAGCTGTCAAACAGTTAGTCAATGAGATTTTTATCTTCTTTTGCTGTCAACTATTACGAGAGAACCTTTGTTTATCTCATTGTGTATCGGCTTTATCTGGGCGAGGAATTACCCCACGATTTAGCAAAGCTGTTTCAGTCGAGGCGGAGTCGTTGCTGCCATTGGTGACGGAGCAAACGACGTGCCTATGATCCAGGCTGCGCATGTCGGCATTGGAATCAGCGGAAACGAAGGATCGCAAGTATGTGCTCTTCTGGTCTTTGAATGGTCCTTCTCATTGATCAGTTTGCATCGTTAAAATTGTTTCAGGCATCTATGGCAGCTGATTTTGTGCTAGCGCAGTTCTCGTTCGTATCACGGCTCATTCTTGTACATGGTGAGCAATTTGAATGAGAATCTAATTAGCTTTGCTAAGAACAATAATAAGTAGAAAACGAAATCGTTTTTAGGTCATTGGAACTACTCTCGCATTGCGCGTGTCATGCTCTATTTCTTCTACAAAAATATTGTAAGTATTCGAAGGTTCAGAAAATGTTATGGTGAATGATCCGATTTGATTGCTCAACTGGTTTCAGTGCCGGCGTTGTGCTACTGTTGAACACTGCAAATATTGAACACGAAATCGATAATTTCAGCAAAACGTGATGATCACATTCTTCATTCAAATTTTCAATGGCTGGTCCTGCGGTTTTCCCGTCAACATGATCTTTTCTACTTGCTATCCTGTCATATTTACGAGGTGATTTCTATTATTGTGTTCATCTCTCAATAATGATTTCAGTTTACAACCCATAATATTCGGAGTGATGGACCAGGATCGTACTGAGAAGGAACTTCTGGCTGACCCTTCGCTTTATGAAGCAGGAAGGGATGGTAATGATCTACTTTCTGCGATCGTGAATCTAGATCGATCTTCAGGCGAACTCTACAACGTTAAACAGTTTCTCAGCACAATTGCTGATGCAGTATGGCAGGGCGCTGTCTGTTATGGAACAGTGCACATTGTAAGTAGTTTGAATGGGTATTGAACTGAACGGATGCAGATAATAATTATCCATTTTCAGCTCTGCACTGATTCCTCCCATTCCATTCAATATTTTGGTTTCTGTTTAGCGATCGCCATGTTCTCAGTGAATATGGCCCATCTGATTCTTGAGACGCACTGTCTGGTGAGTTTTAGTCACTTTTCTCTAAAAGCACAGTCCTCATTTCAGAACATAGTCGTACTGGTAATACATTCCGCTGGATTCATAGTGACGGTCGCCTACTTTCTCCTCTTTGACTTAGTCAGTGCCGACGAATACATGGTAAGAATGAACATTTGATTCGAGTTTTTAAATCAATAATTGTAGGTCGCTGAAGATGCGCTGAGCAACTTATCTTTTTATGCAGCAATGTTATTCGCCACCATTGTGTCCCTTATTCCAAGGTGATATTTATTTTTAAAAAATTAATCAACTCATACATTCACAGATTTATCGTCCGGGTTCTACTCAATTCGGATGCTGAAGTAGGCCAACAAGTGGTGGAAAGCTCAGAGCTTTCCTTCTTGTAGTCACGTTTATACTTTTAGTTTGATAGCTTTCGGTCAAATACTGATCAACAACACTGCCATATTACTGAATTCGACGGGTTTTCTTCCCATTCCATTGTCTGTAGATTTGTTCCTTCCCAGTTGTTAATGCGTGTAAATACCTGATAAAGTTACGGCAAATGCAAACAGTCGTTCTGTACCGGATGTTCGGGTTTGACCTCACACAGTTCAGAAACCTCCACGAAACTGGCACTTCCCTCAACTCTACTGTTAGTTCATTGAGACACGATCCTCAAATGGAGGAGGGTGCTACCATTCACGAGAATCCGTGAGAGGTTAGAGTTCGTCGACGTGTTTGCTTCTTACAAACAGCGGAAGTAGCTCTCACTTTCCGTTCGCGAACTTCGTGCTGACCAGTAGAGAAACAATAGCAAACAGTTGGGGAGAACAAAGGAAGATCAAAGAGACCCCGAGGGGGATTAGTGGAAGTGGCGTGGACTTTCCCCGTTTACTCACTATAATACGTAATTCAATTCAATCCGATCAGTGTTTTGCACCTTCATCCGCCCCCGCGTTCGGAATGAATCGACAAACCACAACTGATTGTGGCAGAGCATTATTCAAGATGGCCCTGCTTGCGAATGATTTCGAAAATGTTTGTGTGACTCATCCGATAATAACCGTTCAGCACAAAGCGACCCCACCAGGTTAGCTGTGCTATCTTTTCAGTGGGGATTCTTCATCTGTTTACCTTCCATGATCACAAAGGTCAGGAGGGAACCGAAGGCATCACGTCAGTTCTGATACCGATCTGTGTCAAACACGAATGAACGATACAACTAGTCGTTTTTCGCATTGCTGTGTTTATGCGAGAAGAACGGCAGCAGTAAAAGCAGATTTTCAAAAGATCCGTTCGTAATCCGAGACCAATCCCCGCTTATTCATTCATCATCTGCCAATGTGCACGTATCCGGATCACTGCACTATAAAATAAAGAAGTCCTTGAGGGAATAGATGTAACCAAGGAATTCCACACCCCACTGAAACGAATAGTATTCATTCGAGACTTAGAATCACCGACGCACGCTGTGAATACCTTCTACATCCGTTCCGAAGCACAGTCCGATGATCAGGATCGCACAAAATGGGAATGGGAAAGAAGGGGGCAGATGGGCAAAGTTGTCTGCAGTGAGTGAGTCAGAGTAGTCAGAAGAGAAGAAAGGGAGAGGGAGAGAGGGAGGGAGGAGAATGGAGGGAAGAGATCGGGATCGACCTCCGACGTCCCTATATAATCCAAACCCCCGACGGTATTCTCACCATCACATTCGCTCGTTCTCTTCTCTAGAGCAACTCCACCTTGCTTTCTTGGCTTCAAAGCTTTCATCCGTATCTTATCCAATTCAATCTTTCAGCATGCATTCTCTCACTGTAATTCTGGCGTCTCTTGGCGTCCTCGTTGCGTCTCAGGGTGGATTCGGAGGCGGATTCGGTGGTCGTGGAGGAATGGGAGGAGGATTCGGAGGACCAGGAGGAATGGGCGGACAGGGAGGATTCCCTGGTGGATTCGGTGGACCTGGAGGACCCGGAAGAGGAGGTCATGGAGGTAAGACGATTGGAATCATTGCTATGCAATGCGCAACTCATTGCTATTAGCTTGGTTTACCTAACTGATGAACTGCAGGTCCTCCTCCTCCTCCTTTCCTCGCTAATGTCACTCAGGAGGGACGTGCTGCATTCTTCCAGCTATTCCAGGTGAGAATTTATTGCATTCAATGTTGAATAAAGGAATTACATAACAATTTACAGGACCAGAACCAGACGAAGGCGCAGATCAAGTCAGCCATCGAAGCATGGGCGTCAACCTACGGAGTCTCTGTAAGTGATTGAACCAACTACTACATCATGAACAGAAGTGCTAGATCAATCTCACGTCCTCATTCTAGTAATATTTCAGGAGCAAGTCACTGAGTTCGACAATGAGATGAAGACCAAGCAGAGCGAGCGTCGTGCCAACGTCTCAACTGCTGTTGGACAACTCGCTGATGCAATTTCCAAGGTTCGAGGAATCCACTTGCCCATCTCACCCTCATTACGCTGATTGCTTTAATCTCATTACCATGATTAGGTGAAATGAACTATCCTGTAAGTTCCTTATCATTCTCAATTGCAGCTGAACTCGATCGAAGACGCGCAGGATCTGAGCATCGCCCAGACTCGCGAACAGATTCATGAGGCACTCGATGCGATGAGCCCCGAACTGAGAGATCTCGTCTTGGCTGTTGCTGGACCTCCCAGACCTCCCAGAGGAGGGCCCCACGGTGGAATGGGAGGAGGAATGGGAGGAGGCATGGGAGGAGGCATGGGAGGAGGCATGGGAGGATTCGGAGGACAGGGAGGCATGGGAGGAGGATTCCCTGGTGGTCAGATGGGCGGTCAGGGTGGCTTCGGAGGTCAATTCGGAGGTCAGCAGGGAGGATTCGGTGGCCAATTTGGCGGACAGCAAGGCCAATTCGGCGGGCAACAGGGAGGCCGTGGAAACAGATTCCAGGGACGCTTCTGATCGCACTTCGGAGAAGCTCTAACCCTTCCCTGTTACCTCACCCAAGTATGATGTATGTACCGGTATCGATTCACGCCAAAACCTCCAATTCCTTTTGTAAGTATTGTGCACTGTTGTGATAAAGCGGCTACTGGTATACAGCTTTATTCAGTGCCAAATCATTAATTAATACATCGAAAGTTTAAAACATGAACGAATTATTTTAGCAGAGATTTGTGTGCGATATTATAATAGGTCAGTGTGAATGCATAGAGATCAGAAAGATCAGAACCTGCCGTGGTCCTTGAGAATGGTGGAGGATCTTTTGATTATATTGGGTTTCTTCCATATGAAATTGCGAAGATGAGAGGGCAGAGTGTGATCCCAGATCGAGTGAAGAGACGAGCGCCTAGAATTTATTTATTTTAATCCAGCAATGCTCCCTCAAAGCCAAGTGACCCACAAGATTGGCCATGAAGGTTCTTACTGCATCAGTTGCTCTCCCTATTCTTTAGAATTCAATACCCAGAATCAGGGTAAAATATCTTGAACGATTTAAAAAATATATAAACGGGAATAGAGTTGACCGACTCGATTCTCGCCGGAATCTTGTCTCCGATGGGCTTCACGTCGTTCTCGACATCAAAGGAGAAGTCGAAGTGAAGATCCACCTAGAATGGATGAATTGCTATGGCACGTGATAGCAGGCACATTTAGATTGGAAGTACCCAGTAATATTCAACAGCTACAAACACATGAACTAGTGTGAGGCAGCAAGCCAGGAAGGTGTACACTAACCTCCTCGGCAGGGTCGTCCCATGCATCAGAAGTAGCCTTCGATCTGCCGACGCTCGCACGGATGGGCACATTCGCGTACTGCAAGAAGAGCTGTTTGGAGATGTGAATTTGTATGATCAATAAACAGTTTTGCGATCTATAACTAAGGATCATGTTCCGCAGGACTTGGAAAGACTACTGGCCGAGCCCAAGGATAAAAAGATCAAAGATCAGAAGGGGAAGTAATCAACCCACCACCTGTTCCTCCCTCTGCACGATCGTCTTCTCTGCTTCTTCCTCAGATGAATACGCGGAATCGCGACGACGAAGGGAAGGAAGCGCGTACGAACGACGATTCTGAGAAGGGATGGGATGAATGAGGAAGGGAGAGGGATCTGAGATCATATCGACCTAAACCGGTTGAATTACTACCACAGTTCAAGCTAAAATCAGCAAAATCAGCCGGGCTTGACAACAATATCAATTGGGCACCAATCTTCAAACAACAACTGTGTCCACGTTTGCTAGGGATAACGCAGTAATGGATAGGGCCTGATAAAATTACGCGCCACATGATCTCTAACGGTTACGATCGACAAGAAGGAATCAAGCGCAACCCGTACCTGGCGGTTGTAGTGGTCGCTTCTCTCGTGAGTCCTCGCGCTTCTCTCGTGAGTCCTCGCGCTTCTCTCGTGAGTCCTCGCGCTACTCTCGACGACGTTCACTCTCTGCCTGCCGGCTGTCCAACGAGTCTGAATTGACATTAAGAATGAGGAAAAACTCAGGTAAGAACGCGGCTCAAAACAATACATCTCTGAAGCTATCGAAGCATGGTATAATGGAAGGTTTGATTTGAATCTGAGTAGATTTGGCTAAAGGAAATAGAACAGCATTCGAACCCTGGCTCACACTCACACGGGCACTCTCTAGAGACAGGTGATAGAATGGGGAGAAAATAACTCACGGGTTCCTGACGGGGAACTGCATCGACTCGATTGGATTCGGTTGAGTGACGGGGGATCCGACTGGAAGACATGGTTACTTGTATCGGAGAGGAGACGACGACGGGATGGGATGGGATGGGGATGGGAATGGGGATTTCCATGGGAGGGAGAGGGAGAGGAGCGGGTAGGTCAAAGAAGGGAAGAGAGGTGGGAGGGAGAGGGAAGGAGGGAAGGGAATGTACTGGCAAGGGGAACCGCGACCTTCACGATGGTCGTACGCGCACCGGCGTGACCTGCTTCGGTGAAGCCTTCGCCATCTGAAGCAATTAGGTAATTATTTAAAACAACGAGACAATAAGAAAATTGATAAAACGATGTCAAACAAAGAAGCGCGATCAAAATTTGAATACTTACAGTACCTTGAGTCCAAGAAGGTGTTGGCCTCTGTCATGCATATTCTTGTCTCGGTCAGTCGTCGTGAGCGGTCCCTCTCCATTTCGCTCTGATGGAGAGGCGACTTTCCCCTCTCTAGTCTACCAACTACTGCCGCCTCAAGAATCCCTCCCCAGTCCCTGGCAAATCTTCGGAGGTATCACGCCACGGATCTCAGGTCGATGGACGGAGACATTTCAAGACGGCCATGAAGGTATCGAA
>LS507068.1:588497-599136 GCA_900490845.1 Pristionchus japonicus
CTCCTCACCAGCGCAACAGCCAGGAATGAGTTTGAATTTTTTTAAATGTTGATCGAGGTTTCCTCTTTCGATCGCCGCCGAGAGCGAGTAAAAATCTTTATTTTGAACGGACTTATGATTTTTTTAGTGAGGCGAGTTTTGTGAAAAATCAAGGAAGCGACCGCCTTTGACCAGCTGTAAGTCGGGAATGAAATTTTTTTAAAATGTGTTCAAATCGGATTTGAAAAGAGCATCCTTCAGGCTATTCATAGTGCATTTTGGGGACCCGTGGGAACAACTTTTGGCATATCGCCGCGGGGGCTGGAAAATGGGTGATTCTATCGCGATTCGTCTCATATGTTCGAAGCCTTTGACCATAGTTTTTTTTGTGGATATTTTGGCTTTCAAACGATAAGTGCGTGCAATGAGAATGACTGGATCAATGAATTATTGTATTCTGTTCAGGCTTCTCTTTTCTCGTGCCATCTACTGGACGACGCGATTTCGCCCCTCACCGTGCCCCCCCCCCTCTCTCCCTTCTTCGTTGTCCCTCCGTATTCCTCCCCCGACTCTTCTCCCCCCCTTCCCCGAACTTCGCTGCAGTTTCCTCTAGAGTTTTGTATTTCCATGCTTCTCACTATTTTCCCCACACGAGTCATCTATAGCATGCGCTCGTGTGGGCGATGTGGGTTACACAGTGTGTGGTGAAAGAGAAAAGAAGGGGAGGTGTTAAGACTGCCCTAAGCAGCACATTGTGTGGGGGTCGTTCGGTCGTGCAACCATGATCGACGCCCGAAGGGCTATAGCAGCCCACGAGCTGAGTGCTACCGGCCCGTTTTGCTGCTGTAGCACGAGTGATACAATAGCTCCGGCCCCGTGTGTTGATGTAGCATCGATTTCCTTAGGGTAGTGTACTTCCTTCCCTTGGGCTACGTTTTGGATCCTACTTACCGGTTTATCGCTGTAGGATATTGGCATACCTGCTTTCATAGGCTTTGCGGCGCTGTTCTCGATATTTGAATGCGAACATCACGATCTGCTGAGACAGCATTGCAAAGAGATTCTCTTAATCTTCGTATGGCGCTGGGGAACACGTGAGCGATATTAGATCGATCGTCGAATTTGTAATTCAAAAGAGATCGACGAGGGAGTGTGCGAAATGAGGACGATCAAAGAAACTACATTCTGTTTCTACACGTTGGCTGGAATCTCATTCTTGTATTGCTCACGTCGCAGATCTGGCAGTACTCGTTGATGAACGGATCGCCTAGGATGAATGAAGGACCTGAAACTTTGGCTAAACAGAGCGAATGAATTCGACTGGTATCATAAGCACTACGAAAACGGCTGGTAGAATTCCATTTGATCAGGAATGGCACATGGTAATGAAAAATCCCCCTCCCGTGAATGGCGACATTGCGATCGCCCACTTTGACGGTGATAACTGCAAAAGCTCAGATCGAGCTTCATGTTCTCCGTCCGATGTCGTACTGCTTTCTTCAAAGAATTAGGGTGATATCGGGGCCATTCCACTCAAACGGGATGATGTACAGGCCGATCGGAGCATTTGTCCCGAAAACGGATACGCATGGATTTAATAATGCGACGCTTTTCTACGGATTTGGACTTAGTAGATACTGTCGACAAATCAAGGATTATTTCAACGAATCTCTCGATCATCTTCGTGAATGCGGTCATTTTCTGTAGTGATTCAGCGTAGATCATGTAGTGACGCCCCCAGAGATAAGGAGTGGAGAAAGGAGGATGAAAATGACTCCATTCACTCTATCATCGATCAGAGAAACGAGTCAGCATACACTCTGAGGAGGACATAGTACTGAGATCATCTGTTCATTTCCTTCACTCCGGAAGCGTCATCTATGACGCACAGTTAGTTCCTTATCTTGACCATGCTCCTTTCGCCTTTTATACAGATGTTTCGGTGGTCAAGATGACAGTCTCCCGGTATGTCTCGACTGTTTTTGTTGGCGCTCTCCCTATTCCTTTCCTCCCACGCTCAGAATGTGAACCAAATTGCGCGGTTCGTTCAGGAGCAGAACAATCATTGGATTCAGGTTCGAAAACCTGCTAGATTCTTCGAATGATCGACGATTTAAGCACAATCATACCCATCTTGTCTCCCTGAGTCTAAACGATCAATTCTTCTCACTCGATGATTTTCTCGATGTTGTGAATGTAGCTCGAGGAGATGGCCTCTCTCAAGATTGCGCTGAGGTTTTCGCACTCTTATTTATTTGTTTTGAAGATAATCAAATGAGTAGGACATGAAAGAGATAATCTCGGCCCGTTTGGGAATGTTCAATTATCCAGAATTCGCTGAACAAGTCTGGATGCCAAGTAAGGCATATGGGAAATAAAGCTTTTAAAAAACCTAATGTTACTTTCAGTCCGTGATTCCGCCGGAAAGTTCCATCAGGCAATTTTGAAGGGACACATCTACTTCGCCGGTCACTTCTCTGAATGTGTCCAAATCGATGCTAAGTTGACTGGTCGAGACAGATCTTTCAAAGCTGATTATTTCAAGTATATTCAAATCAATTTGTGCTTGCGCTTACAAAAACTATCCAGGATCGACGTTGATATTAGTTTTCGACCAAACGTGAGGAACGGTTCTTGTCAAGTATCAGGTAGGAAATTTTCAACTGAGGTCAAAGTACAACTTTACAAGTTTAGTACAAGTTTAGATCAGGGAGCAGTAATCGGCTGGTCATTTGGTGTCTGTCTCCCTGCTTCTTGCTCGAGTGCTGAACTAGAGACTCTTTTCATTGCTGGTATGCTTGTCGAGGGAGTCTCGTTCATCATCTACCAATAATGCAGATACGGCGAAGCACAATCCAGTCTGCGCAGTTCACCGAACGAACGACTCAATCGATGATCTGGACGCAGGCTTCTACGTCACTGTGTATCAATCTGTCTTATGAACTAGATCGAAAAATCATTTTCAGCTCTATAATGGGTGTAATATTCGCATTGTGCGTACTATCGGGACTGGCCGATTTCATCTTCTCTGAATTTATGAACGACAAGCCCATTTCCAAAGGTTTGATTCCCTAATAATAAAAACTATTAAAGAATGCATAGGACTTCTCTGGCGCCTCTTCATGAGTTTCTCACTCTATACCAATGTTGCTTCGATCTTCGACACCAGTGGGATTAAGAAAGTTTGGTTAAGTAACTGAACGCAACACTTCCAATATTATCCAGGACGGCCAAATCGCTCCTATTCATTGCATTCGCTTCTTTTCAATGTGTTGGGTCGTTCTAGGCCACCTCACTGGTTCAGTTACGGGCATCATTGGTATGTTACATCCTTTATTCAACAGAAAATCAAACAAATTTAGCAAATCCTTTGGATGTTCTCGATCTGACGAAAGATCTCACTACGGAGTTTATCTTGAACGCGTATTTCTCCGTTGACACATTCTTCTTTGTGGGCGGTCTATTACTCACGTTTCTATGGTCAGTGAAGGAAACAAAGTGAAAAGTCCAGTCCCATCTTCAGGTTCAAGAGCTTCTATCGGAATCCGAAGCAAACGAACTCACTGGGAGCATGGCTCATGGTCTATATTCATCGCTTCATTCGGTATGAACTGAAATCAAACTCTGTCGAAAGCAAACTTTGATTATCGAGCTATTTAAAATCACAGAGGATTGATTTTTGAGGACATAAATGATTCAGACTATCAGCACCGTACTTTATGGTGGTTCTCTTCTACGCGTTCGTTCTACCTCAATTGTATCGCGATTCACCGTTCAATATGAATCTACTGACACAAATTGACTTCTGCAAGTACGTTCACTATTTACGAAACGCCATTCTAGATAAACCATTATTTCCCGGTCCGTGTCCTGCTATCTTGCAATGATCAAGTAATCATTACTTTAGAGAGACATGGTGGCTAGAATTCACGTATCTTCACAATATAATCAACAGTGAGAAACAAGTAAACTAAAACGTATCCCTTTGAACCTCATTTGTTCTCTCAGTGTCTCGGGTACAATTGGTATCTCGCCACGGACATGCAAATATTCGTCTTCACTCCGCTTGTGATCCTTCCATTGGCCTTCAAGCCTGTGCTTGGTTTCCTTGGCAAGTTTTTTAAATTTTATTTTGCTGATTCAACACGGTGATATCGTATGGAATAATAACTTCGACATTATTTCAGTAGCCGCAGTTATCTTCATCATTAGTTCAGTCCTGAACATTTTCCTCGTCTATCATTATCACTGGCCTTCCACAATGTCATTCATCGGAGCTGTAGATCCAGAGATGACTAACTTTGCGTGAGTTTCTTTGAAGCATTCATTTCAAAGATCCAAATTATAGAGATTACGATCTCTACATGTACATGTGTCCAATCATCCGCTGCCAGGTAAAAGTTTGTAAAATTCGTTAGTTACAATTAGTCATTGCGAAAGTTCACAAGTCGAAGTCTAAATTTTGATATGAGGCCGTTCGCGTAAGAATCGAGCACGGCAAGTTAAAGCGAATCTAAAACGACCGCACGCGTGAACGCTGAAACTCGACGTTCGAGCCTTGACTCCGCTCACTTTCACTTTCACGAACTTCACTCCCTATTCTAGCCCGGGGCGTTCGTTGAAAACTCGATCAAGTTTGCGTTCTAGACCATTTTCCGTTAGCTGGTCATGTGATCTATAAATATTTGAACAACGATATCATGCCGGACATACCAAAGTAGGTCAAAATTGGGTGAGATGAGTAACAACGCTTATGTTCGTGTTATATTTGGCTTGTAAGGTACCGTTCCCAGTAAAATGTTGTTCATCACTTTTAATGAGCCATTTCGAATTGATTTCATCACGAAAACAACTTCACAAAACAAATAGAGTAAAATGACAGCTTATCGCTCAAAATGATTCAAAATGATGATTACGGTAGCTAAGCTGTAACGACCCTTAATCTAGTTTTTATGATTCAAATTGAGTTTATTAAAATACATACCAAATCTACTGATCCGAAAGAACAAAATGGAGTGAAATTACACGTTAATTAATCGAGAAAACAATGGAAATGGCGAAAATATCAATAAGGGTGCATAATTATCGACTAATTTATACTTCAGTTACAGTAGCCCGTGTTCTTATGCTTGTTGCGGGCGTAGTCTAAGTGTCCTCTTCATCAGGAACTGAAAATAAAGGAAGAAAGACCAAATGGTAAGCGGAAAAGTGGAAAATAGGGCGATTCGATTCAAACAGGGAAGTGGGGTGGGGGCATCAAAACAACGACCGGTGAATTACAACGAAAGGTGATGCTACCGCGCACTATTCGAACAGAATGTGGTTAATTAATTGCTATTAATTTCACAGAAAGTATGAACTTGATTATTCCACATTAAATATGCTTTTTTGCGAATTAATATTAGCAAGGCCATGGAAATGGGCAAAACAGTCGAGCTGCTCATTAGTTTGTGTACGGAAATATTAATAATGGCGTAGAAAGAATAAAACTATCAATAATAGTAGTGGAATTGAATTGTTGGTTATAAACAAGCTCGGAAAGTGAAGTATGCATGGGGGTAGAAAGCGAAACGGAACACTAGAACTAGTAAAAGTTATCGAAGCCATTATCAATTTTTGTTCGAAAGCGGTTAATAACAAGTGTCATCGAGAGGGCTGCAACCCCTAACATATGGGGAACATGAAATATGAAGCACAAACGAAAAAACGAAGCTAAAAGTCAAGGTGACTGACTGGTCAAAATATAAGCACGTGTCAATCGCGAACAATCGTGATCAAATCACCTCAAACTGCCCATAACTATATTGTTCGAGGTGAAACGCAGAATATGCAATACAAATGACGTGGATAAAATAATAAAAAATCGAAGTATAAAGGAAAACATCAATTTTTGTTAAGCAACCTTATCATTCGATTTGAACGGTGAAACGGGCGGGAAGGCCTCACGCAACGCGGTCGTTTTAGGTTCAGTGATACACTATCGTAACGTGCCGTGCGAGCACATCGGAAGTGAGCCGGCACAGCCAAAATGGGTCGACTCTCTGTAATTATGCGATTTGGGGTTCTCGAGAGTGCCGAAGAAGATGCGCATACTCATTTTGCATATTGAGCCTCCGTCGGCTCCAGACGACGTCACGTCGAAAACCACTTTATTTATATTTCCATGTTCTAGATAGCTCTAAAAATGAGTGAACGCGGTTCCCAGGGTAGAATTTGATGCTGATCACGCCTGTGGATGTGATTTATCATTTATTTCAAAAATACTTTATTTGTAAAAAGAAATTTTGACAGAAAAAGTTTGCAAGCCTAGTGACATACACCAATCGATCCGCCTTGAAGAGAGGATTCCGAAAATGCCCCTAAACGTAGGAAAATACTCACGGGTTTTCAAATAAGCAAAATAAAACTGAGGCGAAACTGAGTGAGAGCTGAGTCACTCTCCTTTGATCTACCTCTTCCCCGACTGTCTCTCTCCCCGCTCTCTCGTATTTACACGCTCTCTCGCCTCGCCCTTGAGGTCACGGCTCGGGAAAGAGGTAGATCAAAGGAGAGAGACGCCGCTCCCACTCAGTTTCGCCTCAGTTTTATTTTGCTCATTTGAAAACCCGTGAGTATTTTCATACGTTTAGGGGCATTTTCGGAATCCTCTCTTCAAGGCGGATCGATTGGTGTATGTCACTAGGCTTGCAAACTTTTTCTCTCAAAATTTCATTTTACAAATAAAGTATTTTTGAAATAAATGATAAATCACATCCACAGGCGTGATCAGCATCAAACTCTACCCTGGGAACCGCGTTCACTCATTTTTAGAGCTATCGAGAACATGGAAATATAAATAAAGTGGTTTTCGACGTGACGTCGTCTGGAGCCGACGGAGGCTCAATATGCAAAATGAGTATGCGCATCTTCTTCGGCACCCTCGAGAACCCTAAATCGCATACATACAGAGAGTCGACCCATTTTGGCTGTGCCGGTCTTTGATCGAGTCTTACACAAACTGCGTCATATTGCCGTACAAATATTTTTATCTATCAATTAGACCCTTCTAATATTCAGGTATACATAATTGGAATGCTCGTTGGCTGGTTTCTGCAAACGAAGAAGCGATTGCGGATCAACCCAGTAGATACATCTTCCCATATTTGAAGAACGAACAGTTTCTAGATCGCTAATATAACCCTCTGGCTTCTCTGTTTTGCGCTGATGCTAACGCTCATACTCGGATTGCATTCGCAAACAACTGGCACCCTCATTCCTATCTTTTGGAGGTACAAACACTCTTTTGAACATCAGAGACTAGAATTCTTCTAGAGCAATGTACTCAGCATTCTCTAAACCAGCATGGGCTCTCGTTCTTTCTTGGATTGTTGTTTCCTGCTACTACGGCTATGGAGGTGAATTTTAAAGGGTGTGTCCCTGTTTGAATCAATCATTCAGGCCCCATCAACTCTTTCATGTCGTGGCATATCTGGGTTCCCCTTGGAAGATTATCATACTGCGGATATCTAGTGCATTTTCCAGTTAGTTTAGAATGTATATTATCGAAGTGAGATTTCTTCATTCAGATGATCTACCTCACACTAGCTCAAATTCATGACGAAAACTATTTCTCGTCCTTCATTGATTTTGTGAGTTCTTTCTAAAATCGGAGTTATAATTAGGATACTTCAGGTAATCACTAGTCTTATCCCACTTATTGCTATCACATATTTCGTTTCCATCTTCTGGAGTGCTTGTTTCGAGATCAGCATTGGAAAGGTATTGGCCCATTCAGAAAGTACTTTATAATACTAATCCGTTATTCAGGTGGAGATGCTACTGCTTGGTGGGCAGAGGATGAGAGTGAAACCTGCAGAACATGTAAATATTCAGCGAAAGGATTCAAAAAGCGACCATAATGAGTTGGAAGATGCAGAGTACGGAAAGATACGGTTGTAAATCAGGTGTATGAATAGGAATAATAAATTCATTTCTTTGACTAAAATTGTATTTATCACGAATTTCTAATACATCGGCGGGACAATAACGGCCTTGAACCACCAAGAATGCGCGCATAGTAATAAGCAGTGAGTCATTATTGGTGGTTAGTAATAGCAATAAAGTGATACGATGAGAAGGAAATACAAAATCGATTAATCTTATACGAATTTTCGAGCTCTGTAGAATCGTGTTGAATCAATGTGGAAATCAATGTTGTTCTGAGGGAATGAACAAGGAAATTGCTGGCGTACATGGGAAGTCCACCGGGAAAGATTAGAAAGTACTCTCTACAATTACGAGAACAAAATAGTGAATGAATTTGTCGTGAAACGCAGTCTCACTCACTCAATTTTCATAGCTAAACTATTTGCGCGTAAAGATCTTCCTTGTCATCGTCACAGCTATTCTTCCATGTGTAACGAATTGATCCCATCTGATATTCTTGATAAACGTTTCCGCATCCTTCTCTCGACATCGAATGCTTACGTGAGGGTAGAGGCCCGTTAGGCGGTGATGAGTTCTGCAATCACCGACTATCATTGACGAACGGTTATCATACAATCCTCTCACCTTTGTCCTCTTGTAGCAAATAATTAACACTGCAGAAAGAGCAAAGATGATCACAATAACTGAGATTACGACGAAATGGAAGTTGTCTCTCTCAAGAGACGATGTGATGTAATTGCTTGTACGAATCTCTTGCTCCTTTGACTCCTTCAGTGCTGTTTCCTTTTTGAGCTTGCGTGAATCAGTATATCCGTCTTTGATCTAAAAAAAGTATTTAAGCTCTTACAGAAAAAAAAACATACCAAGTTGAACAAAAACTGTTCTGTTGGAATGAAGCCCTCCGTCATAGCTGACCGAATTGAGAATGAATGTGTCCCAAACAGCCAAACCACTAAGTGATTCACAGTTACTAACTCCGAACAAGAATGAAATTCATGCCTATGTCCGTTTGATAAGTTGTGTTTACTCCTTCTTGAATGAAACAAACAAATCAGAACTCATTGGAATTCGCATTTCGTAACTTAATTGTAAATAGATGTAAATACGAACTATTGGATACCAATATTTATCGTGTTGGAAATAACAAGCAGCTTAGCATAGAAATGGCATCTCTTCGATCTTCTCAAGAATCGATGACGTTGACGTTGCATCTACAACGGACGCTGTCACTGTAAATGGTTAGGATGAAGTGTCAAATCTCATTCCATTCATCCTCACCAGTGAATCCGTCATCCACAAGATAGTACTGCTCCGATTCCACATTGCCGAAGAATGTTCTCATGTCGCCCTGAACTCTGATTTAGTAGTCGCAATACTTTGCAATACTTTGACAAATACCGTGTAATTTGCACCACTGTACATGAGCAGAGCGCAATTTTTCGTAACGACAAGGGACTTGATCTGCAAAAATGAAAAAAAAATTCACTCGATGGTCGTCCATTCTGTTGGAAGAATCACGAATGTGCTGAGTTACTAACCGCATTGTTGAAGTTGATTTCGTCAAGGTTTGGAATGATCCCGTCTGTTTCGATAGAATGACGGCGATAACCACAACGCTCATTCGAGTACACTGTTGCACATTTTCTGACAAGTTATAGATTTTTCTCATCTCAATTCTCTCTTTTGGCACTAACAAGGTTGGTCAGGTCCGTTTGCCTTTGGACTACAACCAAAATATTAAAAAAAAACTTACGTGCCAGCATCAGGACATTCAAAAGCGCCAACGGCTATCACGAATATCGTGATGGACAGAACTGAGAGATTCATTGCTGAGAAAGTGCGATGTCTCTGTCGGCTAGCGCTCTCTTTATATTGTCGAGCTTACTAATCGACAATCATGATTAGTAATTTTACTTAGCGGAAAGATTGTTGCTAAAATCGTTATCCCAATCGCAAAATATTATAAACAGTATTTTTTTCATCACATGCACTTTGAGCAGGCCGACATCATTCTTGACGAAGGATCTCGTGTGGTCACAGTTTCTTTACAGATACAGATACAGATTTATCCCGACATCAGGCAATGGGCCTGCAGGACGCAACTTTAGGGAGGGGATAGGGATCTTCGTACTCAAAGTGTCGTTGGGTCAAGGGATGGAATTTTCTTACATTTATCTTCTCAATTGATAGTCGCAATTGGTCGAGATCGTTTGAGGCGTGAAGTAGATCATCCAGCCGCCGAAGTCCGTACTTAGCGTGGTTTAGCGCAATTTCACGAAGCAGGCTTCTTGAATGGGGCCTTTCTTGACGATAGATCACTTGAGACGATGTAAATCCGTCCTGGGTCCTCCTCTTGAAGTTACCAACTCTGGTATTGCTCTACTAATAGTACACCTAATAGCGAGGCGCTCTGGGCCGATTACTAGTAGTACACCTATAAGGGAACCCGTGGGTGGGGAAGCGAAGAACCACTAGTAGTACACCTAATAAGGTCCACTACTAGTAGACCTAGCTCAGCAGATACGCTAACGAAATAGAGTTCGCGCAGCTGGAGTGCAGATGGCATGCTCCAGGCGTCGCGATTTATCTAACTGTTTCAAATTTATCGATTTTTTGTTACATCTGTTGCATCTATGTTCATTTTCCTCTACGCACCTTCTTACAACGGACTTGTGATCTCTGTGTCAATGTCGCGATATTGTGATCATGTATTCAATCACAGAGCTTCTTTCCG
>LS507068.1:600833-625052 GCA_900490845.1 Pristionchus japonicus
AGATGAGTTTGTCCATCCATTACATCCTTTGATCTACCTTATCTCAGAAGTTGTTCGCTTCATCTCCAGTCTTCCTATCAACCGCGGGATGATCTGCCTATTTCGGACCCTATCGCACATTGATTGTATTTGTATTGTTATTAAGTTTGCTTAATAAACAAAGTAATAAGCACGAGTACGTGAGAAACACGAGAGAACACGAAACATGGTCACTCACTAATAGTACACCTAGTCGTATCTACTAGTAGCACACCTACAAGCGCCTATCCACTACTAGTAGACCTAGTCGCTCTACTACTAGTTTACGAATTAGGGTACTATTAGTAGAGATCGTAGGTCTACTATTAGTAGAGCAATACCAGAGAAGTGGGCGGTACTCATCCGGTTGCCCAAGCTGACAGACGAGGATTCTCCAGACTGAGGGTGGAAGAGAGCGGGGGTGAGAGTCGACCGTCCGTCACGAGCGCGAGAATGGAGAATGGAGAATGGAGAATGGAGAATGGAGAATGGAGAATGGAGAATGGAGAATCGTCACATAGTCACAGTTTATTACCCTTAAATGAATTTATTCGACAAAACGTTCAAGAACATTATTTTAGATAAACTCGACAATATCTAGATGACGAAATATATTTCTGGATTGTTCCGTTCGCTCGAATTCTCCGCTAGTTAGTGTGAGCAGGGATATCATAGACTACAAAGCGAAGTGGGGCTAAGAGTTTCTCCGTGACTATTTGAAGTACACTATCAGTGCAGTCGATTTCATCAAAGCGGAACATATTGGAACAGATTGTGAAACAGCTGAGGAACACCCTTGAACGAGCAAACACATCAATCTTGCATGGCGGTACGCTCTTTTTGCGTGATGAAATGCAGAGTGTGGAATGTGTCTCTGGGTGTCCCTCCATTACGTCACTCGCATGGGGGTGGAGAGGCTGTTTCTTCCCTGCAGTGATTTACTCGCCGAATAGTGAAAGCTTTTTGCTCCTATCTTTCCCTCCCACATTCCACCCTCAACCTTTTTGTTTCCATGCTTTATGTCCAGTCATCATGAGCTTCTCGAATCGTTTGCATTGTGATTAACCTGTCGGATCCTGAACACCCACTGACCTCGTGTGAGAAATGACGTAACCGAGAAGGAAAATAAACCCGATCGATGCGCCTCTTCTCTCGAAAGCGCTTCGCAAACAAATCGTACGCCGTCCAACTGTTTCTTTCTCTCAATGAATCCGCCTCCCTACTCTCACTCCTCATCTACTCTACCTTTCTTTTTTGTTTGATATTTTAAGCGTCTATGGAATAATTTCCCAAGTTCAAGCTTCTCAAGTTCTCTTTGATATTCAAGAGATTTGTGTGCATAAATTGTTCAAAAATGTTCCCGAGATTGAGCCTCCTAAGGGTGAATTAACTCATGGATATCGTCATCCACTTGAATACGCCCTCTCCTTACTTGGCATTTCGTCTCTGTTTGCTCCTTGAATTAGCTTGAAAAGCTTCTTGAGTTGCCTCTTTTTGCGCAATTCGCGTTGCTAGGATCTCTCTGTGGACTCCTCCGCTAAAACTCTCTCTCTTTCACTGGTTATTCGTCTATCTTGCATTCTCATCTGTTCGATTCGGCCCATTACTTTGTGTGCTGCTAAGAACAGGAGTGACTCATCCCCTCATCTCATTCAAGTACCCACGGGCGGCCTTCTCTCTAGTCATCATTCCTTACCATTCTTACTCGAGAGTCGATAGTGCAAGTGCAACTCCTTCTATCCAGTCCATGCACTTATCCGTCGGCACTCACTAATTCATTATTTCACATGTTGTATGTACTTCTATTCGAATTTGCTGACTTCGTTCAATGTAGTTGTTTCCCCCTTCTTTACGCTTGCAATATTGAGGCAATCGTGCGATTCGAAAATCAATCATTAACTGCAGATGCATCACCC
The DNA here is from genome assembly GCA_900490845.1 of Pristionchus japonicus. NCBI lineage: Eukaryota > Metazoa > Nematoda > Chromadorea > Rhabditida > Neodiplogasteridae > Pristionchus > Pristionchus japonicus. The sequence goes on from LS507068.1 coordinate 602,768, forward strand.
CTATGCGTAATATTTTACCGGTCCCGATTTGTGCGCTCAATGCTTACACCTCGTGTTCACAAATCGTCACGCTACAGATTTTTGTAGCACAACATTGAATTTTATCTGCATGGAAATGGGTTTAACCGTTATCAGCTTGAATCATCACTATCCCAGTGGCACATTCCTGTCGATTGAGTGAGGTCATAGAGGATTTAAATTGTTATACCCTTATCAGTTGAGGTCGTTTCATCTCTACTCCCATTGTCTTCCTTATTTGATAAACGCTCGCACATTTCACGCGTTGTTTCATTCTACTACAATCCGATTACTACTCTGATCCTCTCAATTTGCAGAGACACAAGGGATTCATGGCTGAACTAACACCGATCTACGAGCTCCGGATAGGAGATGGTTAGTCATTCGGCGGACTTAATTTTCAGTATTATCTCTATTATTCCAGGTGACACGTCCGATCTAACCGCTCACGTAGTTGATGGCTCATCTCTCGAGATTCGATGTACTGTTTCAAGCAATGAGATCGCTGAGAAACCCATAATTATGTTGAAAAAGGGACAACTGGTGGAGGCTGAAAGGAGCACAATGAGGTGAAATTAGTGAGCAGCATGTCCTCCACAAAAGTCATGTTCGAAATAATCAATCAAAATTATTCAGCGCGACGATAAAAATACCGTCTTTCAATTACAAAGATGACGGTGGAATGTATGAATGTTCAACAGTTTTGGGAGAGAAGAAGATCAGAAGGAGGCTAAGACTGATGCACAAGGTGATATACCTCTTTTAGTATTTCTCAATTCTCCAAAAAAAAATACAGGCAGTTCTCCCTCCCGGAATGACACCGTGTCCTGACAACGATTACTGCAAGAATGGAGGAGAATGCGGACATATGCTGGATGATTTAACAAAAATTTGCGTGTGAGCGATCACTAATATTCAAATTACAAGCGTATTATATATTGTACTTTCCCTTCAATGTCGATAATAGATAGCTCAAATACCGTCTATTCATTTCAGTTGCCCGGATGGCTACGTCGGTTCCACTTGCGAAGACGTTCTCGTTCGAGACTTCATTGGTAAATCAATTCGTAAGCTACTTCACACCCTTTTCTGCTCTAACTCTTCCACGTATATGCTAACACTTCAAAGCTTCAGATAATTTTGAGCTGAGCCACATATTCTCGTTGAAATAGTTATTATGTGAAATGATAACGTGCTAAACAATTAAATTGCAGTAACCCGAACGAAGGTGGGAGTGGCGGCGGGTGGCACGTGCAACGTCATCTTCATTTTCTTCCTCGTCGTTCTTGGCCTACTTTTCTTCCGAGAGCGGTACGCCACTTGCACATAACATTCTCTAAATCATCGTCTTTCCTTCTTGCTAATGCTTCCTCTGGAACGTCCTTGGCCAAACTAGGCAATAACAGCCCACACTGACCACTTTTGAACAGTAATCGAGCAATCGCGAGCAATCGCATTTTCAGTTCTCACGGTGTGGCCTAATAGCTAATGAACTGGAAGTGGAATTGAGATCCAACTAAGAAGTACTCATTTCAGGAAGCGAAGACGCCGAGTAGAAACCTACGTGCGCGAACTCAATCATCAGTATAACTTCGAATCACTTCCTCTTGTGAAGGTAAATCACGAAACCTTTCGGAGCGAAATGCAACCAGATTTTTCCAGGATCATCTTTATGCTGAAGATGTATACTCACAAGAAGTGATTGTTCCACCAGAGAAAAGGAGTGACTCCCAAAGTCCTGTCAGCAACGGCAAAATGATGGTTCGGACAAATGCAGTGAAGGTATGTTTTCGTGTTGAACTTCGGCCAGATAACCTCAAGTAATCAAGCAAAGTAACAAAGAATGAGTCAAAGCAATCAAAGTGCCGACGAAAAACTTGACCGGTCTAGTGTCGTCTATGTTTCAGAAAATCATCACCCCAGGGGAAGAAGATGAATCAGAGCAGCCTCATTCGAGTTGATGAAGGTCGTCGATACTCGATAGAGAGATCTGACTACTCTAGGTAGTTACTTCTTTGTCCGTTTACAGTAGGTTCATTGTGTCGTTGTTATTTATCCCTTTGATCTCATCTTCTCGAAAGTGCATAATAAACGTGTTGAGTTCACTGATTGTTCTCCAGAAGGGCGCGGCACATGATGCGACTGTTTTTACTAATTATTTCTCCTTGTGCACACTTTGGAAACTTCCTCACCTTCTTCTTACTCGTCGAGAAGATGGTGGAAAAACAAATTTTAGACATTTAATTCGCGGCCCGCGTGAGACGCCAATTCAACCGGTTCCTTTCGCTTCCTTCCGGAGCACTTGATACTACGCTGCTCTCCACCAACTTTCTTCCTTTAGAATGGCGCTGAATTTACGGTGTTTAGCTTTCTTGACTCTGGTCAGTAGTAGTAAATGGAGAGATAGAGAGATAGAGAGATCAGAGCGAGAGAAAAAGATGAGAACGTTTTCTCAATTCGTCCCATCCCAATTCATTCTCGCCCCAATCGCCCTTACTTCGCCTTCGTGTTTTTATCGAAAGAATCCATTCTGATTTGAGAACTACTCACTGATTGAATTCGCTCCTCTCATAGTATCCTTTTTCCGCAGATTCGCTCAGTCTTCGATTGCTCGTTTCTGAACAATCCTTCATCTACCGCATCATCTCATACTTTTCGGTTCGCAAGTTGTAACCCAGATACTATTGTAGAATGCGTCCACATCTTCTTCTGCTCTTGTTATTACCAGCTCTCGCGGCTGCCTATAACATTGCAGTATTCGTTCCTTACATGGCCAACAGTCAGGTAACTCTCACTTTCAAGCGAGCGCATCGCGGCTCAAAACAAGCCATTTCGAAGATAATTGTTATGAAGAATGTTTGGGAAATTATTAACTGTAGCTGTTTGAAGCGAGCATTAACATCGAGTATTCTAAAATTGGAGATGATTGTTGAGCAGAATCATAGCTAATTTTGAATGTTGCATTTCATTCGAACAACAAAAGCTCTGATAATACGAAGAGAATATTTCTTTAGGTGATCTTCAATGCCCGAGTAGCCGAGACTCTCGCGAATGCCGGCCACAACGTTTCTCTCTTCGTCATCGCCCTCTACAATCACAAATTCCAAGAAGTGAAAGTGGCCGAGAACGTGAAATGTGAGATGACCTCTACTTTGCTCGATTTCTTATTGCTCTTGATCGTCTCGATCTCTCGATTGAACCCGGAAGCTTCACTTCAAGCGTCTCATTCTCTTAGTCGTAGGAACTGTGAAGTCTAGTCTTGTGACTTCCTGTGATAGGGAAATGGGTCCTTATCTATTTTCCACTGATTTGGCTGGATGTTCTTTTCGTTCTCGACGGCAAACAATATCACGAGGTTGGTACAATGGTGCACCACTGTGTTCTAGATCGCTCAATGATCTCTGACAAGTAGAAGTATGGTGGAGGAATTGCTGTGACGTCACAATGAGTAATGTCCTTTCTGAGCGAATTGAACGAGATTGCGGGAACTGCACAAAAAAAAGCGACCGATGAGAGATCGGAACATCGGCCAATACATCTGAATAAGCAAACAGTTCGAATAGTGTGAACGTGAACTCTGGGTAACCCCCAAAGTGTCCTTGAATCGTGGTCTACTTTTCTATCATCTTTATTTCTCAAAATAATCAGAAAAGAATCAAAATCATTTACAGATCATTTCGTCAACATCTCAGCAGGAATGGACGGAGAGGCAATGATGCATCTACACTCCAAAATTGTATTCGAGGTAATTGTTCCATTCTTTTCTGAACTTGGTCCAGTTTTGGTTGGTTTCTGCACATATCTGTACAGAGTAATCACTCAATGCTCACATCTCTGAACACGATTTCTGTGATCTAACGAGTCTGATTAGCAAACTGTTTTAAAGTTCCAATAATCGAATTGATGTAAAGCTCTCTTGATCTTGAGAAAACAAGGCATTTTGGATTTTTTTTAATTGAGAGTCGTCATTAACGAATTCTTTGTATTTGCGTACGCTTGACTGCGAATAATTTTGTATTTGTCTGTGCTACCCTAGCCGACTTCATACGAGTTCAAACTTCTCTCGCCATTCCTGCAAATGAAATCAATTGACGCGCTCTTTATCTCACTCGAGGTCACTCATCGATGGACACCGCAAGGCGCGGCGAGATAAACTGGAGTAGAGAAAAAGTCGAGTGGGATAGCTGGGCGCAAAGTTGTAAATATCCACCTGTAAAGGAGTTTCCGGTCAGCAACGCACAAAGAACAGAGCTTCGCCCAAAACAATATTGTTTTGCAGAGCATTCCATTCTGGGACAAACGACAGCGAACGGTGATACGACAGATGCTGTCGCTTGTGGACACTTGCGAAAGTTCGTGAACTATTTCAAATATCTAAATTGATGCATCGATGCTTAAAAGAATGAGTTGTGCAGATCTGATCACAAAGCCTGGGTTGGTCGACTACATTCGCGATCGGAAATTCGACATCGCATTTGCGTACATGCACTCATTCTGTCCCCTTGGACTCATTCATGCAGCTGGTTTGTTCACGTTTTTCGTATTCAGATGAAGATTCACTGCATCTATCTGCGACTCTTATCAAAAATCGTATGTCTAGGTATTCCTACATGGATCTGGATGAACACTGGCACTCTGTCTGATGTGGTCGCCGATGTTTCCGGAGTTCCTCTGCCTCCTTCGTATTGCACGCGTGAGTTGTATTGTCTCATTATCAGCTGAGAAAATCAGATACTCCGAAATCATTTATTATTAAGGCACGAAGAAGGCAGTTGAAATAAATAATTTCAGCCACGATGATGGATGCCAGCGACTCCCTTTCTTTCCTCGAAAGAGTACAGAGCTTCGTTGGTTGGGGAGTAACGAGACTCGTATGGCCGAGGTGAGCGACATTCGGAATATAACAGTTCTTATCATTTTACGACTGTTTGCTTCGAGTTTTCTTTACAAAATGCGCCAAAATACTTTCAATCCAGTAAAGTGTGAATAATATTTCAGAGTATTCGCCAATCGTGAGACAGCGATGTTCCGCAAGCATCTCGGTCCGTCTTTCCCTGATCTCATCGATTTGGCCAAACGAACTCCACTCATTATGGCCAACACGAACGAGTTGTACGATTTCCCGAGACCAACACTTTCGAAGATTGTCAATATCGGTGGATTAGGGATGAAGAAGGTTGATGCCAAACCGCTTGAAGGGGTCAGTTTTATCAGAAAAAAAATTTACAGAAGTAATCAATGAAATATGCAGGTCTATGCTAATCTCACTGAATCAGCTCGTGATGGAATCGTTGTAATGTCGTTCGGATCAATCGCACCCATGTTCCTTATGCCACTGAAGTTAGTCTACATCAGAATGATATGAAAATGTGAAATAGTGGAAGATTTTTAATTGATTCTTCACAGGTGGAAACAGTCCTTCGCTCATGCCTTCTCACAGTTTCCAAACATTCAATTCTTCATTCGATACGAGAAAGACGATCTAATGGGAATTCTTCCTGACAACGTGCACATCTCCAAGTGGTTGCCTCAGAAAGACCTGCTGCGTGAGTGAAAGAGGAAAAACTGAAGAAAAGGTATGGTATTTACAGACCATCCCAAGGCGCGTGCCCTCATCACTCACGGTGGATACAATAGTCTCCAGGTGCATTCAAGATAGCAAATAGAAGAAAACAAATTCATTTATGCCGTCTTCACACTTTACCGGAACGTATTTGGGACTTACAAAACGGTTCAGCTAAAAATTCCGCTAAAAAATGAATCTAGGACGCGATTCACTCCGGCGTTCCTATCGTGACAATTCCGCTCTTCTTCGATCAACCTCGAAATGGACACAGAGCGGAGAAGCTTGGGTTCGGGTGAGATTGACTTCTAAAATATTCCAAATCTAGTCGTTCCGTATTTCCAGTGTGAACCTCAAGAAGGAGAAAGTGAGCAAGGAGACGGTCACTGCTGCACTTCGAGCTGTGCTCACAGATACGAAGTCAGTACCATTATTGGACTATCATTTGTGATTTCGAGTAGCTAATCATATAAATCGTTCGTTCAGGATGTTAACAGCTGCTCGTCGAGTGCGTGCGATGGCAGAAAAGAAGCCAGTCGCACCGGAAGATCTACTCGTTAGATGGACGGAGTTTGTCGCTGAGTTTCAGGTACGATTTTTACTCATATCTTACTCCAAACTCAATAAATTCGAAGCCGAAGAACGAAAAATACGCATTCCAGACACTGGACCACATGACTCCGCCTGGTGCATATCTCGGATTCGTTCAGTATCATTCACTGGACGTCATGCTGTTCCTTGCAGTCGCAGCTTACTTGGCTGGCTGGCTTTCACTCAAAGTAGTGAAATCGTTCGGTCAAAGTTCTCGAAATTCTCCAATGAAAGAGAAGACCTCGTAGAAATAGACCACCAGCTGTGATTGTTTTTGATTCGCTGCCATTGAGTGTAGACTCTCGAGAGGACGAGTCGGTTTTAGATTGTATTGTTACTCAACCAACCAGTTCAGAGACGGGACCAGATGATCTTTAAAATGCAAAATGCACTTACATGTTGTATAAATAATGATGTCGATGTATTTATTAGCCATCGAAGCAGATCAAATGTGTATGAGCTTGAGAAGGAATACTTCATTGAATAGGTAAATCCATACTTCATCAACAACAATCTGAATCGAAAAAGGAAAAATAAAGCAGGCGATTGTGAAAGTACATATTGAATACGCTCGTAATGACCAGTTCAGAAGGTAGACATGACGTTCGGTATAATAGTTACTATTACCAAGGTATCCCTCGGAAGAATAGTTGTCTTTTCCGACTTCGCATATGTCCCGAAGCATACGTATATTTTGTGGTTGAGTGTGTTTTGGATATTTGCAGCATGAATACCAGTTAACCCGCACGCTTCCATGACATTATTCTGTTTTTATCTTTCAATCCGTAGAAATTGTCGATATTTTATTATCAAAGCCACATACATAATCAACAAGCGCATTATCTTTTAGTTAATAGCGGGTAAAATAACTGTTTGCACCTTTGACGGAAGATCCTCTATTTCCCGTTCTTCTCAGTAATTCGAGCTGTTGAGAGCGAATACGAACGAACAAATGACTGTGAGTCTATCTCTCAAAGCTCATCCACCAAAAATAGTTTCTCTCATTTGTATAGCTAACGTCCAAGGAGAATGTTTGATGAGATCTAAATAGGAAATCTAAGCCGGATACATATTTTTGTATTCTGTTCATGAATTCTATCGTATGCAGTTTAGTCTCTCTCTAAGCATCGTCGACCACGTGCAATTTGAACGCACTGGTGAATTGTCCTTCTTCTGGTGAATTGTCCTTCTTCCCTCTCTCATTTCCATTCCCCCTCCTTCTAATGAGAGGTTGACTAGCACGAACAAACACATCTTCCCACCTTCTTTCGAGAGAGCGTCATTTTCTCAAGGATCCGCCGCATATACGTGCGTTGACTGAAAAAATCCTGACTTATTCGGACTATAGCGTTCAATAGAAAATAAGGTTGAATTCAACGGACTAGTGTTAGTCATTCGTGTTGAGTACTCGCGATATTCACATATCTGTCAGTATGTTTCGTTTATTGAGTTGCTTTAGTAATCGTCAATTATCTTGATCTTGTTTCATCGACCAATTTGCGCGCTTTACATTTGACGTCATTGGAAACCAATAACGCAGTTTTTGCTGAAATCGTAGCGTAGTTACATTTTTTTCAGCAAGAACTTCGTAGCGGGAACTCCCCAACGCGTGAGATACCCAGAAAACTGATATTTGTACCTACATTTTACACTCGAAGTCTCTGGGAGCGAATGTTTTATTCCGTCGAAGTGTGTTGCTGCTCAACTTCCTTCTATGATTTATCTCCAGATGCCCGATCCATTCCCAATTTGGCTTCCATGGATCGAGATTGCGTTCGCAGCTCCAGCCTGTATCATCTGCGTCTTCCTCTTCATCATTCTCATCATTATCCCACTTCCAAATGGGTGCAAGTCAGTAATGCTTTATGCTCATCCCCCCCCCCTCGCACATTCTAACTCCATTTCCACTATAATTGTCGGGTGGCTTTCTTCCTCATCGTCCTCTAATTACAGGTCATTTCTCTATATCAATACCGCTGCTCTCTTCTGTCTTGCTGTCTGTCAAGGGCTGATTGCTGAGTGGACGGCACGCAATAAAAGAGGAATTGGACCACAAGAGTGTTCGTTGTTCTTCTTTCGTATGTTGAATAGTGAGGTCAGAGAGACAAACGTAGAATGTTCGTGGATTGAGTGTGAGAAAGAACGACGCAAAGATCTAATTTCAAATATCTTGTGAAGAACTGTGTAGAAGTACACCGTAAAACGTACGGGATGTTTGGCCTCCGGACAAATCTTTCCCTTGAAATACTAATTGCACAGTGATTTATTTTCAGTGTACTTCTTCCCACTCATATTTACACATCAAGCACTGTACCTCGTTTCAACCGCTTCCTTATTCTATCTTACGTGCGAGAGATTACTCCTCTGCTTTCACCCAACTTTCTATGAATCACACAAATGGAAGCTTTTGCCATCGATGATTGTGGCCATTCTCTTAGAGGTAACAATTATATTTTCCATCGATTATTGTAACATTTTTACAGTTACTACTAGTTGTTCCTCTCACGCTCATGCTCCAATACGGTGAGCCCACTAACTCTATTTTCGTATTATTAATCAACATTAAGATAGCACACGGAACGTCTCTTTGCTCCTAACAACTATCACTGAGATAATCACATTATCGGTGAGCGATTCTAATTGTCCAGCTTCATTCAGAATACAAAAATAATTGTGATGTCCTCTAACTATGAAATATATATGTTCTGTCATTCAGCTCATGCTTGTTTGCTATCGCCAAAGTCGACACTATTACTCAACACTCTTTGCGAGTGTACGACTCAACATTCGATATCAGGTGAGAGCTCTCTCTCTAATCTTTTGAACTTGATATGCTTCTAGGTAAAGGAAGTCATCGAGTTAACACGAGTACTCATCCCAGTGGGAGTGATCTCCATGATTCTCAAGCTATCCATTGAAGTGCTTGCTACTTTCGTGTTTACTGACGTCGCTTACGTCAGCACTTCAGTCCTTGTACTCAGATTCGTGAGTTTTGTGAGGACATATCAGACCCATAATAGCCAGAATACAAATCAAGATTGGGAGAATTGCGTTAAATGCGTGAATAAGACATGAATTTTTTAGGTGGCTACAACTATGGCTTACGTCGAACCGATTCTCCTAATGCTTCGTCACAGATCTATCTCAAGGAGAGTAGCCATGCTTTTTCATCCAGGTAAAACAAATCAAGACTGCAGAATAACCGATACACTATTAGGTCGCGTCCAACCATCTCTCGAGACAGTCGAAATATCTACTGAGGATACAACTCGATCCTATTTCGCAGCCCTCCAGAGAGATTGGAATTGACTGTGCAGTAATCGTATTTACGACGAACTTTCACTTCTGTCTCATTCCATGACTCAAATTAGCACATCCTCGGGTGTATATCGTATTCATATCGTTCAGTATTTTGTATTAGGTTTATCTTGTGTACAGTTTATAAATAGAAAGACGAAGAAAGAAGTTATAGTTACTGCTGGCGGAAATAGGCACGGGCTCGCTGAGCGACGGTTCCGTAGAAGCACCTGAGAAGAACATCATGCAAGATAGATGAGGGAGAGTGTACTAGACAAAGATGGTACTCACTGCTTCATCTCGTCGAACTTTCCGAAGCAGCTGGCATAAGTGTAGTCGATGGGAGTGTACTTATCGGGAGTCTGGTCGCAGAAAACGAGGCACTTATCTCCCGCATCCGTCGCATCCACACCCTTCAATTAATCAATGAGGAACGTGTTCTTAGAGTTCGGAAAACTCTAGCTGAACAATCGGTACAGAGATTGCTCTTATGGAGTCCCTAGACCGTACTCTTCAATAATTATACCTTGACTCTGCAGCAAGATGAGTGGTCTCTTCCTTGGGCGGCGCAGAAGTGCATCTCGGGGAGGGAATCAAGGGGACACTCATCCACTCCAATCAACATCTTCTGAAGCAGCTCCTGGTTGTACGTTCCGTAGTTGCACCGGGCCTGTAACGAAGGGAAGGCGATTCACTCCAAGTACGTTGAAGTAGACAGGGAAATCAGATGGTGTGAATACCTGGCAAGCAGCAGAGAGACCACGAGATGAGCAGCAAGTGGAGAAGAGGAAGTCGGGGTTGTGCGCCTGAATCATCATCTCAGTGTTGAGTATTCGAGTTGCATCTCGAATAGGCCGTTGAAAAATAAATACCTGCTGGATGGAGACATTGACGGGAAGTCTGGGCGATTCCCAGATTCCCAATCCGAAGATCTCTCCGAAGTCTTCGTCTACGGGATTGTCACCTTCAAGGCGGAGCACACCACGGGCCTGAGAAGAATGGTTTTTGGACAAATTGTTAGTATGGTTTTGAGATAACTATGAAAGCGGGGATGTGGCTTGAGTTCAGGATAGTACTTCAGAAGACATTGATTTTTTAAAGATATGATTTACCTTATGTTTGCATCCTCCGCATCCTCCTCCACCTCCGCCTCCTCCACAGCCACATCCACCCGATGGCTTGCTACTGCATGCGAACACTGCTGCAGCACCGAGAAGAGCGAAGACAATGAGAGAACGCATCTGTAGAGAGCATAATGGATATACAATCCCATGATGGAAAACATGAGAAATAATTATAAAGCAAACTTTCTTCGGTCTGTAAGAGCCCGTGTTCCCTGTTTTATACCACCTTTTAGCCGAGTATTTTGAGCAATTAGTCAACAATTAAGAAATGAGGCCGAAACGTAGGGTGATTACCGACCCTCAGGCTACTCGATAATTACCGAAAACTGCTGATCGTCGGCCTTGAATTGGTTAACCAAACCGATTTCCGAAATTGAGATCCTGATGGCTCAATTAGTCTTTGTATATTTGATCAAATCTTTCTTGATGATGTTTGTCATCAAATTTTTTAGTTACTGGAAGCTTTTTGTATGACTAAACTTATTTACGCCAAGCGTGCAACTATTGTATTCCTCTCGAGTTTGATCTTTTCTTTCTTTCGTCTATGAATGGAGAACGAAAAGATCGATCAGTTCCTTCCTTTCAATGCGTGTGCTCGTGTCATTCCTGCTTGTTCAATTAGCAGGTTCGTCCAATCTATTAATCTCATGCTATAATATGAAGTTCAGGCCTCACCGAATCCTTCGGGGGAAACGACAGGTGATATTTTCTTTTTTTTACAGAGTATAAGGTCCTCTTTCAGACCGCAACTGGATCTCTTCGATCGTCCTGTTCCGAAACCGATTGGTTTCATTGGTGGCGAGTGAGTTTATCTATCCACTCCTTCTCTCCTCTACTATTCCCTATCAGACCTCTCTGGTCGCGTGTCTACGAAAGGGCTGACGGAACAGCTTCCGTCGTATTCGATGATGATAATACCGCGTATCTGGTACGGAATTTCATCATAACTCTGAGCTGAGCTCAGTCAATGACTTTTCCTCTCTCTCTCTGTCTTTGTATTCAACTTTGTTTGGCACAAACGTTGTTCCGGATATTTTATATTCTTATCGTAATGATTCTACATTTAGATGAATTCTCGTTCGTTTCCTCGTCGATCTCTTCGTCTCAAAGGAGATCTCAAACGAGTGACAGCAATGGAAGAAAACAATGAAATGGGCAGAGAAGTGAGATACTCAGTGCGTAACTTGCGACGAAAGTTGAACTCTTCTTAATGTATTATCCCTTCTTCTCGTATCGATAAACTGTCTTTTTGTGTGTAATCAGTTCACACGGGTCACACGTCACAATTCCCTTGCTCTCATTTCATACGCAAAGAAAAGAAGGGAATGCGGTTAGCTGTAATTGTTCTTTTCATATTGTCATTGGTTCAACAAGGTAAGTGCTCGAATCTTCTCAGATTTCATATCTTGTTCTCAGCTTTATCAATATCGATAAGTGATGCTCACCGTATCCTTGGATCTCGTCACGATCATGGAACAGTCCGATTGACTTCTGATCTGCGATGGCACACTGACTCGTCTGCCATTGATTCTGGAGAGGATCAGAGACGACAATATCATGATCATGTGAGTTAATTATTTTGAGCTATGTTTTAAAACTTCGTTATTTCAGATACGAACGACGAATCTGCGACATAATCAAGGCCGACCGAAAGGAAATTACTGATTGATGACAAGCATTGACTCGTCTGAAACACATTTTGATCATTACTAGCTAATTTGATTTGGATGTGAACTACTCCCTACGCAATGAAACGCATGTAGATATTTGAACAAAAATTAAATGCTGTCACTTATTATTTCAATATGTTAATGATGTTATACTTTTTCCTATCCTTTTTTCCTTTCCTGTCCTGCTCTAGCTGTTCCCTTAGCCTTTACTGTTCTGTGAAGCTGTTTCAGTTAAAGTAGCTTGCAAAATCTTCTGTGTAACAAGCTCTTCCAGCGATTCCTTACATGAGCGTAGCTTCTTCTCCAGTTGATCTCCCCATCCATTCTCCAGTTGATTTGTAGATGTTTGTGTTTTTCTGGACACATGGAAATCATGCGAATGTACTAACAGAAAAGGGCGAGAGAAGGATCGGTGAGTGGAATAGAGTTGATAGGGAGAGGAGAGTGCGAGAGATAGAGAGTGACGCGACAGCGTGTAAACACATCGATTGAAGTCACAATGGAGAGCAGAAACTGTCTCGTATGCACTGTGCCTATCACAGTCACTCATCTGGGCATCGATGCTTGTCGGTTAGTTTACTTTCACACCTTTTGATTGCTTAATCTCGTCAATACAAGAAAACTCGGAATTCATAAAAGAACCTTTTGTCCTTTGATGATTTCAATTATCTATTTGCCAATATTTATTGCATGCAAGCCAATATAAATGTTGTTCAGAGCATGTGCTGCATTCTTCAAGCGGTCGAAAATTGCTGATCGTACGTACACTTGCCGGCAAGGAAACGGAAAATGTATCTTCAGAAAACGTGAGTGGTATCTACTTTACCAAGTCTTCGGATAATTCTTCTTGAATCCTTTTCGGATAATGAATACTTCTTGAAAAACTAATTCAGATGAGAAGTTCATGTGTCGCAGTTGTCGTTATGATCGTTGCGTTGAATTGGGAATGACTTATGTTGTTCCACCAAAAAGAAAGCCAAGAAAGAGAGTAGAAATTGAAGAAATTTCTCCGCATAGTGTTTCTACTGCCTCGACAAGTTCATCGAATGAAACAATTCTTGATCGAATGGAAGCTGAATACAGGTTAATTTTCGGTATATCTTCTTCTGTTGTTGATGAAAGGTCACTCAACATTTCTGTGATATAGGCTTCAAATAAAGATGAATATCAATGTTGATTTGTAGAGCGTCTTTCAATCGTAGACTAGTTCAAGAGAAGAATTATGTTGCGCTCCATAAAGTCAGGAGGATTAATCATCCGACAGAGGTTCTAATTGAGTAATTTGTAATTTCAATAACTTGGAGTTGCAGGAACTGTACATTAGTAGCATCTCTTCCTTCTACGATATCTTTCAAATAACGATTAGAGAATGTATTCATCTTCTCCAGACTGTATTCGATGAATTCGATAACCTTTCTTTCACCCACAGAGTAAGATCTAGTTACCATAATCTTGTCATCGAGAATCGTTCAGAAGATTTTATTCAAACACTTCCTCGGAAAATTTTGCATGGTTGAAGGAGTGTATCTATCTTCGAAATACTTCAATGACAACTTGAAGTGAGTCGTTTTGTTTTCTATCTCCTGAATACAGTTTTACAGTTTTATGACGTCATTAATAACGTTCGTGGATGGAAATAACGCTGAGCAATGGGTCTCCGATCAAGATACTGTAGAGAGGAAGGAAGACTTCAAAACGTTTGTTCATTGTTTCGTTATTGGTGATTGAATTCGTCTGCTCTTCCAGTGCACTCAGGGGATTCGCTCAGGATTACATCGATCTCCTTGGTCCAATGCTCAAAATGGACGAATTGACAGAGAAAGAGTTCCATGCGCTCCTTATCCTTGCCTACTGCGATATTGGTTAGTTTGTGCGGGTTATGGAATTATTTGCATTGGATATACAATGTTATTGTGGTCATCTCGTATTGACCGTCCACTAGAACACAACATACAACGAGGAAGCATTCTTATTTGGGTTTTGCATTACTCCATTCCAGATCCCTCCCTTGATCTCCCGGAAGAAATAATACAAAATGCAGAGAGAATAAAGTCCAAACTTTTCGCGGAATTGCAAGATTACTACAAGAACGAATTATCATTGAGCGACTTTTCACAGCGATTGGGCGGACTAATGACTTTCGCTCATGGAGCTGGAGTGAGTTGCTATTTGCTTGTATGTTTCGTTTGTGTATCTTCAACAACTTCGAATGAAATAAGAGTTCAGTTTCTGAATTGGTTTATTTAGTTTTTTTCATTTACAGGAGGCTGGAAATCTAATGAGTGAAGAAATGCGAATGTACGCTACAATGTTCGATGTTTACTCGGATGATCAACTATTTCGAGAGATATTCTTTGAGTGATATGTATTTATTTTGCGGTCAATTGTTTTTATATAAAGCCAATTGCAATGCATTATTAATCTCGGTGTTTTGCTAAATTCAAATCTGAATATTGGATTTTCATTCTCAATATCGTCTTTGTTTCCATCGCCTTTAGTATGCTAGAAGTGTCAGAAAATTCCCTAGCTTCTCTTCAATATACGCTGACGAAACAAGGATTAATAAAGCATCCGTCGTTTCCATGGAAGCTATCACCCTATGGCCACTGTGAGAGATAGAGTGAGAGATAGAAAGTATATTCCCGGTCATTTCCTCTCTCGTCCTCATCTTCCATTATTTCCTTCAATGTCGACAGAAATGCCAGCTCGATCTCCTTTTGTTGATATCCTATCTAAAATGGTAACTTTCTCTCCCCCTCATCAATTAAACCTTTTTTTCAAGCTTGAGTACATCTTATTCTGCCGTTCATATGATATTGAAGAAGAAAACAACGATCAATCAGATCGGAAGAGATCACAATCTGCTGAACCAGCTCTCAATCTCAGTCAATACGAAGTTTCTTCTCCTTCTCCTACTCCGTCAATTGCTGATTCATCTTTATTCCCTTCTAATTTCCGATCAGCTTTACCTGGAATAATCGTTCAACGTCCTCCTAATCTCAAGTACGTTATCACAACCTAATACATAGAGGAACGTTTCATATCTCAAGGTATTTGCATAGAAAAATGAAATGTCGAAACAATGTTCATCCAGAATCAATATACAATTTCAGTGGGGCTCAGTCAGTTCGAGTTCTGACCAGATCTTCATCCGTCCCTGAAGCTCCATCTTCTTCTTCTTCGGGTCCCACAGTATACACTGTTTCCAACGGAATCATAGCTGCATCCACTCTTCCGTTCTCTAATTTCACACCAATCGTTCCTGGGAGAGCAGTGAGAACTCCAATTCGAGCTCCTCCAGGATATTCACAGAGCCCTGCAATTAGAGAAGGCGCAGAAACAGTTGAACCCCCAAGTTATATAGATCCAGAATTTCCTGAAGTTCCTTCTTATCCCGGAAGTAGACCCATATCCGGTAGTTCCATGTCCGCACCATCCTACTATAGTACCTCATCATCAGAGTATTGATTCGAACATAATATAAATACATTGAAAGGAGATTATTTTACAACCCGTTGCACATATGTATCATCTCTGTTATCAATGACCTACATTTCCAAAGACCCATCCTCTTCATAATGAGTCTTGTTCTGTGTTATGCATTCAATTGCTTTCCTTTATTTATTTACAACTGTTACTATTTTTCAATGCAAATAAATGTGAGCAACAAATATTTCGACGAGAAGAGAAATCACTGAAATTATCATTCCACACGCGGCGAGCAGAAAAATGCCAAAGACAGACCAGAAATCTGAAATACAATATTTGCTATGTGAATCACGTTCTACCTTACTGAGTGGATCTGATGCTCCAGGTGTCTCAAATTGACTCGGAGGGCAGGATGGACGAACGTTGAGATATTGACGATCCTGTTATCACAGCATCAATAAATTTATCTGTGCACTATAAAAAAATTCGACCTTTACATAAATAGTCGGTTAGAAGGATTTCGAGCTTTTTATTTCAGAGTATGATCCACAAACCTCGAAATATCGTCGATAGACCTGATCAATCATAGGGTAGTTGCGCATGATCTCATTGTTTAGGGCATCCAACCATGGCGATCCCTTTCTCAGAAGGAAATGGGCAGAGCGGAATGGCAAGCCTGAAGGCTTCTATAGATACCTTTCATCAGGGTTTTATAGATACTTTTCCTCTAATGGATCTTAATTGATAGAAGCAATTAGTGATCAATTTTTGATTTAAAAATTTAAAGGTTTTGCAATGACAGAAAGAGGTGTTTCAGTGGAAGCATCTCATCAATAATTTCTAACCTTGCGTAAAAACGAAAGTGTAACACTTTCCCGCAGCAGCCATCATCGTTTCCGAATCACTCTGAACAATCAATCGATGAAGGACGAAACCTACTTGCTCTCAATCTCTCTCTCTATGAGTCACAAAGTGGCAATTGAATCTTTTAAAATGAGAGTTTCAACGCATAAACCTGGGTCTGATAAATGTACCCCCCGCTATTCACGAGATCCATTGCATGTTCATCTGTGATTGGTTCGACCTGAGAAATAACTATTTTTATAGTCTGAAGACTCGAAGAGGGGAATCAAATAGTAACCCACAAGTGGATTGTTCTTCGTGGCCTCACGCAGATCTACAAACAATCGTTCCGAAGATTGAGCAATTTCTTGTGCGAACCTGAGAATAAATGTGTAAAACAGAAATAAATCTAAATGACCATCTGCTCTTGTCTGAAATCAATTTGTACGTTCCTGTCTGAATTAGACGAACCGCGTCAGTTTGAGACTAAAATTAACGTTTACTTGTCAATCAATAAAAATGTGTTGCATGAGCTTGATGTCCAAAAGAAGAATCACCCGCCGGTTTCACCTTTATTGGAGCAATATCTGCAGGTGTGATCAAAGCTGTCAATAGAAGGGCAGTATACATTCCACGGAGCAAACCAACTTGGAAGATGGAGAAAACTACACGTGACAATTTTCCTGAGTTGAAAATCTTTTGACTCAACACTATCAAACACTATTATCATATCTCATAGATTGAATGGCAAACCTCCAACAGAGTAGAAAGAATGGTCTCCACCATTGAACATCTCATCAAAAACATCCCAAGCGAACTAAACGAATGAAATACTCTTTTTCATTCCTCTAATAATTTACGTATTTTCCTGTTTGTCTCGGAGATCTCAATCCGATAGCAATCTCAGCTTTTCCAATTAGAGTCCATACGATCATCTGCAAACTCGAAAGCTTAGTTTAGCTAAGGGTGACGAAAACCTGTGAAATAACAGTAACAAGCATGCCAATCCATACTCCGGTGTCATACGGTCTGAGACAGTTCAGAATAAGGCTCCAGACAGTGATAGGAATCTCTCGAACAATAAAGGTTGGTCGAATCTGAATTGATTATCTCTGAACAAATAAACTCAAATGTTTCACACTTCAGAGACGGCAATTGAGAAGTCGAAATGTTCCATTCTTAATACTGATTTCTGGAAGAATAAACATGCCATATCCACTTCGCCCGATTCAACCCGTCCGAGTATCCCAGAGAAGTGGCCATCATCCTTGAATCATCCTTGGTGGCAATCCCTCCAATAATTCAACTCACTTGCAGTCTTCCCCAGTCAATGTATTCCGTAGCGTTTCTATCAACCACAAACTCATGAGGAATGTTGCCCGAGCGAACTAACACATCGATTATCTGCGTGTTCTTATTAGAGAAGTGGTAGGAAGCCGGAACACCTCTAAACACCATCCAGGATAGGGACATGTAGAGGAGAATTCGAATTGGGGAAAGTGTGGACACGAACCATTCGCCTCGATTTTGTCTGAAAGCAACATCAATGAAACGTAAAATACCATTGGAATTACTGTCAGCGATGAGTATTCTCAATTTCTGGTTCGATCCCGTGTTGTAACCGTGAGATGACATGGAAGGAAGATACGACACAAAACTAGCGGAACTACTGCGTAAGAGAAGGTGAGAAAGGCGCCTCATTCCCAGAAGAATTTGTGATGAGGAGTTATCAGGTTACACAGTCACTCGAGACAATGAAGGTTTAGCCTCGACAACAATAAACTTACTCGTTGAGGTTATTTCGAGTAATGGATAACATTTCCGATGATGAAAGCAGGGGATTACGAATCTGTGGAGTTTTTTCTGCAGAAATTATGCCAGAGGATCAAATGAAGTAATCTTTAGTTCAGTTTTTAATGATCGGTAAGTAATTAGGAGAAAACAGAGCTAATAGAGAGAATAATCATTGAAAATTGGGTAACTGTCTTCGCCCAATTCAATCTGTAAAGTCATCAATAGTCCTCCCACTCTTCAGATTCGTGAAGAGCTATTCAGATTATCGACTCCATGCAAAAGAGCTCTTCCCTTATCTGCCTGATTCGACTTGATTAACACTCAATATGGATTAGAATCGTATGCAAAGTCAGGTACTTGAATATTCCGCCGTATTTCAACCTCACAAACATCACAGAGTCTGTCTTCCCTCTCCTTTACATAATCAACGGCCACAATGCACCTCAGACAATAGTCTAAGCTCATCGTCCTTCATGCAAAATGACCTCATTCTCCATATCGATCTCGTCAATCGATCACCTCTCTCGGGTCATCTCGCGTCGTGCGGTCGTCGTCGCCCCTCTCTCCCTCTCCATTTATCGATCGAGGTTAGCTCCGCCCCTTTTAGTGATCTATCTACCGTACTCCTCTCAGATTGAATGAGCTTGTCGGACGACACTTCCTCTTCAACCATCCCGCAGCTCTCGCTCCTTCCAAATGTTCGACCAAGGCTTGAGAAGGTTCGTTGAGCTAGTTTCCTCCGTAGAGCTGTTGACTGATCTTTGATCTCCATTGCAATCTTATCGATTGATCTCTTCAGACGAACCGTATCGCGGTGTGGCGCCTACCCTCTGAAATCTCTCAGGTATGACAGATCTTTTATTTGGTGTTCCGCCATTTTCGGAGTGGTGTCGTCACTCTAATCTACCGTAACCCCACCTACCGCCTTCATTTTCAGTCTCGTCTGTGTGGTCGTACTTCTCCCTCGAACGCATGCACCCTCATCGCCCTCCAATTGATTGAACTCTTCGAACGACGCAATCTCCACTTCTCGACACCCTCCCTCTCTCGTACTCCCCTCACTGCTTCCACCTCTTCTCGCTCCCTTCGTGCACACGCTGGCGCCGAATCTCCACGTGCTGTCATCGTCGTGAGTCCAATTACCGTACTTACTTATTGATAACTAAACGATACATTGACCGTATGCACCTAAGATTGCTGGTCCATAATCCTACCGTATCCCTCTAAACGTCAGTCTTCCCAGGCAAGCACTCGCTACCTCATCGGCACTTTTGTAGAAGCGATGGTCGAAGGAAACGAGGTATGCGGGAGTTGTGGCAAGCTTTTGAACTCCATCAACTGATCTTTGATCATTGCAGGCTCACGAGCGAGCGGTTGAGACACGTGGCGCGAACGAGCAGAATTTCACCATACCCGACGCAATAAAGGCTTTGCACCGACGACACACCGAGGTGCGATAGACTGCGAGTTGCGAAACTGTGTCACATAGACAGATTGGATACGCTCAGAATTAAAAAAAATAGAGTTAGCAAATTATAAACGATCTGATTGTTAGCGCGCTCCGCCGCACTCACTGGTACTGTAGCCAGGTAGTCTAAAAGGCGGTCGGCTGCCAGCCGCTTTTTTAAAAATTTCTCTGCTGTAGTGTTCTCTGTTCTCTGCCTATTCTGCGTTCATGAAATGTGTGTTACAGATCGACTTCTGCTCTGTGTCGGGCTCTTTCACACAACAACTGCCTCGCTTCATCCGGATCGCTCTTCGCAGGTACTGACGGTTGCACTATAGTCTGGGCTTATAGCTTGATTGTTTTGGTTAATTGATCGTTGATAATGCCTAGTGCTTCTCATCCATAGGGTGTTTCCATGGATTGGGAATGGTTAGGTTTACTTTGGAACGATGCAACGATACGTTTTATAGCCCTTCTCTACTTCCGTTGATGCGAATTCACTTCGTGATCATCGCCTTCGAACGGACTGTTTTACTAGTGGCTGACAGGAGAACGAATTCGTTCATTCTTCTCGACTCG
The DNA here is from genome assembly GCA_900490845.1 of Pristionchus japonicus. Classification (NCBI taxonomy): domain Eukaryota; kingdom Metazoa; phylum Nematoda; class Chromadorea; order Rhabditida; family Neodiplogasteridae; genus Pristionchus; species Pristionchus japonicus. Next base: position 623,123 of record LS507068.1, read on the forward strand.
CACCTCCACGGATCCCCCTATTCGCCCACTACTGGTATGCTACTCTATATTTTGAATATTGTTCAAAAATTATCCGAACCATCACTCTTGCTTGTTTTCTGATGTTAGGGATATGCCGTGCTTTGTTAATTGGGTTCCGCTCACGCTCTCATGACGCCTGTGATTTATTTGCGTACGGTTTCTGTATGGCCCTGTTTGTGATTTTCATAGATTATTAATACTGCTGATAATTCCTTATTCAGGCGCAGTCGTCGCTACTTCGCACTTCTCCGAGCTAAATGTGTTGATCCAGTGGATGAGCGAACACATTTTCCCCGAGACTTATTCGCCAAATATTGTGCAGGTTAGTGGAGCAACTGACCGGACTTGGGTTGGTCAAGATGCTGGCAATGTGTCTGTCGAAATTTATTGTCGACGGAAAAAGAGCTCAGTGAGCAAATGTTGTCAAGGGAGAGTTTATTTTAGATGGCATTTCATTGCAGGAGTTTGAGATCTCGACGGTTGCGTATGCAGATACGGCTCGTGACTGTATGGAGATACCAATGGGAGGATTCTCTCCATATCGACCGTCTGCAGTACCGTTGATGGGCCCAATGGCTATATTCGCGTAAGTTATGTTTCGATCGATATTTTGTCTTCCATTGCAAATCACGCGAAACTAGAATCAAACTCCTTTCAACTTACCTCCAACCTTGATGCCACGTTGAGTACCTGACGAAACATATTACCTTTTTATAGACCTCCACCGATGGACAAAGAGAATGCACCACCCGACAGCAGAAGCGAAAACTGCCACTCTGTACAACAAGAACAGCAACCACAACAACCTGCTAAGAAGTTGAACAAGAGGTAGGAAGATTATGTTAAATTTTAAATGTTCTATGCATCTAGGGTGATTTAATACTCGAGTCTTATCTCCCCTTAACATTTTGGAATGAATGTGTTGCGAATATCATGATTCAGGTGTGCAGATTCGCAGGGAGCTGAACCTCTGGGCTCTAGCATCAACAAACGCGCCCGTTCCGATCACGAGACTATCACTTCGACTACGGTAGCCCGTCACTTTCATTGATTGCCATCCATGATTACTATAGAGTACCTATTATAGAGTATCCCAGAGTATATATCGTAGTTTTAGTCCTTCCCTTTGAAATCAAACCTTGAACATTACTGTCAGTTTTATCGTTTTATCATGTGCGTTATTGATCTCAAGATCCTTATTAGCGTTTTCGCTACAAATTACCTAGTCTTGTACGATACCACATTAATACCCTAATCACCCCTCCCACCCATCAGAATTCTAGTTTTACCCAGTGAATAATTGATCTCTAGATCCCTAACACCGGTTTTCGAAAGCCAAGTAGTCTTGTACAATACTTCTCATCATGCCTGTATCATTCAGTCCTGACTGTTTTACACAATTTCTGTCTCGATCTCTTCACAGTTATCAACTCTTCGATTTGAAATACCATAATGATAAATACTAATTTATAGTTTACATAGGAGTCTCGGACGCATAAAAAGAAATGTTGGATGAATGAACGGAACGTTTGGATGGACGGTTCTGTATTCATTTAAATGTCAGTGCATTGTAACTGATATTGAAGTAGGGATCTTCCTTCTTTGAGCAGAATATCTCCAAAGCAGCAAATCTCGAACGGGCGATGAGAAAATGACAAGAGTTATGGATGTAACATAAGTAGCAAGATAGTGTGGGTAGGCATACTGAAGTAACATAGGAATCAGGAGAGAATGTATGAGCCCCGGAACTAGATTTTTCAAACCCAGTTGAAATCAACCATATTATGGTGGATACATACCTTGGTGACAAGGTTTCGAACTATCCGGTCCACGAGTCCCACAGCCGGCTTTTAGGGATTTCCCGGTTCTGTACCCGGCTATTGCGTATCTCTGGACCCAGTTGAGCTAG
>LS507068.1:636191-654393 GCA_900490845.1 Pristionchus japonicus
GGGTCGAGAGATACGCAATAGCCTGGTACAGAACCGGAAAATCCCTAAAAGCCGGCTGTGGGACTCGTGGACCGGATAGTTCGAAACCTTGTCACCAAGGTATGTATCCACCATAATATGGTTGATTTCAACTGGGTTTGAAAAATCTAGTTCCGGATGGGGCTGTTTTTCATACATTTTCTCCTGATTCTTATGTTAAATATTCATTTTCTTTGATTTTATGTGCCATTGTACTGAATCTCTGATGATAATATTCCATGCAGACAATTTGAATGCAGCGATGAAAACCCAGGACATCTCAAATTTCGCTACTTGTTCGTAATGTGAAAGATTGAAAGAATCACTTGGTGAATGCCTTTGATGATGTGACTGAGAGTGCAAACTGCCACAATTATGAACATTTTACGCTGTTGACGGAGAATAACCAGCTTAGTGCGGGCCTTAACATCATCTGATTTAGATTATGAAATATGTTTCTCACTTCCGCATGACGACCAAGTCTCAAGAGTTGACGGCTGGAAAGAAAAGTGAGAACGATACTGCTGATTGAATAAAGAAGATAAGTCACTGAGGAGATCATTTTATCTACCTGAATAGTGCTAGGTGGAGGGTAAGGGATAAATTCATAATCTGACCACAACGCATTGATCATCGAAGTAAGTAACAATCCTGAGTCCTTCAACGACTGCAAACGAGTAGCCACAATAGAAAAGTGGAATGCACCGCAGCGAGGAGATAACATACGATGCTCCACTAAGAATAAGAGTCACTTTGCGGCTCCAGACCTGAACAGGTGCATAGATTTCTAAGTTTCCAAAAAGAGATACTTCTTCGATCATTTTCCCGTTGTTCATAACCACAAAACGATGAAGGACGATATACAACTTGCCAATCGTCGCAGCTGTTGCTCCAAAAACATTCACGATCTATGAAAATGAAAGCAAATTTTCGCGATAAAAATATCTCACGAAGTCTAATTTGAAGATCCATGCTCGAACCTCCGGAAGTGGAAATCGAATGTCGATTATGTATCCGATAACTGAGAGGACGCCGCATGCACCTAAGTTCCATTCAAGTTGATTAACCTTTGGGTGTTCTAGATAGAAAAATCGTACCAGTAATAAAGAAGAAGTCGAAAAAGGGCGTTTGGAAGAATGGATTTCTCGATAATTTGATGCGCACGAGAAGATAGCATTGAGCGGTTATAAGAATGAAGTCAATGATATCTTTAGCTATCACATCCGCATCCGCATCCGCATATCATATTTTGAGGAATGAAAACGAGGAATTCGAAGATTCAAAATCCAGCCTAGCCTCTAGTTTTGTCTTATGAATCATAGCGCTTCGCAAATAATCAAATTCTAGTCTATCGCAGAAAAGAGAGGCCAATAGGTTTACGATCTAAAGCATGGAATCAAATTATTGCGAGTGTATGAAGCTGATCTTGCAGCGATTGAGTAGTCAGATCAATTCTCGATTTTAAATATTCATTTCATTTTCAATCTCATCGAATGCAACAAAATTCGTAAAAGAATTGAGAAAAGTTTCCCGTTACTCATGGCTTTTGTTTAACGTTTAAATTGAGACCAATTGAAGGCAAACTGGATCACAAATATTTTGTGTGAGTTGTGTGTGCGACATGTGACATTGTACAGACAACAGTTCACGAAGAAGCAAATCCATTGAAATGGAGTGACACAAATAGATCGTCATTCGGATGACAACACCATTTTGTGCTCGAGTGCATACTGTTACACAGTTTCGCAAGTTCTTGTCATCGGAAGTTGTCCACAAAGCACAGGAAGATGGATCATCGAGACAGACGTCAACAACCTATTCTTCCTTGTGGATACAGCAGTACCGACGAGAGTTCTGATGAGTCAGAAGGAAGAGCATCGGGAGATCGGAAGAGAGAGAAAGTTACGGATTGGAAGAGAGAAGGGCGAGTGCCGACAGAAGTCAGACAAACATCGAGATCAACCTCATCTAGTATAAATATAAGAGGGAAGGCAATACCTCCAAACAGTTTACCTCTTACTTTCTATTCTCATCTGAGTTCTACAGTACCCACTTGTTCTTACCGAATTCCCTTGCAGCATGCAACAAATCGTTCTCATCTCATCGCTTCTGGCGGCTGCAGTAGCCCAGTTCGGTGGATACCAGCCGCAGCAAGGAAATAATGGATTCGGTGGAGGACCCCAGCAGCAGCAGCAGCAAGGTGGATTCATGCAGCAGGGACAGCAACAGCAATGGGGAGGAGACAGAGGAATGATGAGAGGAGGAATGGATGGAATGATGGGAGGAATGGGAGGAATGGGAGGTGAGGTCAAAGATATCATATGTTCACATATTTTCTGCTCTAGATCATTGAATTTTCATTACTCGGTATCGAGACGGTGTAGTTATACAATATCTTTGAACAGGTCATCATCGTGGCGGTCCTTCTTTCCTGCAGAATGTGACTAGACAAGCTGTATCTGAATACTATCAGATCTACATGAACAGAAATCTGACTAAGGCTCAGATTCAGACCGCCGTCGGAAACTGGTCGACCACCTACAATGTCGCTGTGAGTAACTCTTGAACGACTTTTAATATTCGTTCTTCATCGTCGATATGATTATCCTTCAGGACCAAGTGACTGCCTACAACACTGAGAAGCAGCAGGCGCAGCAGCAGGGGCGTCAGAATGTGACTGCAGCTGTGCAGCAACTTCCTTCCACCCTCACTCAGGTATTGCATAGTGATGACGAAGAAAAGTGTGGCGTGAGATAGAATGTGACTGAATTGTAGTGCCGTGCGCACAATAAGCAAACAAATGGCCACTATTCACGGAATAGTTGGCTAAGAACTTGAGATGGCAAAAGATGAGGTGATCTCTTCCTCGGAAGTATATTGAGTGGCTACGAATTTCGCCATTGCAGATCTACTCCATCATGGACAATCAGAATCTGACGCCGGTTCAAGAACATCAACAGATTGGACAGATCTTCTCCAATCTGACTTATCCTCTCAATATGTTGACTGGTAGTGCCCTTCACGGAGGAAAGAGAGGAAAGGGTGGAAAGGGTGGAATGGGAGGAGGAAGAAGAGGAGACGACGACTCAGGAGAAGAATTGATCATCTTCGGATTCTAGACTACTAGAATCAATCCTCTGCTATTTATACTGTGCAAACTTCAAAGAACACTGTGATACAATCGCTAGCCAATAAACTGAATAAACTATCTCAATAGCATAGAGTCTGTCACTTTTTTCATCGTTCTCATTCGTTCAATGGCTCATTAAACGGCAGTCCTGAGCCTACCCTCATAAAAAGCAGATGTAGTCAAAATAAAAGAGCCATATTTACCAGAAGATAAGAAAGCACCCCAAAACTTCAGAAGTGAAATTCAGATCATTATAATAAATGTGTTTATTTCTCTTCACGAGACTGGCCAGTCTGCGTAGGTTCTATTACATAATTTCTTCTCTAAGAAGAAAAGAGGACGAGTTGGGATGCAAAATGGATTCAATCAATGGTGATAAATGAGGATACATTACTTATTATTCTGTAGATTGTATCTTCGAATGCAAAGGGCGCAAAGGTATAATACATAGCAAGGGCAGAATATGAAAATAGAATAAGAAGATGAAACGGGTAGAAGACAAGATTTTGGCTCGAATTACAAAAAAAAGGACGTGACATAGTGAGGGGAAACAACTAACCAACTACTGGGAAGGGAATATGGGAGAAGGGGTTTGTACACAAATGAACATCTTCTTGAATAAAATCAAATGGGGTCTTGTCTGGAATCTCGGAGTAGGAGGTGTGAGGGTACGGTAGCCATGGATCGATCATCTCAATTACGGTAAGCATTGGCGTGTTTGAATAAACTATCGCACGGATTATTAAGAAATTCCAGACAAGAAGAGGGAAATATTTGTAATCTAACTCGATCGATGCTACAGGAATGGAATCAATGCGACTCTCCTTGAAGAAGAGATGCTCGCTCGTGTGGGGAAAAGGGAGAAGGGCCACCGGATAGAAATCGAGTGGGTAACTACAATCTAGTATTTGATATTCAGACGACTGCTTCTAATGGACAAATTGCAGGTGTTTGAAACAGGGATAGAATTGTCTATCGGGGAAGCTCACAAAGCGGCTCGGGATAACTAAGAACGAGTATAGAAACAATTCGAGTGTGGTAGATCAAGATGCGAGTTGGGTTTCAGATTCAGATATGGCATTAAGAAAAAAAGATTTAGCAGACGGACAGGGAGTAGGCAAATGATTTAGAAAGACCACTCTTTAGTATAGTAAAAGGAAGAGAGGGCCGATAGAGATGGACAACTACCTGTTAGTGGTCACGGGAGAATGAGAGAGAAGGAGGGGAGGGGGTCTAGTTAAGTAGTCGAACCAGAAGAGGAGGACGACGATTAGAATCCCTCGTCCCATCCGGAGAACTCATCGGGAGGAACATCCGGATCCGCTGGATAGTTATCGAAGTTGGTGACATCGGCAGGGTTCTGCACCTGAAATACACACGAAATGATTACTTGTAGTAAAAAGTGCTATTAAATTGAAATCACTGTTATTTCGGCACTAAATTAGAAATGATGAATATTTTTATATTCCTTTCTTTCGAAATGGAACGTACTTTGGGTTGGATAGGTGGCTTGAGAGTGTGATTGCGCAGTCCTTCCCAATCGAATCCCATGAACCAACGGTGCTTCCTGCAATCACAGCCAATGAGGATAGATCAATAGTCAATGAGTATCAACTCTTGATATTCAATATCTCGTACCTTATGTCATTGACTCCTCCACTTCCCGATCCCAATCTCTCTCCCGGATTGTCTCTGCACAGCTTCTTCACGAGTGCCGTCGCAGTCTTTCCAATTCGTCTGAATCAATTCACGTCAATCATTGTACTCCAGTTCCACCTCAGACTCAAAAGTTTCGACTACTATACCTGTTGGGAATCTCGAGCGCGTCAACTCCCTTGAGAATGAGAGTGTACGTCTTCATTGGATCGGCTGCCTAAAGTGGACGAGATTATTGCTCTGTCTATCGAGAACTGATTCTATGGGATGGAGTGATCCTTACCTGGAATGGAGGTCGTCCCAACATCAACTCGCATATGTATATCCCGAGTGCCCAGTAGTCAGCCGACTGTTCGTGACCCTTGTTCAGGATGATTTCCGGAGAGACGTACCTGTGATGAGCACAGTTAGTATCATTGGAATGCGAACTACTCTGTCATCCATAAGTAATCCATAATTTCCACTCACTCAGGGGTTCCACAGAAGGTCCACGTCTTTCTGCCGGGCGCAAGCTTCTTAGCGAAACCGAAATCGACCTAGAGCAGCGCAATGTATTTAAAACTGCACACAAATCAGATTTGCAGAGGTAAGCTTTTAATAACATCGGTACGGTTTTTTTCTCACACTCACCAGTTTGAGATAACCAGAATTAGCAAGGAGACAATTCTCCGGTTTGAGATCTCTGTAGACGATGTTCCTTCTGTGAAGGTATTCGAGTCCCTCGAGTACACATGCAACGTAGAATCGAGCAGTGTAATCGTCGAAGTGGCCTGCAGAGGACATCCCTTGATAACCATTGCCCTTCACTGAAGCGTACCTCTGTCTCTGAGCGTCGTCCACAGTTCTCCTCCCAGACAAACCTCCAGCATCATGTAGACGTACTTCGTGTCACGGAATGTCTTGTACAGCCTACAATGCCAATCAATATTCTCCAATCAACTCTTAATCACAGAGCTATTTGTAATCCATCTTCACGCACTTCACGATCCAATCCGTATTCGTCTCGAGCATGATGTTTCTCTCCGCGAAGATATGCTCCTGTTGTCGAGTGTCCACTATATGCTTCTTCTTCAGTGCCTTCAGGGCGAAAGTGCGGGCCTTGTCTCCGTTGATGCATACCTGCCATGTCATATTCAATAAGCAAATTAAACGACCAATCAATTAAACCTTTTTGAGATAATTAATTAATACAATACAAGGGGAGAGAAACCGTACCAATTCGACTCTTCCGAATCCTCCTACTCCGAGAGTTGCCAGTCTCTTGAGATTCCTCAGCGTAACCTGGTCGAATTCGGCTTGAAGTGCCACCTGCAGATAAATGTCATTGATAGATAATCATTAGGCCAATCAATAATACCATACCTTAGTGGGACTGGGCGGCTCGATAATGGGTACGGTGGACTGCGAGAGACGATCGGAATCACCGTAATCCTTCTTCACTGCATCGATATCGCCGATGAGTTTGAGGAAGGACTCTCTGTAAAATAATAACTTAGCGATCATTATCAGTGTTATGCTTTTTTTTTGAAGGAGTGATTAATGTTTCAGAAAAAAGAAAAAGAAAAGGATACCTGTCAAGAGTGAGCACCTCCACTCCGGGATTCATGGCAATGATATTGGCTGTGCGAAGCTCATCTCCGAGCAAGGCTCGCTCACCGAAGAAGTCTCCCTGTGATGAGAAGATACTTCCACTTCCTCACTTCTCCATAGTTCAATATTGGACGAGTCAGAGGCCAAACGCATGATTTGAAACGTCAGCGCGTTAAGCCTCTCTCCCTAACGAAATGACGACAGAGTTTCCGTTCGATTCGACTCGAATCGATACAACGTCAGATACAGTAATATTTTCACTCAACCGTACCTGGTTGAGTACTCGGATCTCTCTCGGCTCAGTCTCTCCTTCGATCTGCTGAGTAACCTTCACTTGACCGTTGTTGATGATGAAGAAGGTATCGCCCTGAAAAAATCAATTAATAAGTTCCATCATGTATCGATCGATTGCGAGCAGGCTTGTACAGTACCTTCTCTCCCTGTCGGATGATGTGGTGACCACCGGCATAATAGTCCTGGTCCATCACATCGGCAATCTTGGAGATTCTGTCCTCGGGAAGGTTCTCGAAGATGGACACCTGCAATCAATAATAGATGAAGAAGTACCGTATTAAACCGATCGATAATCACCTATACTCCAAAGCTAACATTAAATAGTGAAAATAATAAATCTGTACTCACCGTCATGATTGAAATTGTTCCGTGTAACCAAAGGTACCACGTTGTTTTCGAGGTAAAAGTATGCCAAAAAGCTCACACCATGATGTTTTCGACACGATTTTTTTTGTCATACGATGGAACAATTTCCATAATTCCAAGATCAGTATTCCATTTGTGATCGGCCGTACCTTGGTAAGGAAGCTCATGAGTTGTTGCTGTCTCTCCATTCCCAATCTCATCGTGATCATTTGGAAGACCGATCGATCGAGCACCCATAGTTGAACGTCCGTCAGTGCTTGTACGGAGGCAGTTCTGAGAATTACATTAATTAGCATAAATGAATTTCATTTATTGTCGGAAAGCTCAAAGTTGATCTCTGACCTTTGGGAATGCTAGTCATGGTTTGAAAAGGTGGGAAAGCATAGTACGATTTACCGAGGCGTATTTGTACAATTCAGCAGCTAACAATTCGTTCGTCAGATTATTCATTATTTCATTAATTTCCCACATCGCGTTTTCCCATGAGTAAGTGTAAATCGTGTACGGCCATATCGTAGATCGCTAAACTATTTGGCAAATGTCGCAGACACACTCCCCCATTTCACTGATCACCTAGCATTTCGGTTCTACCGTATCAGCTATCTCACTTTTGTACGACCCCTTTGTAGCTCTTTTCTCCTTGGAATCTAGATGAATAGAGAAAAATAATATAAAGTTCGTGTGCGATCATTCAATTGCCACTAGCGAGAGTGTAATAATAACGTTGACGGGGGAGGGAGAGAGCGCGAGAGTCAATAGGATGAGCCGAAAGATCAGTTCCGCATCACAGTTTCTTCCATTTCCTCACTCGGAGTTAGTATCAAGGTCATCAAAATAGCTGATTCTACATAAATTTATAATACTTTGCAATTGAATAGTAATTCACGTTCCTTCATCAAACACATTTAATTCACTTTCCGATCAAACTATCGCCTATTCAGAGAAGATCAAGGGAGAGCGGCTATCCCATTGATTGCATTGATTGCTAGAACTGCATCACAAATGACCACGATTCTCTTTCTCTCCTCAACCTGAGTGACTCATTTTAGCGCTCCGTTGATATTTATACAACGATAAATCACTACTCATTCTCAGCCAAACCCATTCGTCTCATTCCAACATTTTTCTCCCTTCATTTCTCTCAAGATTGGAATTTGTCACACAAACAAGTGAGGGTGATCATATGAGATGCGCTGTGCCTGTTACGATCTGAACGAATCGCCTAACTTATCTGACGTAGCTACATTAGGAAAAGAAAGACAGCTCATGTCAAAATATCTTATTCTCCATAGGAGTGATGGCCAAAACAACGGGAGCGTTTTCTTAATCCCGGCACATTCTCGGAAAACAAACGACAACTACTGAGTGCATGAAGGACAGTTAGAGACAGTGAATGAGACAGGAAAAATATGGAGGGGGAGAAGGGAATGAAAAGGCGAAGAAGGGAAGTGCGAACTACTCACTGAGCACAACAATTCATTATTGTCCCACTGACTGAGAAAAATCGTAGAAAGGTAACAGGGAGTGAGACCAGCCCGATAAGAACAACTTCTTTCATCTCTCGCTTGAAATGACACAACCACTTTCTATGCCATAAGTGAGAAGTAGAGCTTACGTTGTATTATGGAGAACAGTGGCCAGCTTCCTTGCCATCTTCGATGCTCCTCTAAAGGAGACTGCGAACAACTCTCCACTCCCTTCAGATGTCGTCGACTTCGACGATACTCCAGACGACGTCGATGCTTCTGATGAACATCCCGAATCCGTTGATGTCCTTAGTCTCTCTCGCACTAACTCAGCAGCAGCACCCGGCAAGGTGACTACCGTAAGCTCCGAGGGGGAATCGTTTCCATTCCGTTTTATGGTTTCTCGTCGAATGGTTGACTTGTGGATAGATGGGAAAGCATCCTTCTTGATGTATACGACAGTCTGCTGAGCATCGGCCACCTTAGAGGTGGTTGGATGTTGGAAGCAGCAGAGGAATGGCATCGGGAATACACTCAAGATGGTAGGGGAGTGAATGGAGTAGTAGAACCTCCTTTCCCGTTCACTGGAACTTATGGCAGTGCGCGGGAACCGTCCTTCTCCTCCTACTCCTTTCCCACCACTGTTCTTGCTTGACTCCACCCACTTCTAGTCACTGTATCGCGCAATCTCGGCGTTCCTTCTTCAGAAATCTGGTTCACAATGTCGCTCTCCGCCGTGTCGGATAATCCGAGAAATGCCCTCTGGAGACGGAAAGTAGAAAACAGTTGAATGAGGAGAGTGGCGAACTGTGGCTGTAATAAACAACACCAAGTGAGAAGAAAGAGCGAGCGACACGACGAAACACACAACACTCTTGCGCTTTCTATTGCTGTGTGGGCGGCAGTCAGAGAAGGATGCGCCTAGGAGAATATGTTATCCATAACAAAATACCAAACTTCGCAAAATGATCCAAAACAGGCGTGGATGGGGGGAGGGGGTCGTTATCTGCGGATCAGCCCTCTTCCTCCCATCATCTCTTTCCTAGTTGAGTGGAGGGAGGAAGTTGAAACAACACGTGGGAATGCTCTCGAGAGTGGTGGAAATCATGACGAATTAGCGAGTAGTGATTGATGATTTGGAGTAGGTAGAGTGTGGAACATTTGGGACGGAAAAGAAGAATGAGGAACGGAATGGTTTGAAACTCGCTTGAGCAAAGAGGAAACTTTCACTGTGCCGATCTCTCAACTAACCACGCGATGGCACTGCAGACTTCGACCTATGCTCCAACTAATCTCTTATCACAAGACTTTAGATTTGCTTGTCAAACTTCTTCGAATGATTTGACTGATTGGCTCAACGGGGGTAATCGCTCAAGAGGAGCAGTGAAGAGAAAGAAGGAGTAAAGATAGAACAGAGAAATAGGAATGCTAAAATACCCCTTCCTTCTCTTTGATCGGGTTCGATGGGGTTCGCAAGTGTCCTATACATTATCGATGAGTGAGAGAGAACGAAGAGCCCAGGCAGAAAAGGTTTGGCCGACTGGCTATTGTTTTATAGTTGCTGAAGTTGCATAAAAGTATCCAGTAGCATGAAATCAAAATTGCGGAGAACTCCTCATCCGAAATCTCGGAGTGAAAGTAATAGAAACTTAGTAAAGTAGAGGGCACCCAAACCAGAGAGAAATGCAGAGAATAAAGTTCAATACGCTGCTATTATCAAGAGAGTAGGGAGTATTGAGAACTAGAGTAGCCGAAAACTCTTTGCATCGAATATCGCGCAAAAACGAATCGAGTAGCAAAGAAACCCGATCTCAGCTTGATTGTATTCTTAATTCAAAAGTAATGCTGGAGTGTTGAAATGAAGTTTTAAACTTGTGAACCAATTTGATACACGTCAGTTTACAGTTCATCTTTCGAGCCAGCTTTTGTTTCTAAAGAGTCACAACATTGCTTCGTTCTTACTGACTCGAACTACATATCAACCCATTCAATCTACCGAGTATTTTTCGTCTGTTCACTCACTCAAAATTTCTTGTCTCGTTTCGATCCTATCTACTACCCATTGATTCGCATTCATGCACGCTAGGCTGAACGCTCTACACAATTAGCCAAATTTGCTGTCGATTCTGTCGACCTCAATCGAATGGACACTCAAAGAACACTTGGACAACCCATAAGTAGCATCCAACCGGTGTTCAGGCCAGAAATCTGGACTATTTCAATCGCTACTTAATTATTCAAAGGAGTAATAAAATATCGAAAATGAAGGTTTACCTGGTGCAGTTGTAGAGAATGGCCAATTCTCCCATCACCGTTCCAGGTCTCATCGTACCAAGTGCAACTCCCTCACGAGAAACCGTCAGATCACCCTCTGAACATATGTTAATCCACTCTCTGTTCATAGCTTATTGCAAGTCTCAATTGGACAATCCACTACTTTTGTCGTCATAATTCGACTATTCTCTACCGTATTTCTACAGTGTACTCGGAACGAGAGAGAACAGGCAAGTACTCTGAACCCATTATCTTCCTCCATTGTCGCTCTCCCTCGTGGGAAAGGCTACCATTTTCTCCTTTTTGCTCCCTTCCATCTCTCTAAATCGCTCTCAATCAAACAGTTCTCGTGCAGGGGATCGACTATCGACGGTAAAATCGCACTCTCATATTGCCCATCACCGGATTCATTCATCGGACGCTTCACAACAAGGCACAGCACCAAAATTGGCGAGATCACAGAATGGATGGGGAGGAACAATTGTAAATGATTACTCACCAGCAACAACGAATAGTCTATCTCCCGGTTCGCCCTCTTGGATGACCCATTGACCAGAACGAGCGCGCATCTCATACATGCACTCCACCAATTCGATAATCTGTAATCATAGTATGGATAAACCATTTTGGACAATAAATATCAACAATAATATTGAGATAAGTGAATGAAACATATCGGAACGCTACTTTATTCAAAATAAGGTATGAGGAAAAGAAATATCAAAGGAAAGGCAGTGATAGAACTGTCTAATCATAAATATCAATAATACGCACCTGTTCCTTAGCGAGTTGCTTGAGGAAGTCATTCTTGTGGACTGCATCACGAATAAGCTGCTTCGCACTGAAATCGATGCGCCATTAGTAGAATTATAAAACTGTAATGGCTAGGTTATCGAGATAACACATAGGTTCAATTTTTTTATAAAGCTGAAAGGTCTATGAACTTCGTCGAGTCGTTAGAAGAGAAAATGATGAAGATAAAACGATTTTTTCGATTTCAATATAGCAAAAAAACAGGGGTATGCCTTCAAAGGTCAAAAAGAGCACTAATTGCGCAAAATATTCGATCGCTGAAAGGAGATATTGAGCATGTGCGTGGATATGATTAAATGCGTCGTAGAGTTGCATTCGAAAAGACGATAACGAATATTTCAAACATACGCGGCATTCTTGATGTGATGTTGCAGAGTGGCGGGCTTGGAGTCTAGCTTGGCAGGTTCAGCTGAAACGGCCAACTTCTTGGCGCGAGAAGCCGCATCCAGCAATTTGTCGTGAACCTGCGATGTTTCAATATCCAGTTAATCCAGGAACAATAATCGAAAGACTTCTAGACTACCTCCTTATCGTGTTTATCCTGATCGTTCCTGGGTGATCCATTGGAGGGCGATCTTGCACCGGGAGAGTTCGCCACATTCTGTGCCTTCTGCTCGAGCACCGATCGAAGCTTGTCGCATTCTCGCTGCACAATTATTAATTAAACTTGTCTGAGGCGAGTAATATGAAAAATAATCAACAGTTGGTCGACGGTCGAAGAAATTGCAACATACATTTTCATTTAGAATGCGCGAGAATGACTGAATACCGTAATCCGATCTGACCTGTAGTGACGTCACTTCTGCTTCCAATTCGGCGATTCTCTTGACGTGAGTCTCAACGATCGTCTGCTGCTGACGAATTTGCTGATCGCGCTTCTAAAAATGGGAATTTATACGAAAATGGAGCGTTTCCCCACTCGTCTGGTTCAACACGTCTCTCTACTGTCTTGCATTTCTCATCTTTCATCTCTTCTTCTCATTCGTTTGCTCATTTCCTCTCAACGCGCAGTCATTATTCTCTGCATCTGGGTTTTCTTCCGTCATTGCATCCAAAACAAAGAAGGGAAAGAAGGAAAAGAGGAGGGGAGAAGAGAAGCCCATAGCTCTCAGGAATAGGAAACAATAAAAAAAGAGTATTAAACACTATTCTACCATCAAAACTAGTGTAATCTACAGTAATCTCGCTAGTCTCCCTTGATCCTCTCTCACAATCGTACCTGCACTGCATCTTCTAACTGTGGAATGAGCTTCTGCAGCTCGTGCGCATCGTACATCTTCGTCCCGATTTGCACCTGCAACACATTTATCCCATTATTAGACTGTCATAATTAGAAACAGAAATGGAAAGACTGCTTTAAAAAATAATTTAAATAAATTTATTTTTGTATTTTAATATGATATATAGCTCCACTACAGTCAGATTAACTAATTAACTAAATGACAAACTTAAGTTTATACATCTTACGTTAATCGAGGAAAGGAGGATCAACATGCCTATGAATAGAGTGAATGTGGTAATATATAACTAGAAAAAATGCAAAACATAATAATTCAACATCTGATTGTGACACAGATTTCTAACAACTCAACCCCCCTTTACGTCATTTTTTCAGTTTTTTTTCACGTCATTTTTTTTCGATAAATATTTGAACCACGAATGCATTGTTCACTCACAGTATGCACCTTTGAGCTACGCCACATGATGAATAAATGGAGATTGTGGAAGAGAGGGGATATTACTACCGACTTCCTTATGTATCGAACATATATCAAACAAAGGCGACTCAGTTCTTATACAGAACCGGAGAAGTAGAGAACTGCTGACTGATTGACAGAAGGAGTCAGGCCGAGAATGAGTGGAAGGAATAGAAGGAGAAGACGCTATGATGAAGTGTGGGGATAGATGGATAGACGACGAGAGACAATGGAAGAATGAGAGTGTGTAGAGGAACAGACGAGCTCCCTTTCCTTCCTGAGTAGAGCGAAACGAGCGGAGAGGCAGAAAACTGAGAAGAAAAGAGAAAACAAGCGAACAACTGAGCGGTTGCTACTCACAAAACAACCCAGATTCCGGGTAGACAGACTATTCAGACATTCGCTCTCACCTTCTCCTCCACTATCTTCGAGAAAAGAGGTGTTGATCAGCGATAGAATCGAACGAGGCAGATTAAAAAAACACTTGCGCATCTGCCAATTGTGGTGCTTGTTGAGCACGTGGACTGCATTTTCCCTCTACTTGATAAAGAAAGAAAATACAAAGTAAAGCAACGTCGCAGAACCGGCGTGAGAATCAATAGGCCACAAAGTAGACAGAGCGAGTGAGGGAGTGAAGAAGAAATCGAAAGACAGCACAAGAGACTCGGAGAAGAAAATAGAAAAAAGAATTCAAAAGTTTCAACGCATGTAGAGAAAAGTTCAGTTGAAAAGCTCTGGTAAGCATCAAAATGAGAATACTAAAGCGAAACAGGTGCATTTTGTTCAATATGAGTGAGAATGAAGAGAGAAACTACACAAGGGTCGAGAGTACGTGAGAAATGGAGAGGGTGAGACAGTGAAACAAAAGCGCATTCCAAATTCCACTTCAACGCCTCTTTTCGATAATTCTAGATCTCTTTACAGCGGAAAAGACAATATATCGGAAATATTCCTAAACACATTTGTTGTGAAAACAAGGAAATACTCATATCTTTGCTCGTGTAAAACGAAATAATTATTGTCTGCATGAAATCGCTCCAGCCTCACTTTCCCTGATAAATCTCAATTCGTCAGAATAAGCGCGCTGCGATTTCATAGATCTCGCGGGATTGAATTAACGCCCGAATGTAAAATGAATCACAAATGAGCGACGGGGGACAATTTAAGCTCCTTCCATCCAGATGAGGTATCCACACTGATGGAAACGAATGGAGAAGAAAGAAAAGTGGATTGAGAGAATGAAAATGGACAGAGTCGGAATCGAGTATGGGAGAGGAGAAGAATGAGAGAGAATGAAAGAGATACGAGAAGAGACAAGAAGGGAAGTCTCCACTTTGAGACAACACTCTTCCCAAAGTGAAATTAAAATTAAATGGTAACACCAGCCTGTAATCTAGCTATGATCGGTGGAGGAATAGAATATATTTCAATTTGTGTAAAGGAACTTCAGAATCTATCCCTTTCACATCCTCTCCAATAAGCTGCGGCCTATAACTTCTATAACCTCAGGCGATAGATGCAGTGTGTAAAGAGGAGAGAAGAAATGAAGAGAACAAATGTCCGAGCTTCTACTGCAAAATATAACAGAAGGAGTGTTGCACCTCGGCATTCAGAGATTTTGACCAAAATGTCTAAGCTCTTTAAAGCTAAATTAGCTACGAAATAGATACAAATAATCTCATCAGGGTATACATAAAATTCAACAAGAAGTCGCATTCTGTCTTTCCGTTTTCTAGCTGCGACAAAGAAAATACGAAGACGAATTCGACTGAGAATCTCTAAGCCTAGTAAGGCCTTTCTCTTCTTCCTATTTCGAAGCCAACACAGTATGCCTATTCTCAAGAAACATAGACAATACCAAATAAATTGATCGATATGCAGACGTATCAAGAGAGGGGAACGTGCGAGATTCGGAGTGAATAGGGCAGAGGAAAACAGTGAACACAAACCAACTGCTTTCTCCTCTCCCATACACCATTTGACTGCCCTCTCTTTCTCCTCCACTTCCATCCCTCTATCTCTCTACCTGCCCAATGCTTTCTCGCTACCTCTCGAACAACACTTCACACGTAAACCAAAGAATGGGCCTAACGAGAGTCTGGTGAGTAAAAACTCTTATTTCAAAAATAAAAGCTCATCAAAATAAAGTTAGACTGCTATGGAACATACTTCATTTCACCAAACAAGGTTAATACAAGCCAAAAAGAGAAAGAACAAGAGACGATGACGGATGCCACCCGTCTTTCTCCTTCTTCCCTCTCCACTCCCTTTTCATCCTTCCCTCAATTTCTTGCAGTCTCCTGTTGTGTCTCAGAGACCCCCATTCTCTTCTTTCTTCCCTCTCTGTCATCTCTCACGAAAATGTAGATTGAGAAAGGGACAGCGGCGCTAACAGTGAACAGTCTTTGCTACTGAGGCAAGCGAACGAATTGAAATAGTGAATAAGGTTGTGATACGAGAATGATTCTCGCAACAAGAGAAATTGGCGATGGAGAGAAAAGACAGGAAAATAGAGAGAGATAGAGAGAGAAAGGAAAAGAGATGTATCTAAAGAGAGTTTGCGGAGAGAGGAAGGGATCGTGAGAGAGAGAGAGAGAGAGAGAGAGCGAGAGATCACTGTCCTTCGAGAGTGATTGTTATCTATTAGTGTGGCCAGGCGGGACTCTTCTGTGTGAAGGGAGACAGGGAGAGAGGGAGAGAGAGAGGATGAGAGGTTGGGTGCAAAACTATCGCTCGCTATAGATCTCGTTGCGAGACAGGGAAGGTAGCGGATGAGAAAGTGACCGCATAATTATTGTGATCGATGAGGAAGAAGGGTGAGTGTCGATTGAAAGACTAAGGAGCAGGGGTGGACTGTTTAAAAGATAGATAGGGAAGTCATGGAAAAATATGAGGCTACAGCTAACATTTGTTTCGCGTACACTTGGCTTGGTAGAAAATGCATAGATTAGTATCAGACAGAGTACACCCAGACGCAAGTGCTTGAATGTTTAGATAAGACTGATCCTCAATAGCCACTGTAAGTTCTTACTATCCTATTTGACCATTTTGTAGAATTACATTTTAGTGGAGCAACCACAGATGAATAGATGAAACTTTGAGTGGAGACTGATAGGAGGTGGACTCTCTATTCCCTTAACTGAACCTATATTAATTATGTTTTAATTTAAAAATTGCGTCTTGGTTACCAATGCATTTACATCTAACGAGCCTTTGTTTTCTTACGAACAGCGCAAAACCAATCACGTCCGATAGCTGCCAATACAAATTAGATACTATCGTTTAGCGGGAACTGGCTACCAGAATAAGCTGTTGTGGTAATATCAGATTAATAA
This sequence comes from Pristionchus japonicus, assembly GCA_900490845.1. Classification (NCBI taxonomy): domain Eukaryota; kingdom Metazoa; phylum Nematoda; class Chromadorea; order Rhabditida; family Neodiplogasteridae; genus Pristionchus; species Pristionchus japonicus. Next base: position 652,831 of record LS507068.1, read on the forward strand.
TGTTGAAAATCGAAAGATAGGGAGATGAAATAATGTCAAAAAAAGAGCATGATCACTCGTAAAAGGCTCACCCTATCGACCCGTTTGCAGCACAGTCCTCTCCACACATTGAAACTGCTCCATTCACTAGATCCCCTCAGTTGCGAATCAATCGTTACTGTAGATAGTGCGTGATGGGGAGGAGCAGTGGAGACCACCTTCGCTTCTCCTTCCTCGGATGAACTTGTCGATGGTTTCAATGTCTTCTCATCCTCTTCTCCCTCCCTCTTGATCTTCTTATGAACTTCGGCCATCGTATCAGATTCCTCGTCACTGACGTCGTCTACACGATCATCCGATCGCCTCTTCCTCGACGATGACGACGACTCCACGATTTGACTACTCTCGAAGGGAGTAACAATCCCTTCTACCTCCTCCTCCCTTCTAGTCCAAGGAGCGAGGAGTCAATGGCCTCTCTCTTTCCTTTCTTTCCTTCCTCGCTTCTTCTTTCTTTTCTATCGTGAAGCGTCTTACTCGGTCGGGTGGTAACGACGCTAGTTACCCGAACGGGGGATAACGATCAGTACTGAATTTGTCTCTCGGATAATGACTCGACTGCCTCCGCAGTGCCTCTCCTCGATTCTCTTCTCCGCGAATGTAGGGAGAATGAGGAGAGGGATAGCAGGTGAAGCTGCAGTGCATCTATTAGACGACATATTCTCGAAGAGACGCGCATTTAATACATCTACCAAAGTCAACTGTGAAGGCGTAAAACAAGACGGAATATGCTTGAGGGACATAATATAATGTATAAGTGGAAAGAATGACTCTAAAAATGGGAACGCCAGTGTGGTTGGTCAACAAGAAGGCCCGCCATTCAAGCCTGAATGAATCAGAAGAGAAGAGTGGATGGTGAATAGCTTAGTGAAGAAAAGGAAGAAGCGAGGGATAGACTGGATACACAAACTGATAGACATTAGTGTGAAATTATTGAGAACAAAGAATAATTAGCACTAGTGCACAACAGTGCATGTAGTTATAGAAGAGAGAAAGAGGCAAGTTTGGAATGGGAGTAAGAAAGATGTGGGGGCAAAAGGCGACAGAAGAACAAACAATGAATAAACAGCGAGAGGACCGGCAAGGAAGGAGGAGGAACGACATTAACTTTCATGGGGAAAGAGGGGGTGGGGGGGGGGTGAGTAGACTGCGATGCGCAAGTGACACCATCTAGAGGAAAGAGAGACGAAGGTTAAGATATGGTGGAAGTGTACTCTCGATCAAACTGCAAGATATCACAAGATTGAAACACATTCGTTATAGAACTAACTATGAATTTGGAAGGTCAACAGGGGTCGAGAAGCAATAAGGCAACTAGCTGATACTCGTTTAAGAGACTGTCTCCGTAAAAATTTATCATTTCGTCTCTTTTCCGGACATCTCCTTAGCACAAAGATCCAGCCCTCCCCACTACCATGGCATGAGAGGGTATGGGCCCCTGATTGATGAAGTGGTGGTTTTGGGATTCGTCGTCGCGTGCGTGGTGCGTCATGAGCGCGGGAAGTTCAAAAAATCGATTTTCATATC
>LS507068.1:668621-707060 GCA_900490845.1 Pristionchus japonicus
CGAGCTTACACAACTCTAACCTTGGCATACTGTAAACCGACGTCTCGAGTTTTAAATTGTTTAATTGCCGTATTTTTGTTATTGCGCATTAAAAAAAATCTTTTCTTGTTATATTATGTTTCAGCACTATCACTTGCATAGGTGAAATACAATGAAATATTTATTTGCCGCATTTGGAAATTAACCACTGTCCTCTCTAAGCAAGGAGAAATGAAATTTTGGCCTTTTTGAAGTTACTGTTCTATTCCCTTCCGTTTGAATTGAACTGAATTATCCATGCCAGAGCATTTTCGAATCTTTTTTACTCTGAACTAAATTTGAATGGGGAGATGACGTGCTGTGACTAGCGAAAGAGAGGCAAAATCGAAGAAGAGGTGAAGCCTCTTACGAGGGAAAGGAGAAAGCGGAATATAGGGGGTGAGATGTGAAGAGGAAAGAGAGAAGAGTGGCAGTATAGGATAGACATCAGTAGCATCTCTCGTTTCCAAGGAGATACATTTTGATATGTGATTATCGAATGGCATTATCGGAGCGTTTTGTATTCCCATAAAACAAGGTTTATGTGGCAATGACGAGAGTTTGAAGTTATGAGAAATATAACGATCTAGAGGACTCTTCAACAAGAGAAAAGCGTGAAAATAAAAGCTGAAAGCAGTGAGAGAGTTGAGTCGGAGACTGAAATCTTCGTTTTCTCTCTCACGGCTTATCTAATTTCGCCTTCGAGCCAACAATTTCGTCTTTTGAACAGAGCTAACGCACATAAGATCAGAGCGATACTTGAAGGAGAGACAGAGGGAAAGTAAGTAACTTCCTCTAAATGGAGTCTATTTCATGAGAGTGGACGGCGAAGGAAGTCAAAAGAAAATGAGCTTGAGTCCGTCTTGAAAGCCGGAAATTGCGAGTCGGAAAAGGAAGATAAATCAGATGGGAAGACAGTGGTTGTCTCGGCGTACCCGCCGGATACTGAGAGGGTAATTGGATGGTGGGCATGAGATCGTGAACCCTTCATTTCCCAAGATTTTTGGGATTATTTGATGGAATGTGGCTCATCGCCAGTGAATTAGATGAAGAAATATTCCCAAAATATCTACGCTATCAGATGGGACTGTTATCTGATTTCTGCGTGAAATGGATAATGTAATCACAGAGAAAGAGTGGAAATGAGTAGATAAAGAGTAACGACCGAAAAAGTCGAGTAAGGATAGACGAGGAAATGTTTTGATGGAGGGAGTGGAGAAGAGTAGAGGGACTAAAGAAAAACAACAATAGTTCGCAGAGCACACTCACTATTTTGCCCCTTGCCATTCGACAGTCCCCCTTCCTCCCTCCCTATCCAAATGTCAAAAACACGCGAGATATCTGATGCATTACGCAATTGTTTCCGAATCGCTCGATAGATGTAATCGATTGGGTAAACTTGAAAAGCGGAACTTCTTGCTAACAAGATTACCGTCGAGTAATCGGCTTGTCGCGTGGAATTTCGATCAAACAAATCGAAACGGATAGGATACTTCCGGTGAAACAATCTATCTGGTTTGACAGATAGTCGCAGTGGAAAGTATCTATCAATTCAGACGATGCAACCATTCAAAGGAGGTTATAGCCAAGTGAGAGAAAGTTCTGTCTGCTGCTCTCACTGTAGTACAACCTCTCACGAGAGCAGCGATCACTACAATGGTGCATGTCAAGAGCGTTCGAGTGAAGATTAGAGAGATTATCACAGGCTGAAGACTGACAGTAGTGAAATAAATCGTTTCATGTTCTCTTAAAAATTGAGAAGGTGAATACTAACAGCAAAACAGCAAAATGATGACTTGTTCTTCCTTATCTCACTAACAATTAGAGAACAGACATAGATTCTCGTTCTCGACTACTTGCCTATCTACTTCTCTCCCTCTCTCTTTCTCTCCTTCTTGCAGCCATCATACATTAAATATGATGAGGAGAAGAAGAGTGAAACTGGCGACGAGAAGCTAAGTCTAACTGGAGAATCGAGAGTGATAGATTGGAAAGTGAAAAGCGTCTTGTATTATCTATTCCTAAGATCGCAGGAAATGAAGTGGATATATTGTCTAGTGGCGAATGAGCGAACAATTGTTTTGTTCTGATGCAAACTATCTAAAAACGTTAGGAACTGAAGATACAAAAAAAACAAAAGTGGTGATATTCGTTGTAGCCTCTACATCCCTAGAAGATTTCCCTAGGAGCCTAAAGAGAGTAAGGGTACCACAAATGAGATAGCGCCGTCTTCTTACGTTATTCCTACTGAAGAAGTGCCCGTGAATCAATGGGAGAAGCCAGTGAAAGGAGAGGAAATGGGATCGGAGCGACTCACAAAAAATGGCAAGACTACATGGCTGGTCGTCAATATAAAAAAAGTTATGGGATAGCATTATGAGAGAGAAGGAGAGTTTCCAGTTGTTTGCATGTATCATCGATCGATCTTCTTATCTTTCTAGTCCGAGAAAAGACTCTCAACCATCTCGCTATTCATTGCATCGAAAAAGTAATGAAGATGGACAGAAGGGACGGTTCTTATCTGCTCGAGAGAAGGAGAAGAAAGGAAAGGAGTAGTGGGGAGGAAAGAGAGAAAGGGAAGAGAAGGGAAGAAGGGAAAGAGAGAAGGGAGAGCACAGGCGAATCGTTGTGAAACGGACACAACAATTTCCATTATGCGGATTGATGCTAGTAGGAGAAGAGAGCGGTGTAATGGGATAGAAGAAGAAGGAGAGGGGGGATTCTAATTGGAGAGAGTACGAACAGAGTCTGAATGAAAGAGAAGGAAAAGGGTTTGAAAATGAGCCTTTTGACCATCGTTATCTTCTCCTCTCCTCTCTTTTGCTTTATCAGTTCGCTATCGACTTTCTATCTTTCCACTCTTTCCGTCCCTCTAATCTTCTCTAGTCAAGAAAGAGAGTTCAAACGCGTCTGCAAAATGTGTGCGGTGAAACTTGCGAGAGAGAGAGGGAAAGTATTATTTACAGAGGAATGTTGCACGATATCGAGTAAAATCTCTACTGAAATGTAATCGGGAGAAGGGGAAATCGTCGTCTCATGCGAAAACATAGACACATAGTGAGAGAGAGAGGGGGATTGCTCTGAGGTGGAGGAAGAAAAAAGAGGAAGGTGGTAGAGGAGAGAGAAATGAGGGGATGGAGGAATACTGCAATGGGGGGAGAGAGAGACGCATCTGATAAATAAACGGAGTCTGTGTTTTAACGGGCATTCGGAAGGAATCGGGATAATGAATGGAAAAAAATATGTTTAATGCAGCGATCAATTGTGACAATACCACTCATTCAGAGAACCTGCCTCTCTTCATGAGTTATTTATCTGCATATGTCGATAAACAATGTACGAAATGAAAAAGAGGAAACATTTTGTTGTACAGACGGGATCAATTTGATGAACCAAAAATATGAAAATGTTGTTTTTGAAATGTGATTGGAATTTGGAAACCTAAAGAATTTTGAATTAGTTATGAACTTCGACAGGTTTACATTTTAATGTTTATTCAGACAACTATATTATTAGAAACTGATATGGACTGATTTGGAAGTTAATAACACACTATTTCGTTGACTTTTTGGTGCACATCTGTGCCGGTATGATGCATCACATGAAATTCCTCGTTTCCTCGATCTTCTCACTAAATTGACACTACGCCTTGAGTGTGCTCTCCAAACTTTGACCACTGATCACATTGGATTTGTACACTTCCTTTAGCTATCTCCTTCTCACTCATTCTAGGTCTGATCAAGCGAGAGAGTGCACAATATTCAGAGAGTCAGAGTGCTGAGTGTGTGCAGGGGCTACGCGTTACGTGTAGTAAGCAGAGGGGGATGAACTACTTTTATCTTTACGTCCTAACTGTAGCCAGCCCTTTATAAAGAGGCACGCCATCTATATTTATTCAGAATACGCTCAACGTTTCTAGGTATCGTCCTGTCGGCATCGACAATTATTGTTTTTATGGGTTTCTAACCCAATCTATCGGTTGTTTAATCTTCCAAATTCTCCTCAGATGGTACTAACTATCATTCTCGCTCTCTTTACTCTTCTGGTCTACGCCGTAATCCAGTACTATCGATATGTCTCTCGCTATCCGAAAGGACCCACTCCGCTTCCGTTTGTTGGAAACCACGGAGAGGTGAACCGTCAACAAAGATATGCAATGAGAATAAATTCCAGCTTGATTTCGTCCGACAGCACGTTGGTTTCGAACGGATCAGCAAGGATTTCAATGGAGTCTGCACAGTTTTCACTCCTTCACCTATCGTTCATCTGAGAGATTATGAAGTGATCAAAGAGGCATTCATTGACAATGGTGAGAGATACCAGACATGTTTCTACCAGTTTCAATAAAAATATGATGATAATTGCTTCCCGATGAACCGTAATTGATGGACTCTTCAGGAGATGACTACATTGGAAGACCACAGAATAAGATGTTCGAATTCTTCGCTTTCGCGCCAAATGGAGGTTTTTCTTTTACAATCTTTGAATATTCTGGAAATTAATAATTTAATCAGGTGTCATCAACTCAGTGGGAGATAACTGGCGTGAGCAGAGAAGAGCAGCATTGTCTATTCTTCGAGACTTTGGAATGGGCAAAAATGTGCAAGAGACACTTGTAAGATAGCTTCGATCATTTCGTCACAAAAATATTCAAATACCAAATGGTTGTCATATTTAAGGTGCAATCGGCTGTGACTGACATGCTTGAACATCTAGAGGAGATGAAAGACAAAAGGAATGTTGATCTGCACTGGCCCATCCAGGTATGTGAATGTGGAAGACTATTCTAATCGCCATTAAAGACAGTCTAATAATGTATCTCTTTGAAGGTAATGGTTGTGAATGTCATCAACGAGATCATGTTTGGATATCGTCACAAGTACAACGAGAGTGGACCTCTGCTCAAATTTGTCACGGATTTGAACGATGTAAGTTAGCAATAGGCCATACGAACGTTTCACTTTCTAAATGGTATATTTTGTAGCTGATCGCGCGTATTTTCTCGAGTAAGATAATGTTCATCGGTATGTCCTTTCCCTTCCTCATCGATATTCCTATCATCGGATGGCATGTGTACGGAAAACACAAAAGAGACATTCAGAAGGTATGCAGTGAGATAGGGCAACAGAACTTATTCTACTAAATATTGATCCTAAAATGGATAATATCAGAGGCCGATTCATTCACGGTTTCTTTAGGTGCAACAGTTTATCATTGACAACGTTCATCGGGCATTGGACAATTATTCAACCGAAGACGAACCATCATGCTTCGCGCAAGCCTACAAACAGAAGATGCTCACCAATAAAGCTCTTGAGTCAGCTAATAGAAAATGCGATACTTTGTCATTCGTAGAATATTCTTATGTTGCTCATATCTGAAGCAAAAGTTTACAGTGAACCGAATCTGTACGCGTGTTCCTCTGACTTCTTTCTCGCTGGAGTAGAAACAACGATGACTACACTGAGATGGGCGATGCTATTCATGGCTGGACATCCCGATGTGCAGGTACTCCTTGCTCTTCCATCTGTCAGAGTGCCTTCTTCTCTGAACAATGCCATCCTAGGATCGTCTGCGTCGGGAAATTCATTCAGTAGTTGGAATCAACCGACTGCCTTCACTCAACGATCAGCACAATGTGACCGAATAACGTGTGGAGTATCTGTAATACTGAAATGATATTTAGCTGCCATTCACTCGTGCATGCGTACTCGAAGTGCAGAGATTCGGAAACGTTCTCAGCAATAATGTATACAGGGAGACTGTGAGAGAAACAACAATCAGGGTGAGTTGAGTTTACTCAGTATTTCTTCCCGTGCTAATAGATGAAGATGATCTTATTCGACGCAGATATTCCTTGTATTTGATAACATTATGTGTATTTTTGCAGGGTCATTCTATTCCATCTGGTACAATGGTTAATGCTGATCTTCATCATGTTATGGCTCGTGATTCTCTTTTTGCTGAACCGGAGAAGTTTGCTCCTGAGAGATACATAGCAGAAGATGGGAAGACTCTGAGAAAGGTTCGAATATTCTATTATTTTCAACGTAAAAGTATCGATCTTTGACAGGATTTGATCGATCGTACTATTCCTTTCTCCATTGGAAAACGTGCCTGTGCAGGAGAAAGTGGGTTGATATTTTTACCGATAGAGAGCAGAGAAGAGGCGGAAATGAGAAAAAGCTTTGAAGAAGAAGCTCTTCACTTTTAACTTCAAGTGTGATGATTCTAACGCATTTCAGGTCTTGCCAAAGTGGAGCTCTTTCTATGCCTCTCATCGATGGTACAACACTATCGTATCTTACCGTGTGAAGGAACAGAAATAGATTTCGAACCTATCGCTCTTGGAATGCTAAAGCCGAAAGACCAGAATGTGCGTCTGGAAAGGGCTTTTTGATGATGCCTTGATAGAAATATTGTAATGAAGTTGATAATTGCTGACATCTTCATATTCTTCGACACGATTTGAGAAGTGCAAAATTCAAAACTTGTTTTCAAAAACCTTCCAATACAAGATACAAGAGTAGAAGAGTCTATGTAATCGTGAATGCTTCGTATCTGAAGCACGGACAATCATGCCGATGACGACTAAGGCTGTGGTCAGGGAGATAAAGCAATAGTCAAAATCTTATTTGAGATTACAAATTGAAGGAGTATAGACGGAAAATGATTTAGATATCAATGATAAGATTACCGGTCGAATCAACAATTTTTACAAGCTGCTTCTAATGTCATCAGTATCTGAAAATGAAATAAATATTACCTCAGCCATGATAAAATATGGAACTGAAAGGGAAATGATCTGAAATGCTTACTCTTTTACGATCGACGTCTTCATTTCCAAATTGGAAACGAAATGGCTTTATGTCGCATAAGAATCTAACGTTTTCTAAATCCATTTTAGAGCTTCTCGAAATTTTCTGTAGAATTTCTTGAATTTTGAGCTCTGCGGGAATTCGTTTGGGTCTTCCAACAAGACCTATTAGTGAAAATTGAAGAACAATCATCGTTCGCTCGGTTAAGAGAATCTCAAATTAATTCAATCACATGAGCATAACATCTAACACAACTCACATCAATTGATTCATTTTCCGATTTAGCTCGCAATCGACATACAGCGGGATCATCGCGAGTACACAATCTCTGCAATTTTATTTTATTTTACATATTAAATCATGGAAATCGTACAAAGTCTGATGTACTATATATGTATCAATTACAACCAAATAATGCTTCACCAAGTCTCGTTGCCTGATACTGATAGTGAATTGACTGATTTTTCGAAGAGGAAACGGAATCCCGAAAGATTGAATTCTTTTTCTCATCACTCTTGAAGTTGCCATCAAAGAGAGAAGAGTTCTTCTATCGAGATAAGATATGATAATACGAAAAACATCATCGGGAAGCTCCTCATATCGTTTACGAGATCTTCCAATTCCGAAAAGAGCGAGAAAATTCATCGCAACGATCGATTGAATGAGCACGCTTTCGAAAGCGTCCGATAAGAAGTATTACTCACTTGAATCACTCGCAGAATGAATCAACATTTGGTGACATCATTTCTCTCAATTCGATCACACTTTATTTCATAGCTCCGTGTTGGATAATTACAAATAATCGTAACCATTCTAAGAACTCAGTATAATTTTTTATCAAGAGTTAATACTATTTGTTTAATTGATTTCACGATTGAAGATTAGAGTCATGGGTAGTTGAACGAAAAAGTAGAATCCGAATTCGAAGAAAGTAATCAAATTGATTCCACAGACGACTCCTCCAAGCCCTCCAATGTTGCCGATGACTGTGTTGAACTGAAATTTTTATATTTCATGATCCTCTCGTGAAATTAAAATTAAAATTTCAACAACTTTGAGTCTATTCTGTCTCATTTGTAGTTGAACGAACGGAGTTGATAACTCTCTTTGTGATCTACATGCCGTGCGAAAAAGTGAGCATTCGCCAGAGAATTTCTCTCACTCATATTCAACAATGGTCTTCTTTTGTTTGTGAGTGAATAATGCGACACTCTATCTATCCTACATACGATCTTCTAATCTCTTTGTGCGAGATAGCATGCAAAATGAAGAGAGTCTATTATTCATTCGTCATCGTTATTACTCACACTCATCGCAGGTGTCTCCTTGTATGTACTGATAGTGAGAGAAGGCACGCGGATGCTCACTATAACGTAGTCTGGTTTCCCGTAGAGGGAATCACATGCAGAGTCATTCGCTCGTTGTTCAGCTGTATACGTGTTACACTTTGAGGGCTGTAATTACAGAATTAAGAGTGTCCTGACAAATAGTAGGACTGCTTCATCGGGTTCCGATACATCGTATGGATTCTCACATCGAGCACAAAGTTGGCTTGAGTGAATGATGAATCGAACTGAGCATTGTTGCATGGCAGTGGACACACGCAATCAGCCCATGTTGAGACGTCTCCCTTAGCCACAATCGCATTCACGCAGTTAACTGAATCAACATATGGCATATGATGTTCATTGCTCTAGTTTTGTCTCATTACCGTCTTTAAGCTGGCATAGATTGACATTCTCGGGCACCGGATAGCGAGAATCCATGCAACCACATGCATTCTGCACTTGTACTTGATAGCAAGAATGAATACAACCCTTCAAATATTAATTTTTTTTTTTTTTATGTGGTTGCCCTCCGAACTGACATCAGTAGTGTAAGTTCCCTCGTAGAAGTATGAGGCAACTTGAGAAGGAGTGGATACACATACTCCGTACGGTTTGCCAAGGCGCGTGTATCGTGTCTGGGAAAATTATTGTATACAAAGCAATGATTTGATTCCTTACTCACCTGCGTTGTTTCTATTATAGCTTCTGTGCTAGGCATGCAATTGTATCGAGGAGACTCGGAGAATACAGTCTCCGTCTAAAATAAAACATACAAATATGCGTTCCTTCTCCAAGAGATCAAGTATTTATTCATGCAAATCTCACGTTTGGGTGAACAAAGACCAAGATTGCATTCGTATCAATCCATGGCGCATACTCGTTCGAATTAACCTTGAGTGCGGCTTTCAAAGCTATAAAAACGTAGCCGATTGTCGTTCACTGGGTTCAACAATACCTCCCTGAGCTCCGTCTTGTCTCATCAAATATGATCTCACAGTATTATTGAAGTGATTGAATGTGAAACAGTTCCCCAGTACCACGTCATTCCATGCGTAGAGATCGAGTCTAAAATACAACTGCTTGCAGTTTCGATCAGGAAGTACGTCTCCCCTGTTTCAGTGCTCTCATTTTCCATTCATCTTGACAATGGATGCACCCGATCTATGTTTATACCCGAACTATGTTTCAACGCTTCTTAGCTTCTGTGCAGTTTTTTTCACTTTGCGATGAGACAATGATATTAATCCAATATTAGATCTATCGTTTGAGAGTTATGATTTTCTCATATAAGAAAATCTTCTTAACTCACGATGTATTAAGTGCTTTTTCCTCATAAGTTGCCCATAGAAATGTATCATCTGCCGTCCACGAGAGAGCAGTTCGATTAGGCTCAGGAAGAGTTCCCACGATGAAGGGAATCATGTCGATAGTCATCGACGGATTAGAAAGCAGTTGCTCCATTAACTAAACATTTGGTCTTTCAATCGATTTCTATTGAGTTTCCGGTAAACTTGCTCATTCCCGGACAATTTCAAACTGATCTCCCTATTGGTCTGACTCTTGATAGTGTATTGAGTAGGTCAGTCTTTTGGTAACCCACGGCAATAAGATCTGCTTCACTCTCCGCATCTCCTCCAAGCATCTGAAGAATGTTATAGATGATGATAGCTGGAATTGATTACGATTGATTATGTTCGTAGGTTCGAAAGTGTCAAATCGTAACTCACACATGTCACAGTATTCTCCAGTGTAGTCAGCCCCACACTGACAAGTGTAGGAAGCGAATCCATCAGTGCAATTAGCTACAGGATCAATGAGATTGCAGGGATGAGTCGCGTTGATGCAGTCATTAGGATCTGTTGAGAAGACGATTATGTTGGGCAGACTTTGATCATGTTACAAATGAAATATGAAAGGCGCTAACTTATCTCGCAGTTGAATCCGAAGGTTCCATTAATGCACTCGCAAGAATAGAGACCGGGCGTGTTCACGCAAGTGGCAAAGTTCTCGCATGGCGAAGGAGACCAAAGACACTCATTGACATCTGAAGTGTGGATGAACTCATTCACTCAATAATTCTACGTTCTCACCATCCAGACAATACTCGCCCGTCCAATGAACTCCACAAGTGCAATAATATGTAGCGTAGCCATCCGTACAGTTTGCCTCAGGGTCCTGTGATTTTCATTTATTAAAAAAAATCTGAGCACGAAAAAAACCCGTGCGATACAGTAATTAGGATAGACAATTCCGTCGTAGGTCACATTATGTATGAGGCAGTCGTTGGGGTCTGAATGGGGTGGGTGTTTTGAAGCAGTATCGATCAAATTTCGAAAAAAAAAATTAATCTTACTGATGGAGCAGTTGAATCCATATGTTCCATTAATACACGAGCAGAAATATGATCCGAACGTATTGGTGCAAGTTCCATAATTTTCGCAAATTGTCGAATTCTCAGCTGCGGCTTCTGCGCATTCGTCGATATCTGTGAAGGCGCGATTACATTGATTACGAATAACTTCTCCAACTCACCATGATCGCAGTTTACTCCGGTGAAACCAGCCTGACAATGGCAAGTGTAGACTCCGCTCGCACCATCTTGACATGTTCCGTGTGCACAAGGAGATGAGTAACACGCCATGTATGTTCCGCAGTTGACATCAGTATACGATGGCTCGCAAGTGCATTTGTAGCCGCCCGAATTGTTCTGAATGGTGCAGAAAACCAACTTTAGATTACAACCATTATTATAACACACCGTAGAATTACAAACTCCTCCATTCTCGCACGGAGTGAAGTAACATCCGTCCTTGTCTGCACAATGTAATTACATTAACTTCTTCCTTCAATATGCACTCACTGTTGCAGGTGGTTCCTGAATAGCCTCCAGGGCATTTGCATACTGCAGTGGAGTGATCGAGAGTGGGCACACAAGTAGCACCATTTGTACATCCAAGCGAAGAACACGGATTCACTTCTACAACGATCAAATAGGAATGAGTTCTCGAACACCACGAAGTTGCCGATTTCCAATATCAGGAATAATTTATATTGATTAAAACAAACGAGTTCCGCAGTCGGAAGATGTCCAACCAGGTGCACAGACACAGGAATATCCACCCTGAGAAGAATACTTCATCTTTGATTCATCTGCCATATACCTGCTGCTCAACGCAATATCCCTTGTTGCTCGCTGCATTACATAGTGGAGGAGTGACATTGCAGGCATTCGGCTCTTCTGAAACGCACTTTATGTTGCATTTTCGAAAATAAGATACGAGCAATATTGAATTGAAAATTATGCTCACGAATGTACGGGTAGAGATACTCCAGTCCGTAGTTGTTCCCTGCACACTTTTCGCCCCAATTGCCTGCAAAAAGGATAGTTCCATTTGAGGAATGATGGGTGATATGCCTGGACACGCTCCATTGCAGTGACTACTACTGGCTGTTTGAGTGAGCACATTCACGTCCGTCCCCACATAGCAGAGGAATCCGGAGACAACTGAAGATGCCTTATTGCCTGTTGCAGACTACTCTCTCTCATTCAGTGAAATGAGCATACCGAAGAATTCATATTCCGAATTGGCCATCATTATGGCCTGGCATTTATCCACTGTCATTAGAAGATCGAAACTGCTTGAATATGAAGTTGAATTTATGGACGTAGGTAGTTGATAACAGGTCGGACTCCCCGAGAGAGTACCTCAATATCGAGGTTAAAAGTTGTAATATTAACAGTAAGTACGATTCATGGTTGTCTGATCGCATTTTGCCCCCTGCCATGTATCCGTGCACACGCAGACTGCTCTTGTTCCCTCAATCCAATTATTGCATTTATGATCATTGTTTATCAATCAAGATTGAGATGATTGGATTGAGAAGCTTACATTGAAAATGGGAGTGCACGTTCCATGGACACAACTCACGGAGGAACAAGGATTGCTCGCCACTGCAATCGATTATTTGAAGTTTATTAGAGATATCGAACAAAATACAAGTATTTTCAACAGTATGTGCGATCATCTTCTTTGCGATGTCTCGCTCACCCTGACATTGCTGTCCAGTGAATGCGGAAGGGCACGAGCAAGTGAATGCTGTATTGGAAGAAACGGCAGTGCACGTCCCCCCGTTGAGACATGGGTAGCTGGAGCAGATATCGCCTGCCACTACAATGAGAACAACCATAATAAGACTAAAAATTCTTCGTATTTAACTGACCAAGAGACCATTCTACTTAATTTATGCGGACTTTGAAAGAATCTCGCACGCAATAAAACACAAACTGACCGAACTCGCAGTTCTCTCCTGTCCGTCCTTCATTGCAAACACACGTTCTTGTATTCAATCCATTCGTGCAATTGAACTCAGCATTAGGGCACGGATTCTTCGCACAGTTATTGCAAGAAGCAGAGTCGACCACTGAGCCATTTTCTTCTTTGCTATCTATTTATTTTTAGGAAATTGAAAACAATTGAAAAAACATTGAAAAAATTGATCAATGTTTTTTTAAGCCAAAAAAAACCAAATATTTGACTGTAAGACAAAATATGTAAAACTAGCCATCCGTTAAACAGAATATAATCGCTACAGTGTGCTACAGTTTTGATTCGATGGTTGTGAAAATTATTGAGTAGTCGTTAACCCACAGACGGAACACTGCAGACCGGTGAGACAATCATCGAGACAAGTACATTGTGAACACGAACATGTAGTCTCGTCTTGATTAGCAGATACACAATACCCCACATTGCATCCATAATTCCATGTGCATGCCTGTAGAATAATATTATGTTATCATGTTAACTCGGTGCTAAACTAGAGTATTTGGTTCAGGGAATCCGAATATCAATGCAAGGCTGATTATTGCATGCACTCGGTGAAGAAAAAAACATCTCACAGCCGAAATTGTTGCAATGAACAGAACCCCGATGACGATGTAGGAAGTTCCCATTGGTAGGATGCAATGAGTAGACTGAGGATGTTTCGCTGTCCTCTCCTCTCCTCCTCGACTCAACCGCAGTAAACATCTGTTTCACTTCTCATTGTCTCTCGAACTAGACTCACACATCAACCTCGGTTCAGTTTTGTTTCCTTAGCCTACTCTCCAACCCCCTCTTAGTTACTGGCGATATTAACGCCATGAGCATCGAATCGCTTGCCCTTGAAGGGAAAAAAGGTTTTGCAAATTATTTTGAATATTTTATCAGCCAGAGATCATTGCAAGAGACGTTTTTGTAGAGATTCTTTTCGAGTAGGCTGATTTCTCGCATATTCAGTATATTGCATTTTCACAATGCCCACACTGAGTGGTTTAATATTGTGCATGACTAATATTTGGTAGAATCGTTCCAGATCGTTCTGAGGGACAATACACTCAAATTCTGAAAAGAAGACAGATCAACTCCAATGAGATGACTCTAGAGCTCACCAGCGACCTTGTCTTTGTTAATTCCAAATAATTCAATCAGCTTAAGCATTGCTAGAAGTACTGATTCCTCTCCGCCACTTAGCTTTCTCATTATCTGGATGAATGTGGCGCGTTTTCGCTTTGGTAGCGACTCACCAATCTGAAATAGCATCATGAAGGTGAAGTTTATACACCAGGGCTGTTCTAGCGTTCATAAAAGATAGGGAAATCGAATACTTTAGTAGATTAGCTCTACATACCACAGTCATTAGCTTCTTCACGTGATCAACAGTGTTTTCTTCTGACAGAATAGCTGGTGAATCTCTTCCGGACGATGCAATCCCAAAGTCATCACTGATATTTTATTTATTTCAAGGAGCATAGACCAACAATCTCACCTGACTACACTAAATTCTCTTTTCCGATTGACGGGTCCTGGTTCGCTGCTTTCATTTTTTAGAGAGAGAAAACTGTTGATGTATTCGGAATAACTCTTCATCCACAATTCATTCATTGTTGAGCATAACAATTGCGCCTCTGACTGAAAGAGAGAAGATTGAGCTGGAAGATAATTGAGATAAGAAAGACTCACCTCATCTTTAGTATAGAGGAGAACAATAGTCAATCGCATTTCATCTCTTCTTGCTGTGCCGAAATACAGACCCACCATGTGGAAATCCTGGTCGGCAGACTGCAAAACAATTATCCGGTTATGAAAGCAAGAGAAGAACTTTTATTCTACCCAGAACAAAGTATCCAAGTTCCGTTCATGAATCTTCTGTTGTTTATAATTTAAGCCAAATAAATTAACCTCATCAGCAGGGTAACGATCACAACTAATTGAGGCAATGCTGTGCAACGGAGCTGAGACAAGTTCATCACCCTGAAATAGAATAAACTCTCATTGATGCTCAACTGTGATACGATGCATTATCATATTGGCGCACACCTCACAAATTCGCAAATCGCGCCTCACCTCAATGGGTTTGAAAGTTTTGAGCCTGATCACTAGTATGGTTAAGAATAATGAATGATGGGGTTGAAAGGGGTTGAAAGAGTGCGTAATTTTCGTAAAAGGCGAGGTTGAAATCTGACTCATTACATGCACTTCACTTCCGGTTTGCTTATGAAATTACACATCAACGATAAGTGATACTATGTATCAAGCGGGAAAAAAAATGCGGAAACGCTCTAGTGAATACAAAATTTAAAAAAAAACTTATTTTTTACAAAACTCACATTATCTGTTTTGATTACTATTCGATTTGACAGAACATCTAACTTGTCAGTGAAGGTTCCTCTCGGTTGTCGAATGAATCTGTCGAAATACTTACATTCGATTCGAAAAAGATAACTTACCTTTTTCTGACTCCATTCTCCACTACAACTTGAAGATTTTCGCTTTGTGAAGATTTGGAGTCGATTTGCCCAGCGAACTAAAAATAACAGATTTCAATTTGGAAAGTAAAAGATGTAGTAACCTGGATTTGAAAACTAGTGGATGGCTGATCACTGCAAGTCGGCATGCAAGGCGTTGTCGTTTGTGGCTCACTCACTCTCACCATCCCTACTGATAAGAATAATCGATCGAAGGAATCGGACGATAACGCCTCTCATCTTTATATCACTCACACACACGACACGTATATAATGATTGTGACGTCAACAAAATGGGGTGTGGCGACCTGAAAATGAGAGGCTCAACCCACTTGATAAGCGGATCTTAGCCCGAGGTGCAAATTCACAGTAGGTGGGGTCGAGTTCGACTCAAGGCATTTGTCATCGTTGAATCAATCTATTTCTCATTCAGTGGGCGCGTCTGTGAGCAAATATTTGTTGGTTGTTCGATTCAAGATTAGGTGTGACCAGGTATCGAGTCTATAGCTCAAGGATATTAATTTGAGTTTATGAATAGGAAGAAAACTGTTTTATGGACTATCTCTCCCGGAAACCACGGGAAGCCTTCCCGAATATTTTTTTAAATTGCTTTGTCTAAAAATCTTGAACAAAATGTTTTGAAATTGAGCTATGTACAAAGCCTGTTTAATTCAAAACTCACTTGAACAATTATGTAACAATTTGTAAATTTATGACTCTGCCCCAATAAAGAGGTATCAACAAAAAGAATGGGAACTAAGCTACACTAAGGACCAAAAGAAAAATGGAGTCCACTAAAAAAATAATGCATAGTACGCTTAAAAAATAACAAGGCGAACAAGGTTTCTTCGAGGCTTTGATTATCAAAACATGATCGATCGATAAAAATTAATTTTCTTTGAGAAGTAGTCTTTCTGAACTAAATTCAATTCAATTCAATGTTCATTCCGTTGGGTTACAGTGTTGCGACCAAATTGCATTATGGGGATCATAGACTAAGAAAATAATGATGATAAACTTAGGAAAAATAGAATTAACACTAGAGATCTAAGGATGAGTATGGAAATAAACGGAAAGGGCTCATGTGAAAGGGCTACAGTATCAGAAGGGAAGGAGTTCCGGAAAGAAAAATGCAGTCCTTAAATTCAGTGCGGATAATGTAGACTGCGAGTTGGGAGGGATGAACGGTAATGAAATTCTTTCATTTCACATCGATGGTGAAAACACGTTGAATTCTGTCAAACTCCTTAGTCTTTTGGTCGGAACTAAACGATTCCCGATGACTGAACAATATCTTAAATTGAGGAAGATATCTGCTGCGCGTGCTTTACAATAGAGATTAGGGCCTTCAAAATAAAATTGTTTGAACATGAGATTGGTCTGAGAGAGCATTTGTACCAATTTTTGAATCAAGACGAGAAGACAGAAGGAAAAGGTGGGGAGAAATAAACGTCTAAATCTTTGACAATCATTATCGTTGCATTGAATAATTCAAAATTCGTTCAATTACGTAAGGTACCACGTCATCTTGTGTCTGATAAAGGAATCGAAAAAAACTCAATTCGTTTCTATCTACTTTAATTTATAGGATCCCCAAATTTTTCAGTGGTCTTCTAGTGCTTACTGGTGCTACTGGCCTTTTAATGTAGACAGAAACTTTATGTAGACGGTAGAAAAATTTTTAAGCATTGACACTGTCAATTTGACAGTAGTATTTCCTATATAACTGAGAACATAAGAACTATTCACATGTCTAGCTCAAAGTTATTCTAATTAGTTCTAGAGTGAGCGGGCGAATATAAATTTAGTTATTTATCTTCTTCATTATTAGATTTTATCAGGTCAAGGAAATGTGCAGAGGATTGCAGATCGATCATCTCTAGAGATGACATGCATGTCACTCGACAAACTCAATAACTATCTCCTCGCTATTTCCTCGTAATGAGTATGCAAATCCTCTCCGTCCCATCACAGTACATCATTCTGTGCGTCAATCGACTCTTTTCCTATTCTATTCTTCATATTGCATGTTTAATCCTCGAATAGTCAGTATATACTAGTCTGTCATCTACTTTGTCACTACAATTTAGAAGGTATTGAGATGGTGTTCATTCAATTGTTCATTCAAATTCTCAATTCCTTGTAAAAATGGACTATGGTAGTAGCCCCGATTGGCTTATTGATAAGAGCCGATTACGCACTTCTCCAATTATTCGGGCGAGAGAGCAAAGTGGGAGAGAAGGGGAATAGACGACTCTGGTATCGTTCAGTACTCGATTGATTTTGATAGCGATTGTCTGTTGTGGGCTACTTTCCCTGTTCTCGCAGATAACTGAATTGGCTGTGTTATCGAATAGATCCTTCATCACTCACCGGATAGATCCTTCATCTCGCCATTCATTAAATCCTATCAGTAATGGCGAAGAAGAAGGATCTCTTACTGGTGTTGACCATCGAATCAGTAGTCATTGGAGTTGTTCTTGGATTTGTTATTCGTCCATTCGAACCAAGGTACGCTCTTAAACGCTGAAATATAATACAACTTGCTTGAACAATCTGTAGTCTTGGCATATTAAGAAACGATACTTTGCTTACTACTTTTTGCTGAAATCTCGAGTTCTATTAACGCTGATTATCTCAGCAATGATATGATCTCTCTCATTGGATTCCCCGGTGAAATTTTCATGCAAATTGTGGAGATGATGATTCTGCCGCTGATAATATCATCTGTGGTATCAGGTAAATTATAAATATCCTAATCTAACAAAATATATTGTAAAATATATAATATATTTTCGTATTGCAGCTTTGGCTCAAGTTCGTGCGAGAGATGCACAAAAGATGGGCACAATTGCCGTTCTCTACTATCTCACGACTACATTCTTAGCCACTATCGTGAGTTGTCTATTTATCAGCTCGCAATCAGCTGACTGGTTGTTTGAAACACTCTCTGATTGATCAATATGACTGAGAGTTGGGATCTATTGCATTCATTAATTCACGATTGCTGTTCGAAATCAGAAACTTCAATATGTTTGATCGCAACTCAAATGATACGACTGTATCAAGATGGAATGTTACAGACTGGTATCGTGCTTGTATACTCGATTCATCCCGGATCACCCGATTTGATTGATGCCCTCAAGAAGGATGGAGCTCTCGAAGATACTGCTCTCTCCACACTCGATACATTCCTCGACCAACTAAGGTATTCATAAGCAGAAATCTACGGAATACAAAAAAGATGCAAAAATGCATTAGCATAAGGTTGGGCTCTATTATGTGACCAAAGTACCTGTGTTGAATATTGAAGAAAACACGATTTTACAGAAACATGTTCCCTGAGAACATAGTTCAAGCTACATTCCAACAGGTGCAAACATACTACATTACACAGAGATCGGTGAGCCTTATCTTCCTTGAAATTCAAACCATAATTATCACAGTTCGTTCGAAATGCAACTTCGAACAGCACCGAGTTGATGGAAACCTTCAAGCCGCAACTCACTTATACTTATGAAATGAATGTACTCGGTACTCTAGTATTGATCTCCATGCTAGACACAGATATCCTTCAGGACTTATCGTATTCTGCAGTGGATTCGGCATCATATTATCAATTCTTGGAGATCAGGTTTCATATCATTCTAATAACAAATAATATTCAATGAAAATCAGGCTCGTCTAATGACAAATTTCTTCATTGTGTTGGATGCAATCATCATGAGATGGATCTCCGCACTTATGTGGTTCGTAAATCTGTCATGTACATATGTTTGCAATTTTTTCTCAGGTGTTACCCAGTTGGAATTCTGTCGCTTGTAGTGAAGAACATTGTTGACATAGACAACCTGAGTGAGACTGCTCAGGTATATCGCATTATGATGATTAAAGTGACGCAACGCATGCTCTTTACCTTTTACGATTGATCCGAACAGGGACTGTTCAGGTACTCGCAATGTACGTTGTAACTGTCATCTGTGGATTGATGATTCATTCCCTGCTCACTCTTCCCTTCCTTTACGCGGTCGTTACAAGGTCAAATTGTCAGTGAAAAATCAATGATTTCATGTTTTTAGAAAATCTCCGTTCACCTTCATCACTGGTATGCTTCAAGCACTAGCCACTGCATTTGGAACGGCTTCCAGGTTTTATTTCTTCAATTCATTTCATCGATTAGAGATCACATGTGATTCAGTGGTGCTACTCTCCCAGTGACGTTCCGTTGTTTAGAGGAGAATCTGAAGATTGATCGAAGAGTGACACGATTCGTTCTCCCACTAGGAGCAACCATTACTATGGTAAGAACTACGATACAGACCGTTAGGCATTATGAAACGGAAGGGATACCTACATATTATTAGAGCATTACGAAGGATTTTTAATAATGCATCTTTAAGCAGTTTGTTTGAATGAACGTGCATAGTTAGCGTAGACGTCAAAAAGTATGCAGATTCGTCTTTCTCGCCCTTATTGATTAATTACAGGACGGAACAGCTCTATACGAAGCGGTCGCCGTTATCTTCATTGCTCAACTGCACAACATCAAATTGACTGCACTGGATCTACTGACAATCAGGTTCAAGACCTCGTCCGTTCATCACGAATTGTCGCATCGTATGGCTTGATATATCCAACATCTTCCAGTGTGACGACTACTGTTGCATCGATCGGATCGGGCGCAGTTCCTGCAGGTCTCGATACAATTATGATTGTGTTGAAGACTGTCGGACTGCCATCGAAAGATTTGGGATTGCTGCTCACTGTGGATTGGCTGCTGTAAGTTATCAGTTAAGATAGAAAAATGAAAGAAAGATTCGGATGAACGTCCTCATTTTGACAATTGAATCAATTGTAACAAGGTACTTCGCATTTTGTACTTCTTCAGTGATCGTATTCGTACCTCTGTTAATGTGATGGGCGATGGCTATGGAGCAGGAATCATCAACCATCTCACAAAAAAGTGAAATTGTTGTTTGATACATTCATCGAAATGTCTCTTCTCAGTTCGTTATTAGAAGCGGACGAAGACGAAGTTTTGAGGCAGATCAGATCTGATATTGGTCAGTTTGATTTCATGTTAATCGAGGGAACAAATTATGAGTAACCACACGCCAACCATGCATAGAAAGATCACGACGCTGATTGGTCTTCTGTTGAAAAATGGAATGATTCGCATTCACTTATGGGTTCAATGTGTTGGTCTGTGAGAACGAAATGTTGCTCACATTTTATCGGCCAAGAAAATGTAGTTAATATTTTATCGGTCCTTACTGATATTTCTGAACACATTTTCAACTCTTTTTCATAGACCAGCACAATCACACCACTGAACAAGTGATTAAGAATTCTTTTGATCAAAATTAGTGATGGCATTTAGATCGTGACTATTCATGCACACGCACACACACACACACTTCAACAGAAATAGAAAATTATAGGACAAAAAATGTTAAACCAGAGTCTTTGTTTAAACTCAAATGCTTCTAAATACGAAATCAGAAATTCAGAAATGCTGAACAATCCAAACGTGGCAATGACTGGCAATTTCGAAGAGGTTAGATTTCTTTTCAGAATTTCAAAAATATATTTTAAAAAATTGTATCGTTTAGAATCGCAAGCCGAGTAAGGCCAATTCGTGGGTGGGAGGACACTCAATCACGAAAGAAACACAAACTGACACAGACATTGAGGCACAGACTGTAAAGGTGATTATTCTCATATTCAATGTTTCATTTTGGAAAGCCCTATTCAACCTTCTCGTGAAATTTCAGGCTGATCACAAATCGTCACGGAATCATTCGAGAACAAACTCGAAGCGAGAAAAGGGAGGAGCCGAAGAGAACAGAAATCTGCTTGCACCAGCAAACACAACGTTCACTGTTTAGATACTATCATATAGCATCCCTTAGTCCAATAATCTGGACTAACCTAATGAATAAAATACATTATTTATGTCCTGATATTCAAGGAGAAATTGGGAAAATCCCCCTTTGATTCAACCTTCAAACCTGAATGTTGCAAACCTATTTTGCTACAACCCTGAATGGAACTAAATACAGTCTGCGAAAAATGATAGTAGTAGGAGCAAATTGGATGAACAAAGCTGGATTGAAAAGTGCACGTTTACTCATGAGCAATTATACTTGTTCGGTATCTGAACTGTGGTGAAAGCCCATAATCAGATACACGGTAGAATATTAGAGAAATTTTTATATTTCAAGAGTTTGGGGAGGAGTTTGCTGCGAGCTCATGATTTGTCGATAAGCACAAATCTCGATCACTGGAACTCTGAGTCAGCATTTGCATGGACGCTTTTTGCTTTTTGTCCTGTGTACATGACCCCGGCTCTCCTAGAGTTTTAACGATTGCTTATCATCACATCATTCAGAGCAATGACACGAAACTGGCAGGGACATTGGAGAGAGCGAGGAGAGGTGAGTCCGAGAAGAAGAAAGAGAGGGATTCTCTCTTCTAGCGCACAGCACGCAAGATTGAAGATCGTCCCACCACTCTCTCGCGAGAGAAAGCCTCGACAAACAAAAAAGGGCGAAGATTAGAAGAGCTGCTCGTCATTGATAGCTATGACACCACTTTTTGTGGCGAAAAGCCGTCAAGATCAATCTGCAGGATAACGATAACGAGTCTCTCTCCCCTCCACTATTTAGTCCAGAGATAAGACGGGCTGGCGATCATTCTCTCACTTCCTACTCTCACTTGTCTCTCAATTCAACTTACTAATTATCCTTCATTCAGCATCATGTCTATGCCGGAAGTGAACACCTTGTTCGCAGGGCGAACTGTATTTCTCACCGGCGGGTCGGGATTCGTCGGACAGGTATACTGTAGCGTGATTCCCACTAGACAACCATTAGTTCAGGTGGTGATCGAGAAGTTTCTGCATGCGGTTCCGGATGTTGAACGAATTTATGTGCTAGTGCGTCCAGCCAAAGGAAAATCACCACACGAACGATGGGCTGCTATCTCCAGTGTGAGTTTGTATCTACGTACTTGAGGATTTTCATAGAATTACTTGATTCCCGATCATCTTGCAAGTTTCTATGTTTATGTTCTCTTGACAATCATCATATTTGAGGGAGTTCTATTCAATCGTGTTCGTGCTGATTGCCCAAATACTCTCGACAAAGTCGTCCCTGTAGAGGGAGACATAACAATTGATGACATGGGACTGTCAGAAGACAATCTGAAGAGAGTCCTCAATGAGGTTATACTACTGTATTAGAGACGTATCGATTGATCTATTTCAGACCTCAGTGGTGATTCATTGTGCGGCCACAGTCCGTTTCAATGACACGCTTCGATCAGCCATTGAGTTGAATCTCAAAGGTGTTGAGAGGATGGTCAAACTGTGCAAGAGAATGCCCCTTCTCGAGGTATGTTTTCGAATTTTGCTTGTGATATCTTTGCCCTGCTTCAAAAGTCAGTGGAAAAAAGAACAACAAAATCGAGATTTCAGTCGTTCGTACACTGTTCCACATGCTACGTCAACGTGGACAAGGAGGGAGATATTGAGGAGAAACAATATCCCGTTGTATGCGACCCTCATAAACTCATCGAGGTTGGTCTATAACTAGAAAACGTCTGTGCTTCGAAATATTGCTAGGAAAAAGGATAGTTCTGTTAGATGCTTGATTGGTTTGTTTTTATTGCACACTAAACCACAATTATATCTATATTAAAAATAGAAACTTTTGATGAATTGTTTGATATCGTGAATTTGTTTAGGGGCATGGATGGATGACTGACGAAATGTTGAATGGAATAACTGATTCGATGTCCAACAAGTACTTCAACACCTACTGCTTTACAAAGCACGTTGCCGAGGTATAGGAAAATATAGAATAACTTGTTTCAATTCTTCTTGGGTCATAAACAATAGATACTGTTAAGGAACTCGTTCGTCGTGAATGCGTTGATTTGCCTGCTCTTATCTTTCGTCCTGCCATCATTGCGGGAATTTGGAAGGATGGAATCCCAGGATGGGCTGATGCATTCCAAGGAATCACTGCCAATGCGCTCGGAGTGAGAACTTTGGGGGGGGCTATCAAGCCTATCTTGTCTCACAATGCAAGCTTTAAATTCTCAACATAACCTTGATCATTGCAGTTCGGAACAGGCACAGTTCCTCGTATGCCTTGTGATTCAAGTAATCCAATTGACGTGATTCCTGTTGATGTCGTCAGCAATATGATGATCGTGTGTGCAGCATATCGATTGCATTTGACTGCACAAAAGTACGATTGAATAAATAGCAGGTCTTATGAGGACGAGGGACCGAACTAAGAGTTCATTCACCATTCAAATCACATCAGGAACCGATCACTACCCGTTTTTCACTGCGGCACTTCCCATCTCAATCCACTTCGCATTCAACGATACATCGACATCTGCGGATCTGTAAGTTGTTTTCCTAGTAAATCTCATTAGTTTCCGATCGAATTCAGTTCCTCTCCGAATATCCCCTGGAGAAGTTCATTTTCGCTCCGACTGTCGGAACTAGAGGTAATGCCGTAGCGGAAGACAACCTTCACGCCTTCAAACATCACGTCCTCGGTCGATCATTGGATAAACTAGGAGGAATCATGGGCAAAAAACCATTGTGAGTTATCTATGGATGTTTATTTGTTGACTGTTTAGCTGTTTTCTCTTTTATAAGCGTATCTATCTAAAATGCCTAGAATCCAGATTAAACAATTGAAATATCCCAAACAACATGTTTCCTCAGTGAGTTTAGGCCGAGGTCCATCAATATTTGGGGACATCCTGACATCTAAGCAGTGAATCAACGCTAAGCTGCTTAGAGTCATTGTTGCGATTATATTCTGCTTTATCAGCGGGTTGATTGTAAGGATGATGACGAGCGATTAAGTGATCAAAGGTCCAACTACATCGCAAACTGGTATTTTAAATATGTTAAAATGATTTTAACGGGAACAATGCACTGTTGGTGGCTTTTATGCTCTTTTTCCTTCACGAACAGTGGAGGGAAGCCTCATACGGGCGGATTTTTTGCTCAAAGATGAGGAACGGAAAATAAAATGTATTTATTTCAGCTGGGAACGGACTTTCGGAAAAGTGCGTGAAGTCTATCAAGTGTTCATTCCTTTCGTTTCAAAGAGGTGGATCTACAAATCAGATAACATGGTTGAACTCATCGAGCGAATGCACCCTGAAGATGTTGAGGTCTGTCGAGAAATTATGATAAATCCCCTTTCATTGAATGATTCTTAGACAACATTCCTTCAATTGGTAGTCAGAAATTTTAGTGGATTGGGTTGAATAGCATTTTATCGAATTTTCGACTTCTCGTTATAATTACTGATTTAGTAATTTCTCAGAAATTCGACTTCGATGTACGAAAGATTGACTGGACTGAGTACACGGGAGATTTCCTATTTGGAATGAAGACCTTCCTGACAAAGAACGATATCATGTCCGACAAGAATCTGGACATAGCAAGGAGAGGTGTCAAGATGTAAGTTCAATATGCAATCTGAGAGGACAGTGGTTGTATTCCTTATGAACAACTTTTAATGATTTGTAATAAAAGACAGGTGAATAGCAAAATGATTTAAACTTCAGTCACACGGGAGTCGAAATGATCGCCAATCTTCTGCTCGGATGGCTGCTGTCGGTGCTTATAACGGGGTCAGGAAAGAATCTTACACCCGTAGGAAACATACCATGGGAATAGAGAACTTGTACCACATTCATTATGTACATAACTATTATCAATCAGTATATCAATTTCAGCAGCTTCACCTCGTGGTCGATTGCTTTTGTACTCGGCTCCGCTCTCTATTATTATCTCAATTGTGGAATGTTCCGAAAAGTAGAGATCGGAACCATCGAAAGCTACAGGAAACGAATGAACGAAGCTATGAGGATAGAACCATTGAATAATAACCAAAAAGCTTAAATCTCATGCTTATTTGAATCAAATATTTTCTTGCCGGTAAAATTCGGGTTTACTACTTTTCCTTTTTTATTGTTGTTTATTTTGATGTACTGAAGTATAAACAGAATCTTCAAATCGATATCGCATATCCTCTGTTTCCGTCCGAAACCGTTGCTGCCCGTGAAATCTGCCCCAGACAGAACTCAATGGATTTGCACACCCAGAAGCTCCTCAGTTAACAGAGAGCAAATTAGCATCTGATAGATAAACATGTTAACATTCGAACTCTTCTTTGTCTTAATCTTCGAATTTCTTCGTTTGATCATCCAAAATGCAGTTAACGTCACAGCGTTCAGTCCCGATCGAAAAGGGAGAGCGACTTTCTCGAATCGAGCTGTAATGATTAAAGAGGGAAAGGAGCCCACTCATTATGAATGTTTTGAAAAGGTTGGAATTTTTCATTTTGTCCCCTCTTCTCAGGAGACAGAAGTGGGGGTCAGACCGCTATGATGTGTGTTCATCCACGCACTACAACTCTATACTAAATACATATGCATTTATTTAGTCAATAATAAAGAACAGAGATCATGATATCGTCGGATTAACAGTAATAGTTACAAGTATGTAGTGTATGCATCAGAGGTACGATGATTGAACGTAAAATATTAAGATAGGGTTAATCGTGGGGAATTGTAGTCATCTCCTTTACAATTCTTAGTTAAATTCCTCCTCCGTTCTTCCTTCATCAAGAGAATCGTCCATGCTCGCATCTTCGTCCTCTGCTGTCTCGTACATATCATCCTGAACAAATTACGGTTCTTTTCCGAATCATCTCTGAACCAAAATATTTGAAAAAAAATACAATAGAGAATAATTGGGATATTGAATATCAGTATGCGAATATCAACAGCTTCATTAGTTCCACCATAATATCGCACTCATTCGTACCACTCGCCTCATTCCAATCTCTCTCAATAATTGATGATAATTCCCCATTACTCAATTCAATTAGCCTTTTCCACTCACGGTTCTATTGTTCTTGGGAGACTCGACAGTGCTGAATGTTCCCTCGTGATCGTCATTCACTACATCAATAGGACGGGGAATATCTCCGAGAATGTCTCCTTGGGTGCTCATGGAATCGTCACCACTCTGATCCATCACTTCTGTCTCATTTAATTTTTCTGTAGGAGCAGGCTGCAGCTGAAGAAAATGCATGTATCTACATATGTTTATAATAATCATAAAAGAGAATCATGCATGAATGAATCTTGCTGAATAACATTTCAGATACCCGCCCCTGCCATGTGTCAGACATATTCAAATAAAATGAATAAACATTTTATCATTTTTTTCAGGTTAGCACGACAGACATAGTTGGTTAAAATAGGAAGGTGCGGTAACATTCAGTAATATAACTACAGAAACACTTGGCAGGAGCGGATGGAGATGGAGACTAAGCAAGACACAATCAAAGCAGATGCAACTACCGTAATAGTTATCAATCGATAAATCAAAAATAGTGTCTAAAGTACCTTGGCACGGATCGTCTCGTAGATCTTTCCGAGGAATTCAAGCACGAGAGGGACGCGCAGTTCCACATAATTAACGAGAGCCTGTACACGAGGATACGACTCGAGAGATGCTTTCACCTGAAGAGAAGCAGAGTCCATTTGCGTTTTGCTTACAATATTCTTCTGTATTGCTTACAGTATTGTTCTTCATGTCAATGAAAAACAAGGATCACACCGGGTACAATATTTACCAGCACTCAGCTTGGGCCACACAGATCCACAGATTGTTATGACTCGTCTTACCTTCTCCATGACATCATGAATCTTCTCCTTAGTCCAGTCAATGGCAGTGCCTGCGGCGTACGCCTCCTTCGCATCGTCGTACACTTCGAAAGCAGCCGAAGTCTTGTCCGTCACGAAGGCAACTGCCTGAATAACATCGTATGCATAATCTACTATTAAGAATTTGCTTACCTCGTCTTTCTTTCCACTGGCGTACTTCACCTTCTCAGTTGCATAGCTGCGCACACTATCCACTCTCTCGACAAGCTGCAACGACAACAATCGAAAATCCATTAAGTGATCCGAATGATACCTTGGGTGCATATTCATCCACTTTTGCCTTGACAACTCCACCGTGTTCGTTCCACAATCCCTCAGCCTGTCTCATTCTGGCTCCCGCCCACTCCTCCACTCCTCCGTTGTCACGAACGTACAGCAGCCTACGAGGGTATCAGTATAGCAAGGGAACATTGTATTCACTCACCAGTACGCGTGGGCGACGGCAGGAAGATAGCAGATGACGGACAGATAGAGAGCCAGTGAGAGGGCGAGATGCCGAGATTCGAGATCTACTTTGCCTTGTCTCACGGCTATCGCTGCTGGCTGAAATATCGATGGGTATAGCATAGAAAGATTTTATGATAAGTGTGATTCGAGTGCTAAGCTGTATGAGGTTCGTACCGGCACGAGAAAAGCCAGGAGAAGGAGAGCAGATTCCTTGTATGCAGAGAGGTTGAAGGACGAAGAAGTCGCATTGACGGAAGGCTTGGAATCGATGTCGGCCATCTGAGAAGATGAAGAATACGGGTATGGACTGCTGACTGCACAGTGAGAAAGACACGCAATGATAAGAAAAGAAGAGGTTGTTGTTTGTGCAAATGATCGATAAGAAGGAAAGGAGGAAATCAAAACAAGATAATTCGAGAGTGGACCGGAGACGCAGCAAGAAGATTGTGAAACCGAGTTGATTGCTGACGAGTCTTACTCTCGAGATGTTATATAGGGGAGATGGGATGAGGAAATAGGGAGAAGAAGAGGGGGAGGCCCCTCCTCCTTCCCTCGATCTCTCTCGCAACACTAGGAGAGAGCAGGGGCAAAGTTCATCTAGCAATTTGATTGCAGAAACCCGCTCAAAGTACATGCCCCTCTCAACGAGGAGACGTATTGTACCGGGCAAGGAACGTGTGAGTCAGAGTTGGAGGAGAAGAAACACAGTGCCATGACAGATGAAGATGTGCGACTGATAGGAGGGAGCATTACGAGGCGAAGATAGATCATCAAACGACCATGAGAGAATGGTAAATGAGATCTGCCGACCGAGAGATGAAAAGGGACTAGAGTGTTCCTCTCGCTCTTGTTTGTCTCGATTCCTTTCCCCTTATCTGCAGATCAACAAGGATCGATAGGCACCTTCACGGTAAAAACAGCCTCAGGAGTGGAAGGATACACACCGTTCTCTAATCACTAGAAATGTCCACGTGAAAAGGACATGCGCATGCGATCTCTTTCATCTAATGGGTAGCATTACATCAGAGAGCAAGAAGGAGGGCAAAGGGTATCTCCGTTCTCTGCTCAACGTAAGTCTGACTCAAGTCCGACTCACAAGAGGCACACAAATGAACGAGGATGAGCTGCTCAACATTCGATGCCAGGCAATGAAGAGGATGGAGCGAAAACACCTCTGAGGACAAAGTATGGCACTTCATTGCTTTAGACGCCATGCTATTTGAAAAATCTACCCCTCTACTCAATATCCCGCCTCACACCACGGTCTCTTGGCGCCTAAAGTGAAGAAATGCCACCGGGTATTGCGTAGAGGCCCCAAAATATCAAACAAGAAACAATAAAGCAATGGGTGCAATATTATTTCTGATATCTGCCTTTTTTTGACGGAGTTGAATCTGAAATGCTTATCCACTCTTATCGTAACTTGAGTGAAGTATACGTGCAGCAACGGCCTACCATAACCCGAGTACTATAAGCCTGAAGGCTCTGCTCTATATAGATAAGTTTGACTCATGTGGAAGAATAATAAAACAGTGGAAAATATAGTAAATGCTTTAAAATCCTAAACTAGAGATAACTCGTTGTGTTGATTACAACAGGTATGTGGAAGGGAGTAACTTGCAGTGATATTACAACGAGTTGGCCGGCCGCGGAATCTAAACCTATTGGTGAAAATAGCGAGAAGAGAGAGAAAAATATCAACAGGGTCACTCTGCGAAGCAAATACAGCACATGAAGACTAGATTAAAATCTAGATATCTTCGTTCCTAATCTACTCTAACAAGATTAGCGGCTAACTGAAACGAGTTGATGGAGGGCACTGCAGAACTGAGAATGTGTTTGTGACCAGAGATTTGAAACATCTGAAATTTTATTCAGTCAATTTTCTAAAAATATCACAATGCTGTTGGAAGATTGCAGAACGGGTGAGAATGTGTTTGTGTGATCAGAGATTTGAAACATATAAAATTTTATTCAGACAATTTTCTAAAAATATCACAATGTTGCTGGAGGATATAGCAGAACTGATATTGTGAGTAAGACCAGAGGTATAATGTCACAAGTTCGCTCCCATTTTTAGTAATGTTGGGCAAATTCGATTTGGTTGCTACTCTCTTTAGCGCTTAATTACAAGTCATAGAGCATATCAAAAAATGAACTGTAAAGAAGCAGGTTTTAAAGCAGTCTCTTGTCTCATATTCAGGAAAAAAATTGGAGAACGTAGATTTGGGCAAATAAGGCAGCTTCGATTTTCAAAAATATTTTGTTCAGTTCTTTCTTGTGAATCCATCATGAAACGCATAGAAGTGGAGAGGCGTATACTCAAATAATCGATAAATCGTCGAAATATCATTTTGCTGTGATCGATTTGAAATCCCTCACTTTCGACGTTTCTCCATGGCTCCGACCTTTTCCAGGCTCTCTTTTTTGAATTTTACGGCCTTGTGGATAACGAAATCTGTATTGATGAAACTGTCCTTGTTTAGCTCCATTCCTCCCTCTATTTTTCGTTGTATAATTTTTTTCCTAATTATTCAGATGCGTAATGATGGTGGTCATAGTGGGAGCAAGTTTATCACTGATCTATGCGTCGGCGGTGCAGCGGCAGTCGTTTCTAAGACTGCGGTAGCGCCTATTGAGCGCATCAAGCTACTCCTTCAGGTTTCATTTTATACGTCGTATTCTACGAATCGTGATGCTTTATAAAGGTGCAAAACACGTATGCGGGCATTTCTTCGAGTCAGCGCTACACTGGAATCGTTGATGCTCTTGTGAGAGTTCCGAAGGAGCAAGGCGTGCTATCGTTTTGGCGTGGAAATGCAACAAATGTATTGCGATACTTCCCCACGCAAGCACTCAACTTCGCTTTTAACGATCTTTTTCGTTCACGGCTCGTGAGCAAAGACGAGGAGAAGGTATCTATCCATCTTGGTTATGGCCTGTAATGGATCGTTCAGGGTTCATTATCGTATCTGGCAAGAAGTATGGCAGCTGGTGGCATGGCAGGCTCCACAACTATGTGCTTCGTGTACCCCCTCGACTTCATTCGCACTAGAATATCCGTAGACGTCGGTAGGAACAAGGAGAACAGAGAGTACAAGGTGGACATCTTCTTGTGTGATCTGTGAATCTGTATATTTTTCATCTTTTAAGGGAATCGTTGATTGTGCTCGTAAGACAATCGCTTCCAACGGCGTTCAAGGATTGTATCGAGGCTTCTTTATCTCCATACAGACGTACTTCATATATCGGTAGGTATTCTACTTGCAAGATATTTTCCGATCTCTGACGTCGTCATTGTCATTCAAAAGAAAGACGGCGTAGATGTTGCCTAATGATTTGGAGCTCATTTCTTATGCTGAGAAAATTAAACTCTTATGCTGAGAAAATATAACTATTTCAGAGCGGTCTACTTCGGTCTGTACGATACAGTACGTGGTATCTACGAGAAGGGCGACGGATCAGCAAAGCGGAAGCTCAACTTCGTTGCATCCTTCCTTCTGGCTGAAGGAGTAACAGTGTGCGCGTCATATCTCACTTATCCGTGGGATACTGTAAGGAGGAGAATGATGATCAAGGTATCATATCCAAGTAACTTTCTTACTCGAGCGATTTCCAAATACTTGAGCCCTGAAATAGGGCCTTTAAATGCTGAGGATGTAAACCATATGTTTCAAAATGAATCGATATATTAAGTAATTAATCTCCCTCCGTTCAGGGCGCGTTGGTGCAATCTTCCGCACTGGAAGCAGTTAAGAAAATTGTCAAGTCTGAGGGATTCGTCGGTCTTTACAAAGGTGCTTTCGCGAACATTCTTCGCTCTACAGGCTCTGCTCTTGTGATGGCACTTTATCACGAATTGCAAGAATACTTGCAGTAAACTTCCTTGATAGAAAATTCTTACAATTAACCCCGGTTTAGACCACAATAGTCCGGTATTGCCCTACTCTGAATGTGCTCATCTTTATAGATTATCGATCTTCATGTCTCCTGTTTTCTCTTTACGTGTTTTGATCTCATGTGAAATACTAGTGAATGTTGTTGATACTTCAATTGCAGTTCGCAATGATATCATCATAATAGGAAATAGTTGAGCTGCCATATATAGGATATGAACTCGTTCTGTTTTATATTCGTTGATACATATGTTGTTTTATTTGTTGCGGAAATGAAACCCTTTCCAAAATGCTTATGCATTAAAAAATCGTTCTCACCGATTCCAATATTTCCATGTGATAGAGAGAAGAGGCAAATGTGAAAGAGTGAGAATGCTATTGCATCGTCATTCTAGTGAAAGGAGAAGGGGAGGAGATACATCACACAAACAATAATTGCTGCTCCTCTGATACATGGTGAGTTATGCGTTTGCTTGTCCTATATGCCATTGATACGGACCACTATTGATTGGTATTGATTCAGGTATTGAATTGGCTGAATGGCGGGCGTATTTCAACGTTGTTTCTGCTCTTGCTGACAACAGTTGTTGGACGAGGCAAAAATCCCTTTCTCGTCGATGAGAATGAGGTGTGATCAATATTAATTTTTCTTTTGAATTATTAGTATGATTTATATGATACAGTCTGCTTGATAGAATACTTTATCTCAGTGGCGCCTCTCCCATTTTTCGTCCTCTCAACGCGTTACTGCATTAGCGAAGGCGAGAGAGATGTTCTACTTTGGTTACGACAATTACATGCAATGGGCATGGCCAGCAGATGAGCTTGACCCCATTCACTGCACTGGAAGGGGACACGACCATGCACGACCGTGAGTATTTATGCGAGTGAGCACTAGGGATGACGGATCAAATACAAATATCAAATATTTGGTTTGGGGGTTACCCCATTGTTCAGAAACCAAATATTTGGTTTCCGAAGATCGATAATTGATGGATATATTCAATATTTTGATGAATTTCTTCGCTGTTTTTTTTTATTTCTAAATAGAGTAGATTTCTTCTGGAATGGAGTGCAATCACAAAAACAAAATAAAATGAAGCTAGAAGTGCCAAGTATTTGATCTGAAAACCAAATATTTGGTTTTCTTATCTCTCGAACCAAATATTTGGATGAGAGAGTGCGATCTCTCGCCTACATTTGGTTCGGGGAAAACACAAGAGGTTAGAAAAAACCAAAGCATTTGGTATTTGGTCCGGCATCCCTAGTGAGCACGATGTAGATGGAGCACGTTTCTTGTCGTACTTGAGAGTTCAGATATATGATCTTTCTCGTTTTATCTACAGTGATGTTATTTCAGTGACAACATCAACATCAACGATGTATTGGGAGACTACTCACTCACTTTGGTGGACGTAAGATCAATATGAATATAACGATCAACCACATTTCATTGATATAGACTCTGGATACACTAGCTGTGATGGGAGACGAAAGCAACTTCAAGCAGGTAAGAGAATGTAAATACTGGAAGCAATTTTTAATTACTCATTAGCATTGACCATCTGAATCTAATTGTGAAGAAATAGGTATAAGAAACATATTGTGTTTTCTACAGGCAGTCCGGCTCGTTATTAACACGGTCACATTCGATAAAAATACGACGGTTCAGGTTTTCGAGGCAACAATCAGGTGACATAATGACATACGCAACTTAATATGCGCTCATTGTTGATGGTTTAAAGCAGACATAAAAAAAATGATATACTTCATTAGTTGGCGCTTCTTTGGCTAAGATGTTTTTTTTTCTATTCTAAGAATATGAAGTTAAGATTAAGATGCGTATGCACATATTGGAGTATATCTTGCAGGATGATGGGTTCGTTACTGTCTGCTCATTTGATAGCATCCGACGAGACTCGTCTGCTTGGAGATTTCTTCATGCCTGATTATGAGGGAGAATTGCTTGATTTAGCGAGAGATCTAGCAGCGCGATTGATGCCTGCTTTTGAAGGAACCTCGACTGGTTCGCCCTTTTTATTTTTTCTTAATTGGTTGATTGTGAATGGCAAATTAATCGATATTCACAGGACTGCCGTATCCTCGTGTAAATCTTCAACGAGGAGTCCTTTTCGGCACGATCAACGAGACATGCACTGCAGGCGCTGGAAGTCTTCTACTAGAGTTCGGTCTCCTTTCGAGGTACGCTCGTGTTACCGTGGCGATTATTGTATTAAAAAAGGACACATTCAGTTATGTTTCCCCCAATAATGCCAGAACACGGTTGTGATTTAGTGTTTATCTATGTGGTAGATAGCTGAAACAGCACGAAATAGCATTATATTAAGTTGATATATTCCACATATGAGGCCGTTTGCCTAAGGATCGAGCAAGGGCTGGCACAGCCCTAAAATGAAAAATCTCTCGAAATGTGTGATTTGGGGTTCTAGGCACCCTTATCCGGTAAATTCGAAATTGAAGGCCGGGAAAAGGGTTGCGACCCGAGAATCGTCGAAATTGCCCGGGCTTTCAAATCAACGTGTAAAATTCACTTTTTGGAGCATTATCGATTTTTAGGGTATGTACCTCTCCATTTTCATGCTTAATATTAAGTATTGACAAAATAGAACTTATAATCGAAAAAAATAAAAATATTCGTTTTGGCGAACATTGTTAAAATTGACGTTGAACTTCCCAAATAATCTTGTTTTTCATTTAAAATTGCTGAGAAAACGATTCAAGATATGTACCGCTCTAGATCTATGTTCACTTTCTTCTATGATCTCTTAAGCTGCTCTGATGCACAAATTAGCCAAATCCATTTATGCGATCCTTATCAAAACCAATGCTGAACATACTGCAACATGAGCAGGTTATTGGCTCATTATCTCGTCTATTTGAAACAAGTCGGCTTTTTTTATATTTAGAAATGAAATCTGCTGCATGGATGATTGTAATTAACCCAAATTCGAAGATAATAGATAGTGCTAGCCTACTTTTGAATAACATTGTTAATGAGCAGATTACGGTAGAATTTACTTCTCCAAATAACTGCGGTCTCAAGGTAAAATCCTGCATTTTGTTTATCAACTAGTGATAATTCGACATAGCCCTCCTCAATAACACTATGAAAACATAAAACAAAAGAATGTTAAAATCACAATAATCGACCCGCGGAAATGTTATGACCCAACGAACCGGTCGCAACACCACGAGGGGCGAGGCCTAGAGTTATCAACGATTACTAGCTTATGAGACCTTATCTGAGAAGACTCACCTCGACCCGTACAGCGAAACTCAGAAAAATCCCAAATAAATACCATAGGTGGACCTTAGGACGTAGAGCTCAAAAATCGACATGGGACCGCCGTATCTCTTGAACCTAATTTACGGCTGCCCTCCCGGCTCTGACAGGTGCTGCATGCAAACTTTTTAATGGATGATCAAAACTTCCTATTGAGTGGTAAAACTACTAAATTGAGTTGAAATAAGAAATTTGACACAAATTTGCGAAAAAAATTTGGCGGGAAAATGCCGTTATGCGTGATTATGACCTCAAAAGTGAACGGGAAAAATATAACGAGTTGCGGGGTTTCTTCGAAACCATTTTTAAAAAATTCCTCGTGAAAAGTTACCCTACTGAACGTATTTTCAGGAAATTTAAAGTCCCCCGAGTTGGTCGTTTAAATCATCAAATAAAGAAAAAGCCATATTTTTAAATAATTTCTGAAATTTTTCCACTTTATCATATCGGTATTTTCGCAAAGCATGTATAAAATTACATTTTACGCACCTCTGCAAATAATCAAGATGTTTGGTGCCGATTCCCAAAACTTCATTTTTTGGCTCCACCATGAACCCGGGGTCATGGTCCAAAATATACCTGAAAAGTCATCATCGAGAAACTTCAAATACTATACGGCAATGCATGCTACACTACTCCAGTAATATACCGTAGCCCGCATTTCATTTATCCCGTTATCGTAAACTGACTTTTTTTGATTCATGTATAAAAATAGTTATTTTACGATTTTACAACTGGCAGATAACGGTGATTCGGGCTAGGGTATATTACTGGAGTAGTGTAGTATGCATTGCCGTATAGTATTCGAAGTTTCTCGATGATGACTTTTCAGGTATATTTTGGACCATGACCCCGGGTTCATGGTGGAGCCGAAAAATAAAGTTTTGGGAATCGGCACCAAACATCTTGATTATTTGCAGAGGTGCGTAAAATGTAATTTTAGACATGCTTTGCGAAAATACCGATTTGATAAAGTGGAAAAATTTCAGAAATTATGTGAAAATATGGCTTTTTCTTTATTTGATGATTTAAACGACCAACTCGGGGGACTTTAAATTTCCTGAAAATACGTTCAGTAGGGTAACTTTTCACGAGGAATTTTTTAAAAATGGTTTCGAAGAAACCCCGCAACTCGTTATATTTTTCCCGTTCACTTTTGAGGTCATAATCACGCATAACGGTGCTTTCCCGCCAAATTTTTTTTCGCAAATTTGTGTCAAATTTCTTATTTCAACTCAATTTAGTAGTTTTACCACTCATTAGGAAGTTTTGATCATCCATTAAAAAGTTTGCATGCAGCACCTGTCAGAGCCGGGAGGGCAGCCGTAAATTAGGTTCAAGAGATACGGCGGTCCCATGTCGATTTTTGAGCTCTACGTCCTAAGGTCCACCTATGGGATTTATTTGGGATTTTTCTGAGTTTCGCTGTACGGGTCATGGGTGATATTGCTCGAGTCTCTCAGATAGTGTCTCTTATATTGAAGTTCACTGCAAATCTGGCAACGCTATTGTGATTCGGCATCATCGATTACCCCACAGTAGCGAAATAAGAATTTTAGGAAGTGTTTGAAAATTTTCACCGTGGTACCTATTGGGGTTCTCGAGGGTGCCGAAGAACATGGGCATTGGCATTTTGCATTTTGACCCCTCGTCGGCTCCAGACGACGTCACGTCGAAATCGGACCCTTGGCTGCTACTCGGCCCTCGATATCGCTAAAATTAAGTGAGTATGGCCCCAGGGGTAGAATTGGACGGTGATCACGCCTGTTCAGACCGTTTTTCATTTTTGTCAAAAATGAATTTTTAAAATCGATTTCTTGACTCCTCTAATCCAGCTCCTAGCTATTAGCATGGGGCGATGCGCCTTGAAGAGAGGATTTCAAAAATACCCATATGACCCCAAACAAGCGTCAGAGAAATGGGGGTGCTCCCGAGATGTGCAGATAAAACGGTCAGAATCCGAGGCGCATCCTTTGATCTACTCTCTTCCTCCGTGACATCTGAGTCAAGAAATCGATTTTAAAAATTCATTTTTGACAAAAATGAAAAACTGTCTGAACAGGCGTGATCACCGTCCAAGTCTACCCCTGGGGCCATACGCACTTAATTTTAGCGATCTCGAGGGCCGAGTAGCAGCCAAGGGTCCGATTTCGACGTGACGTCGTCTGGAGCCGACGAGGGGTCAAAATGCAAAATGCCAATGCCCATGTTCTTCGGCACCCTCGAGAACCCCAAATCACACATTTCGAGAGATTTTTCATTTTAGCGCTGTGCCAGCCTCAGTGGGATGTGCTCGATCCTTACGCAAACGGCCTCATATACAATGATCGGCTCTACTGCCGAAGCCCAGATTAGTTCCCTATCCCCCCATCACTCTCTCCCTTCATTCCTATGCCATTTGCATCCGCCGCGCGGTATCTCTCATCGCTAATCTGGGCTACGGCAGTAGTGCCACTATATCGATGGCTGTAGCTCTACAGACTCACTGGCGATCCAATATATGCTAGCTTGGCGAGACGAATAAATGGCATATTATGGAAGATGAGGAATGAGCAGACTGGACTGTTGGGTGTGTTGACTTTTTACAAATCAATATAGAGGACCACGATTAGAATAATTATGGTATTACAGGGAATGT
Organism: Pristionchus japonicus; assembly: GCA_900490845.1. NCBI lineage: Eukaryota > Metazoa > Nematoda > Chromadorea > Rhabditida > Neodiplogasteridae > Pristionchus > Pristionchus japonicus. The sequence continues at coordinate 705,633 of LS507068.1, forward strand.
GGTAGACATTCAGTCGGGATCGTGGACAGGACACATAAGTGGACTCGGAGCGGGACTGGATTCCTTTTATGAATATATGCTCAAAGCTTTCATTATGTTTGGAGAGGAGGAAGATTTGCGCATGTTCAACGATGCGTATGCCTCCATTCAAAGTCATATGAGGAGAGGAAGGTGAGCAGGAACACAGATTAAACATGGCTGTCCTTGTAGAATGCTTTTCTGTGCATATAATAAGCGATTGGTTTGACCATCAATATTTGTGAGAGTGGCGTGTACGGGAACGACTCGAGGAGAGCATCCCATCTATGTGAATGTGGACGCTCGTGATGGAAGCACCGCCAATTCATGGATTGATGCACTACAGGTATCGGGAACACCACATACTTTGAGATTTATTTCTGAGGCCATACAAAAGCAGTTTTTATTTATTTAAGGCTGCTTTCCCTGCGGTGCAGACTCTCGCTGGTGATGTGGAGGAAGCAATATGCCACCATCTCGTATATTACGGTATCTGGAAGAAGTTCGGAGTACTCCCGGAGAGATATAACTGGCTGCACAAGTACTGCTCTTTACATTTGTTTTGAATGGTTTACACGTAACTACTGATGAAACGTATAAATAGTGAAGGGGTCAAGTTGCAGTGATCTGATGATTATTTGTAATAATGAGATTGCAGAGCACCTGACGTAGCGTTCTACCCATTGCGACCTGAATTGGCCGAATCAACTTACCACCTTTATCGAGCGACCAAAAATCCCTATTATCTGCATGTGGGATTGGAGATACTCGAATCAATCGACGAAATTACCAGGGTATTTTTCATATGAAGGTTATTATTGCCCATGAAATTCTTATCCTTTTTTTGAAGTCACTCTTTCAAGCTGATGCTATTCCTACAGTTTATGAGACACTATCTGAGAGAACCGAGCAATATCACCTATGACCCGTACAGTAAAACTGAGAAAAATCCCATAAAAATCCCATAGGTAGACCTTACGACGTAGAGCTCAAAAATCGATATTAGAGGGCCGTATCACTCGAACCTAATTAACGGTCGCCCTCCCGGCTCTGACCGGTGGTCCCTCCAAACTTTGAAATGGGTGATCAAAACTTCCAGATGAGTGGTAAAACTACTAATTTGGGGTGTAAGAAGTATTTTGACACAAAATTAAAGAAAACATTTTGGCGGGAAAAGCACGTTTAGAGGGTCATGGCCCATAAAATTGAGAGTCCTGAGAAATTTTTGCACTATTGGGCACTTTTACTCATTTCCATTCGATTCCTCGTGAAAAACTACCCTGGCGTAGGTTTTGTTTAAGGGAATTGCTTTTCCCCATTTTTAGCTATTAACCGCCAAAGAAAGAAAAATCATATTTTTTACTTATTTTCTCAACTTTTCGCACTTTTTCTCGGTGATATTTTCGCAAA
>LS507068.1:709183-720048 GCA_900490845.1 Pristionchus japonicus
TTTGCGAAAATATCACCGAGAAAAAGTGCGAAAAGTTGAGAAAATAAGTAAAAAATATGATTTTTCTTTCTTTGGCGGTTAATAGCTAAAAATGGGGAAAAGCAATTCCCTTAAACAAAACCTACGCCAGGGTAGTTTTTCACGAGGAATCGAATGGAAATGAGTAAAAGTGCCCAATAGTGCAAAAATTTCTCAGGACGCTCAATTTTATGAGCCATGACCCTCTAAACGTGCTTTTCCCGCCAAAATGTTTTCTGCAATTTTGTGTCAAAATACTTCTTACAACCCAATTCAGTAGTTTTACCACTCATCTGGAAGTTTTGATCACCCATTTCAAAGTTTGGAGGGACCACCGGTCAGAGCCGGGAGGGCGACCGTTAATTAGGTTCGAGTGATACGGCCCTCTAATATCGATTTTTGAGCTCTACGTCGTAAGGTCTACCTATGGGATTTTTATGGGATTTTTCTCAGTTTTACTGTACGGGTCGAGGTGAGTCTTCTCAGATAGGGTCTCTTATAAGATGACGATTTTTGCAATCTAAATTATATATTTAGTTTGCTGCTGGTATTATACTTCCATTATGTTTAAGGTGCAATGCGGTTTCGCAACAGTACACGATGTACGCACTCGTGAACTAGAAGATCGAATGGAGAGTTTTTTCCTGTCTGAGACCATGAAGTATCTCTATCTGGTCAGTTGATAATGAAATGTTCTAGAAGGGTATCAAATACAGTTGCAATCATTGCTCTTGATAGCGGGAAAAAAATTTCTGTCGTATTTTGCTGATGAACCCCTGCATCTATGATGATTCGAAATTGCAGTTGATCTTGCGTTCTAAAATGGTTAATTTGTCATGGTGAAATGAGATGATTCTTAAGGAAGAAGCGTGTGAAAATTATATTAGTTTTTTTTCTTCAGCTTTTCGACGATTCGAATCCAGTGAATTTGCACGGGGAGCGATTCATCTTCTCTACGGAAGGGCATTTATTCCCTCTGATGAAGAGGAGCAATGCAGAAGAATGGCCAGATTCAAGGAGGAATGATGACAAGGACAACGTATCTATCAGGGAGAATAGTATGGACATGTTGCGACGATTTGCTAGAGAATCTGAGATAGAAGAGGAGGTGATCGTATCGCCTTATCTGAGAAAGAGCAACGAGAGTTGTAGTACCCCCATAGGAAGGTTTGAGTTACCGATAGAAAGAGATGCAATGGCAGCGGTATTCGAGAGTCTTGGTATAGAAGAAAACTCGTGGTTATGAAACTAGTCCCCTCGCATTATGGTCTCGCTATTTCTCAGTGGCTTGGTTTCTCCCACTATTATTATTATTATGTTTTGTACAAAAATTTTACTCGCCTTTTATTAGTTGGATAGATTAAAATGTATCGCGTAGTATTGTTCAAATCATGTCATTTTTGCTTTACAAGTTAGTAGACCTCTAGTTTTTGGAGATGTGTTGTTGTGAAGTTTAACTATCAAATCGCGTATAGAGCTCTCACATATGTACGAATTTATTATTGTTAATAATTGATCATAATCAAAAAAGGTATATCAGATTTGATAAAGACTGTGATTCGACTTTGAGTTATTTAGTGATGATTGGAAATGTTTGGGGCATTGCTGATATTGCTCGAAATTTTTCGTGAGTGTAAAGTAGAGAGAAAATGAGAGAAAGAGAGCAGGAGGAACTGATGAAAGGTTTAGTTGGTTTGTCGCGACAATATTCCTATCGAATATCGACGATTGTCTGGACGGTACTTAAAACTAATGTGATCTCCAGTTGCTATAAATCGTTATGCATTTTCCTTCCTATATGAAGTGGTTCACTAGTGGGCTCTTGCCTGTCGTGAAACGCCCTTCGCTGTCTTATGAACCCTTGTTCTATATAACAACTCATCTTCATTTAAATTTGTCTCCGATCTCTAAAGGGGGCACTGTTCTTTACACAACATGCTGTCAAACTGCCAAGAGCATTCCCTTTCTCTCCCTCTGCCCCTCTTCCATTTCGTACTCCCTCTCCACTCTATTTGAAAATGTACTCAAAACGTCACAGAGAGTGTTTCATCTCCTTTCTCACCTCTTTCTCTCTCATCTATAGACGTTTGGCTGTTTTATCTAGAACCCTATTCATCAAAGCTTTGCATTAGTCAGGTTCTTCAATGTCAGATTAGAGCAGCGTGTCTTGTCGTGAATCATGTTACGCTAAATGGATCTGAAGTGGGACTAATCGATTTATCCTTTATTGATTTATTCTAACAAGGGAGTGGTTTTCGTATAAAACTCTCATTCCACACGCTCGTTCGCACCCACACTTGATCTTTGGTCTCTCATTCGTTACTCTCTCTCATTTCGCGTACGAATTCTCATGAATTTACGATCTCTCACCTTTTTATCTCCTTCTTCTTTCTCATTCTCGTCTCTTCAATTTCTCTCGTTCAAAGGAAATTTCTATTCCACTATCTATCTGGCTACTACATTCCCTCCATCCTTTCTTTCCCTCTCTCACAGCTGTTTTTCACCCTCGCTATGGTCATTTGTCTTCCTATTCTGTCTCGCTTCTTCCGCTGCCCGGAAGCCTATCCCAGTTAAATTGTCTTCATTGCGTTTGCCTAAATAAGAGAATTGCATAATAATGTAATGATTATTTCATTTTTAGCACTTTCTCGAAATCTCGTAACTACCCCTTTCTTCATCAGTCTCTTCTCCGTTTCTTTTTTTCTTATATTTCATTCATTCGTTCTGTTGATGGACAATTGATTTAGATGCCTCCCTCGCTGCTTCCACGTGTTCCTCTTTCCCTGCTTGTCACAGCCTCTTCCTCATCCTCAGCGGGTTCTTCATTGGCAGCCCCTCTGTGGTGTAACTACTCGCACAGAAGCCAGGCTGCTGTCACAAGGGTGAGCTATTTATTATTCATTCGCTACTTCGGAACTTATTGTGTTCAGATGAGTTATTTGTTAAAATTCGTTTCTAACCTAAATGTTGACCGCTTTCTTAGTAATTGAAACATTTTTTTAGATAATCTAGGTAATCATATGGCCCGTTGATTCCATTCTCCTTGCATTTCTGACTATCGTCTTCCTATCGCTTTTATGAGCGCACCATCATTAAATTTGTAGTCTATTGTTCCTTATCGCAGTTTTCTTCTTTTTTTAAGAAATTAAGAGGAGAGAGAGAAGCACTGGGAATATCACTCCCAAACATCCATTTTCTTCATCTACATTTCCAATTCAGAAGGAGCTGCCATTTCTGGGTAGGGAAGTAGTATGCATAAATATGAGAGTAGGAAAAGGGAAAGAGAAAGAGGGAGAGGGGGGGTAAAGTGAGGAGAGACGAGATGGGCCCTCTAGATAGAGAGAATGAATAGAATGGACGGGGAACACTCTCGCCTCCTCATCACAGTTGTTTGCCGCCATCTGACTAACTTCCCCCCTTCATTCACTCACTCTTTTTGCAAAAGGAATTCTTTTTGAACATTTTACGGCCGAATATTGAGCAGTACCTTCCAATATTAACTTGCATAAAACATCCACACCTTATTAATTGATATAATTGTTTAAATGGATCTCTCAGACTGCACTTCGTAATATAAGAATTTATGATACATTCATTTAAAGTGTCGCCCTAGAGATATGAACTCATCGCCTTTGAAGAGACAAAGAAACAGTGAATGGGATACGAGTAATACAATATTTGCAGCGATTCGTAACGTCGAAGGCAGTGGGAGCAGCGAGCACGATCAATATTGTTGTTCAATTTCGTAATGGTGTTCCCACTCTCACTGTTCCTCTTCCATCTAGGTGAGTAAATTTAATGGTTACCAGGTAGTCATATATTAGGTTGTCTTTGGGTCGGGAGATTTTAAAATTCCGAATTTGTAAATGGATTATCCCTAGTGTTGCTTTGAAAGATGGTATTATTGACATGCACCAAAAATCCATGCGACTACAGAAGAGAAGAGCTTTGTCTCTTTCCTATGCGACCTCTCACTGAAAATGTTGGAATTCTCTGCGAAAACATGAAGACGGAGGACAGAGGCATCGACTTCGCTGCAGTTTACACCAACGGTAATGTAGTTTGCACTTAAAGTATCTCCCGCTTCTCCCGTAACAGTCGAGGATAGTCTATTTCATATTTCCTTTATTAATCGCTCTCTAAAAATGATTCAGCAACTTTCATATCACTTAAAATACTTTTTCAGATGGTATCCGCCTATCTTCCTCGTCTTCTCTTGAACATGTTCTCCAGATGAAAACATTCCGTCTACGCATCAACGATGTCCTCTACGATGTAACCGTAGAGAAGCCATATGGGAAGGAGATCGGGAGTGATGAGGGGTACGGTAGGCTAGTCCTTTTCCACTTAATAATAAGATGGTTTTTTAAAAAATATCTGTAACGCCTTTTTTCGAGTCCACAGTTTTTAACGCCCTCAATTAATTCGCTCGTGTTTAAATAGTCAGAATGAAAAGGTAGAAATTCCTCTTTTTGTTATTTCTGAATTGTATGAAAAATAGTCGTTTTCATTTTAAAACTTGTGACTCATTCAGGTTGGGCAAGATGGATTCTCTACGAGAAACAATATCTGCCCTACATGCAACTCTCTGTTTGGATGAATACAAGGAAGAGAGGGAGAGGAGACTGGCAAAGGCTCTCGAGGAGGCAGAACGGCAGTTGGAACCAATGGAACAGGTATGTGCATAGGCTCTTTATGATACTAAACACAAGGCACTGAATGATAAGCATCGGATTTGTAGTATCACTTTTCAGGAGAAAAATCGAATAGCTCTTGAGTGCGATGCTCATGCCAACCGAGTCATGTGGGGACTCTTTGCTGTGATGGGAGTTCAGGTGAGATATATGGAGGGTAATGATCAATTTACGGTTTAACATTTGATGCAACAGCTTCAATCTTTCTATCTCACCCCCTCCTCCCTTAAAGCTTCTTCATTTCTAAAAATCCCTAACTTTTACCCTTACTGTTATATGAATAGTGATATTCCATGTGGAAACCCAATTGAAAAATATATATTACTTGCTTCTTTAGCTGCTCAATGCCTCGCTATATATTAATCCAGATTGATCTCCGATTCATGTTGATATGCATATGTGTAAATTTCAATAAACATAATTTTAGACGGGTCTTTTCGCTCGTTTGACATGGTGGGAGTACTCATGGGACATCATGGAACCGGTGACCTACTTCTCGACCTACCTCACTGTAATTGGATCTGCTGCCTACTATCTTCACACCAAGCAGGTATACTGTAGATTCACGTTATTTAGACCCGAATCGGTACTTGCAGTCATTTGATTATCCGTTAGCCAAGAACCGAATTTTTACGAAGCGATTTCACAAGAAGGCTGCAATCGAGGGGTATGACATTCTCTCTCATCCTCTATGTCTTAAATGTTTCAGCTTCGATATCGATCTCTATATGACAATGATCGGTCGTGTAGAGAGACTGAGAGAAGAATTGAAGAGATTGCGTGATCCCCTATTCCACCACCTCCCAATTCCTACATTAGAGAGACTGGAACAGACTCTAATTCAAGAGTCTTCCAAGAACACATTCAAAACGAAATAGACTACTATTTAGATTGTTTCGTAGTTCAGCTTTTTTTAGTATATTTTTGTGTATCGATGCTTGTTTTATGGGTACTGTAAGCGTGCTCCGAAATTAATTTTGATTATCATGTACACAGTATTATGCAGATGGCTTCATTTATGTTTAACTTAGGTGCTATATGAGGGAGTCATAGACTAATTACCATATTTCATGTATCGGGTTTTGCTTTTCTGAATTCTGGATTGAGATGAATGAACGCTTTTCAGTTATCTTTCATGTAATGCAATTCAATGAAACATACGGCATCCCATCCGGGATTGTTGAGGTCGAAAAAAAAGGTTCAACGATCGATGAAGCAGAATTGATAGACATCTCCGTTTCTCCTGACCAGTGTAACAACCAAGTGCGAGATCGGTGCGGAGAAGGAAGGGGGAGGGAAATACGGAGATCCAAGGCTTCCCTTCAATAGATAGCATCTATTCAAGAAATCCCTAACCCGTCTCATTCTCTTCCGCCGAATTAATCCTGAGTCGTGTTGGCTCGATACATACACTTGCTATAGTTCCATTGCATTTGTATTTACTGTCGCCAATTGCCTATCGCACCCTTTTCAGACTACCATGAGCTTGCAATCACCTGCAGCACAAGTTAACCTGAAATATATCGGCATTTTCCTGCTTACATCTCAACAGATATGGTAGGATCTGGTCTTGCTAACACATCCATAATTTCGCAATATAGCATGCCATTGATGGCTCGTTACACTCGTGCTCGTGAGGAAAGCGAGAGCTTCTTTACCACAGTCAACGTTCTTGTGATGGAGGTATACGGTATATAAGTCGTTTAATCGATCAAGTGATGTTGATAGATCATGAAGCTCATCACGTGCACCTTCCTAATTCTCAGAGAGCATGGTGATCCGCAAAGGTAAGGTACATGTTTCCTTAGTATATTAAGTCTTTATTAAGGTTTGTGCGCGACGTCAAGGCAGCTATCTGGGATGATCCCGTAGAGACTGCCAAGGTATGCATATTCCCTACAGATAGTACACTCATATGCCCTATTCTTCATCTAGGTCTGCTTCCCGGCCATTATCTACACACTGCAGAACAATTTGTACTACATCGCTTTAACGCATCTCGATGCTACCACTTTCTGTGTGCGTTTCATTTCCCGCGATACATCCGAATATAAATCAATCCTCATTGTCAGATCCTCTACCAACTTAAAATATTCTCTACGGCACTTCTAATGAGAATACTTCTTAACCGACGACTGTCGTCCTATCAATGGTACGAAATGAATAATTTTCTAATGCTAAAATAAACCCTATTTTTCAATTATATATGCAAGCACAGCTTTCAGGTTCGCACTAGCTCTTCTTGTAGTTGGCGCAGCAGATGTGCAGTGGAGTTCGAGCAGCCATGAGGGTAACTATTAGCCGATTCCATTCCGACAGTTCATTAATTGATGCAGGACCAACACACAACAACGATTTGTACGGACTTGTGGCTGTGGCCACTATGTGCTTCACATCTGCCATTGCAGGTTCACTAATCTTACTTACTCTATCACTTGGAAGATTCAGGTGTTTACCTCGAACGAGTGCTAAAAGGATCAAATGTTTCCGTATGGATGCAGAATATTCGCATCTCGCTCATTGGTCTGCCAGTGTCGCTTTTTTCCATGGTCTATTACGAGTGGTCAGACATACAAAGAGGTACACCAGATCACGATGATAGTCATACCGTAATCCATCCGTTCGCAGATGGTATGTTCCGAGGTTGGGATTTCTGGGTAATACTTCTCACTGCTACCAACTCGCTCGGTGGTCTACTCATTGCTATGGTTATTAAATACGCTGATAACATTCTCAAGGCCTACGCTCAGGTACGCATATTATTGGATCTATCGTATTATCGTATTTGTCGCCTGTACTTCAGTACAGGCCCCACCTAATGGGAGAGATGATTATTATAACCCGCTTCACTTTCCAGTCAGGCGCAATCGTGGGCGCAGTAGTTGGCTCATGGCTCATCTTCGGTCTCGTGCCTTCTTTTGTTTTTATGATTGGGGCCATTCTTGTGATGATCTCTATCGTCATATATTCTTCATATCCCTATAGAGTACCAACAGATGAGCAACCTCTACCTGTGAAGGGTCCCACGATATAATTTTCACATTATATGCCTTTACAATTGATCTAATAATCTGAAAGGAGACTAAAAGACGTTTTTGAAGATTTTATTGTTGCTCCAATGTTTTCATATAAGGAGGGTCGAATTCGTTGGTTCGTCCGCATGAAGTGCTTTCACATCTCAAAGCGTTTTAATTTTAAGCCGCTTTTTCTTACAATTAAAGTAGAAGAATTACAAGGTTTTGTTTACAATTGAAGGTGCTTTAGTTGTAGTCTACAATTGCAGGTCTTTATTTGTAATTGCTTACAGTTGAAGAACCTTCAACTGTAAGAGGACGATTTGCTTACAGTTGAAGCACCTTCAACTGTAAGGATTTTTTCTTACAGTTGAAGCACCTTTAACTGTAAGGATTTTTTTGCTTACAGTTGAAGCACCTTCAACTGTATGGATTTTTTGCTTACAGTTGAAGCACCTTCAACTGTAACGATTTCAAGTGTTCATTCATTTATCATTCCAGTGCCTTCTGGTGTGTGAGAGAGGCGAGAACATGAAGGGTTGAGAAAACCCATGTGGTTTATCCCACAAACAAGGACTACAATGGCCACAATAATAAAAACTAAATAACACACATGCAGGGCGCTTAAATGCAACAGTATCCGTTCAAATAATTGTTTAATTTAATTGCTCGTCTTAATTGTAATAAAAATAGTTTCCAAATGAGTGATGCGCATCACAAACAATAACCAATCAAATGACAAAGATCGAACAAAACAAGAGGGTGGGGGGGATGTGGTACGTAGGGGGTGGGAAGCAAATGAGAAGGAAAGTGCATGGAGATGTGGCAAGAGAGGGGGGAGGGGGAGATTTGATCCTCAAAATCGCCATCAATGCTCCTCATTGAAGTGGTTGACTTTGAGCACGCCGCCCTTCGAGTAGACGAGGAGCCACCAGTATCGTGCCTGGAATATCGGAGGTTACAATACGCGCAGTGCGTTATTCTCAGTCAAGAGTTCCACTAATTTACAGGACGTGAACGATTAATTATAAACTAGTAAAGCTGTTTGTGGATTCTTATAGCGCTGTTCGCAAGAGCACGATAACCAATTAAATCAGATCCCCATTCTATCGATAAGTGCAAGCCGTCACCTGAACCCAATAATAGCCGAGACTCAAACGTGTTCCTATAAGTTCGCATGATCATAATAGCCATAGACCATATCGGTAGCTATTCGGTAAGCATGAATGTGCGTCGCCTTGATAGTTTCAAAGTGACAATGGCGCTATTAATTGTGAACCCACAGCAGCGAGAGCAGATATCAGCGCCGATTTTGAGGTATGCGGTCGATAGGAAACCACACAAAACGCCCCCACAGCTCTCAGTGACGGTTAGGCATCGCCTGGCTAGAGAGGCTAGTCGGAGGCATTGCAGGGGGGGGGGGACGAGGGATCTAGAAATGTTTCTTTTGTATCGTAGGGTTACCCACGCACAAGACCGGTGTGGTCGCCTTTTGATCAAGTCTCTAATCTGATCACTCGGTTGTTTACTCCTATCCGCGCCCGTCTCTCTCCCCCTCTAGGTAGATCAAGGGCCGAGAGTTGTTTGTCTCACGTTCATCTGCGCTCTCCCCTCGGATTGCGTCGGGCTAGCTCGCGCCGAGTAGTGACTCATTAGGTTGTCCTAGTTTTGGTAGTTCCCTCTTCCCTCTTGTGGACAAACCGTCTACCTCTTCCGTCGCGTGTTGGGCACAAAGCAGGGGCACATCAGTTTCTAACAACCCTGGCATCAGAACACACTTGCGCTAATGTTTCGAAACACTAGGCATCGCATCTAACCCCATAACAGATGTCAAGCCCTCGATTACAATCAGACTACAAATGGTAGTGTTCGAGATTTCCGAATGTGCTAATTCGTTCGCGAGGAATCTTCTCATACCCGTGGCTAACTACTGTGAAAGTAAAATGGAAATCTGAGACCATGATGGTTTTGTCAAAATCGGTCTTGAGCGCGCCTTCCTTTTTTCTCACTAGGGCGAGAGTGGCGAGAGTGACTGGCGGCTAGACAGGTCAGAGACGCAGAAGCAGAGGGGAGTGGCGAGAGATGATGAGCGCGTGCAGGCATCGAGTAAGGGTGAGGAAAGGAGCATTTTTGAATGGTTTCGCAATAGAACGGCAACGCGACAGCCTTTTACACCCTTCTCCTATATTAGATTTGCTATTTTGTTGGCGAATATTCCTACAAATGGAAAATGGTAGTGTTCGAGATTTCCGAATATGCTAATTCGTTCGCGAGGGATCTTCTCATACCCGTGGCTACCTACTGTGAAAGTAAAATATAAATCTGAGACCATGAGGGTTTTGTCAAAATCGGACTTGGGCGCGCCTTCCCTTTTTCTCACTAGGGCGAGGGTGGCGAGAGTGACAGGCGGCTAGACAGGTCAGAGACGCAGAGGCAGAGGGGAGAGGCGGGAGAGGATGAGCGCGTGCAGGGATCGAGTGAGGGCACGGGAATGAGCATTCGTTAATGGTTTCACAATAGAACGGCGTCACGGCAGCCTTTTGCACCCTCTTCCTATAATAGACTTGCCATTTTTAGCGAATATACCAAAGAACACGAGGAGAGTTTGGAAATGGAAGGGGATAAAGAGTAAAATGCGCTCAAAACAGAACCTAGTTCATAGAAACCACTTGTCTGACGCTTTTACGGTCAGTCAAGACTGTGACACTCATACGCAACACATAACACGCAAATGAATAAGAACCCGGAAGCACGCCCCGTCCATCCTAACAACAACAAGAAAACAATAAACATGAAAACAAAACGACTGTTGCAACGTTGCACCTTGAGTGGCCGCGCTGTCGTTGCACCATCGGTGATCGCGCAGCACGGAGCCTGTGTGATAAATATTGAAATGGTAATATTTCACAAATCCAACCTCTACGAGGGGAGGAGGGGCGAGTGCCCTCTTCTCGCGGGCTATCGTTAGCGCGCCGCCTGGAAATTCAAGCAAATGATTTTAAAAGGAAAACGGTTTTTCAGCAATTCAAACTTCTTCAAAACAGTAATGAGCTCACCGCTGGAACTGTAGAGGGTGGAGAAGGGGCGCCTCCGTCAGCCCGCTCTCCAGAACGCGCCGCACTCAGTCGCCGGGCGTGAG
>LS510959.1:0-14611 GCA_900490845.1 Pristionchus japonicus
GAGACGAGAACTCACTAGATAACTGACGAAAATATGCAACGGGAAATGTACCGCGCGTATTTCCTACCGTATGCTAACAATCGTGGTGAGAGATATTAGCATTTGGAGAAGTATCGTAATTTGAGTGCGGTTGGTCACACTCATGATTAGCTATTAAATATTTGTGTATATAAATAGAATATATTTACTATACAACACTCCAGAAGACGCGGCAGTTTATTTCACCGAATAAGGTACATTCCCAGTTTCCAGCATGTTGTTTCAACAGCTTAACTTTCTGCATAGACTACATAGACCATAGTGGCAGAAAGAAAAAAAGTGTCCTGATTTTGTGCTTAAAATTTCTTGAATACGACTTATTTTTTGCAAGGAAAAAAATTACCCGACTTGCAGACTGCCTCGTATCCCAAATGGGAGTTGCTCGCCGCTAAAGCACTGATGGAGAAGAAGACTCCGCGCGTCGGTCTTAGTCTGGACGGAGTCTGCAGGGCAGTAAAGTGAGTTTGAAGTAAACATCGAGCGAGCTAGTCTTCTAAAAAAATGCAAATGTGTGCATCCATCTCTTCCATTTCAAAATTGATCGACTTTAAAATGGTCAAATTCTGTCTTCAGGAGTCTTTGCCCTATCATCCTCTACCATCACGCGTCTTGGAAGGCTGCGATCAGCCATGTATTGGAGAATAACAGTAAATATTTTGGCGCCACACAAGGAACGAAGCCGCTGTACTACATAAAGAGGACGGCATTCGAAGAAGTCAGTTTGGCATTTTAGTGGGTAGTTATGACAATAAGTTGGATTATAAACGGCATCTCTCTTCCTAGCTGCAAATGTCAACACAGAGATAATCGAGATAACACAAACAAACGACAATCGATATCTTGCTTTCGTTTTTTAGCGGTGGCTACTTACCGCTTTTCATATTACAGATCCAAAGGAAGTTGCGAATTTGGCAAACGTGGCATTTTCTGCCGACTTCGTATCAATGTGATCAAGGAGGGGAGGAATCTCTGTGATTCCACCTCTCCCGCCAACCTCACGACTGCCCCCTGTAGCGCTTTGTAGTACAAATTTTCTGTTACTGGTGCCATTAACTTGTATTCCCGGATTCGACTTCTTGTAGAGACGTGTACACGCATAAACATTCCAATCCTTTCTCCATCTATGTCGAGCTAAGAGGTTTTCAACCTCTACGATATCTGATATGTGTCGTGACGTCTTCTCATTCTAGTCGTCCCTTCTCATTCAGCTTCAAATCGCCGTCGGGTGCGCGCGGATGGAGCTGAATGATCAGGTACAATACAGATTTGAATTCGAAACGTAAAAAGATGCTTCGAGACATCAATATTTGCTTTTGCAGCACCCACTCCAGCCATCCTCTTCCAACACCCTGCCATCTCAACCGCATCGAGTGTCCGTGATACAGCCACCGAGAGGACGAATTGTGAGTCTGTCCCGGGGACTCTGTCTTGTTGAAGGAAGGCCAACGAGAAATAGGGAAGTGAGAGAGACAGGGGTATGAGAGAGAGCCACGCACCGCCCTAGCAAGTGACAGGGGGGAGAGGGGAGGGAGGCGGAGAGGCAAACTTCAGGGTCATAGTCCAGATAACCCTAAAGTGTGCATCCCAACTCCTCTCCTTCCCCAGTCGCTGGGACAGTGCGTCGAGTCAATCGGATGATTTGTGCCCAATACTATGCCTGTTGTCGCAGGCGCGGTCTCCCTCAACCTCTCAATGGCCTCAACAACCTTCTCCTGCAGTTACCCGGGAGAATCATGTTTGTGATAATTAGAGGCTAACAAATTAATTGATCAATTGGCAGTGGTATACCCACTTTCACATGTCTAGTAGATTAGATTGAAAGACAAACAACTGATAACGCTCGTATTACTACTGATAGCGCAGAATGGACAGAATAGAGTTGATCACCTGATTGCAGCCTCTGCTAACCCCACTGGTAGACCCGTTCTCGCAACCAATTCGATGGCATGAATCATTCGTGAGTAATATCCTTTTCAAGTGATCCAAATAGAACATTAGTTCACAGCACTTGTGACCTGATCTCCGAAAACTTACCCAAAAACGAGAGTATTTTTCTCATTTTCAGTCGCAACGGGAGTCGGTCATCGCTCATTTATCGAATGAAGCGACCAACTGGAAGAGGAAGTACAATGAAGTGGGTTTGGAAAAGAAAACACATTACGAAAGGTCTTTGATCCGTATTCAATATCTTTTTTTCCAGTTGGAAGCCGCCACCAAAACGGTCAACGACCGGGCTGACGCTGCACAAGCCAGAGACGATGAGAGAAACAGGCGGGCACTCGAGGCTGCTCAGTTGAAGGTGCTCATAAAATCAGTTACTAGGAGGAGATCTAGTTTGGATACCGATTCAGGCATTGATTTTGCTCCCCCGAGCATTTGGCATGAGATACCTTACACTACATGCTTTCGAAAACCGAGCATTCATCACCTGGCCCTGCTGTTATGTGACATTTCAGATCCGAGGAATTTCAACTGCGAAGGAACTGCTCGTGGGCAAAGTTAAGAGGCTTGAAAAAGCGCTCCAGGACGTGGGTTTTCTTCACGAACTTGACCTTTGAGTAATGATTCAAGAATAGTAGCTCAAGATAATAAATTACGTCAAACATCTCAAATATTTCGAAAATGAAGATAATTTATTCTCAGATGAAGCTCGATGCCATGAATGTCTTATCAATCCTGACCGTAGACATCGGCATATTCGTAAAGGTGCGTTCATTTGAGACTTTCCAAGAAAATTCTAAACTGGTAGATGAGCGACTGATTCCTGGGGAAACTACAGTTTTTCTCTTGCAGCAGCGAGACACAGCTCAAGCGAGAGTTACCCGATTGGAAGGTGAACTCAACACTGCTCGAAACCTGGTTCGTTTTTCCTCTCATTCAACCCTTCCTGATCGATTTACTGTTTCATTTCGTGCAAAGGGTTATATGATGGAGATCCTGAACATGACTAGATCACGTCACATGAAGTGACTAGATCACGCGGTAAAGTAGGTCCGAAGAATAGATAAGGCCACACTGAACTGGCCTTTAAATATATTCACTGGCCTAGCAGTGGGCTCCCGCAGGACGCAAGTGCCTTGAGTACGGGGATACCTTTACCTTTACCTGAACATTTCTCAGGTCACTGGACTCCGAACGGCGCTTTCTGATCGTGAATCCACTCTCGGACAAGCAAACACCGATCTAGCCAACGCAAATGCCAGCAACAAGCTGCTGGAGAAGGTGATTATTGACTTTTCTCTTGATATTGGGCATTGAATTTGCAACCGACATCGGTTCCCAATCATCAGCGTGTCGATGATTCAGAACCAGGTGGCGTTCACACACCTATAGCGTGCAAACGAAGTACGGTAGGTTGAGTAACGATGGAGAAGCACAGTATCTCGGATTACGGTACCATTCTTTTCCATAATCCCCGAGGGTTACGGTAGCAAGGGAGGGGAGGAAAGAGGAGGTATGGGGGATAGGGATAGCAACTTGTTTACGCGTGCACACATCAAACATCACCAGAAACACTTTCCTTCAGCGTTTGATATTTCGAGATTGTATAAAAACTTCTCTCAGGCCCTCTCCGATTTGACCACTGAGAAAGAGAAGTCGAAACATGTTCTGCAGAGAAGACTCCGACTCCAAGCAAGAAGGGTTAGTGCAGACATCATTGATCAATCAAGAATGTCATAATGAGCGGAGCTTAGTGCGTTCAGTGCGCGGAATAGCTTTATCAAAAACTGAGAACATGATTCAGGCTATGGATGCAAGAAGGCGAAGTCGAGTTTACGTGTCACAGTTCATCAATCGTCTCAATGAGTGGCGCCAGAAGGTTAGCGGGTGGTTAGAGTGGCCATATGAAGGAGAGAGGGGGACCTTGCCGCTCTCTGACATCAAGGAATGGGAGGGAAGGTTAACTATTTTCTCCATCTCATCCATTCGACGTCTCGTACCCCTCTCACTTCTTTCAGTTTCTTTACTGGTGCTAGAGAACAAGAGTATGGAACAAGAATAACAAGAGTACTAGACACTGAATTCTAAAGAACATCACTGAGTTCCGGCTGTCACTTATCTCCTTTTTAGAAGTTGGAAAGAATGAGACGTGAGCATCAAGCCACTCTCGATCGATTGAATGCCGAGGTGACCTTTCGTATAATGTCCCCCCCCCTAACAGGAAGAGGACCAATTAAAGTCATTTCAGGCTCCCAAACCCATCAAACTTCGGCTTATCAAGGTGGACAGGGGAACGCAAACAGATTCTACCGATACTGTCGAGTTGATATCAAGTGACACTCACCATCATGTCATTGAGGATAGTACTACGTTCTTGGAACCCACTGCGCAGGTACTATCCTAATTTGACAGTAAATGTTTGAACGTGTTCTCTATTATAAGCCTGGGTCCATCTCGATATCGTTATGGATAGAGACCACAAACTCCGCCCACTTTGGGGGAAACGAATCCTTAAAAATCTGCGCAGACCCAACAACTTTCGTTTGGTCTATCTCTTTTTATGGGACCAGGCTACTCAAACGGAGCCCTTTCACAGACAAAATGCAATTCAGCCGGACAATGCCTCCTCTGATCAAGAGTTCGTGAGCATACTCAATGTGCGGTTTCGCTCGTCAAAGTGTATAAGGAAGAAATCCGATCTGAACAGATTCTGCCCGACTGATAATCCTAGAAAAAGGAAAACTATCAAAGTAAGTGCATGAGTTTCGCTAAATTTCACTGATTCATGCTCAGAAACTACCGTTCTCTCGCGCCCTCTATGGACCTGGTGTGAGGAGGATACTTACTATTGTTCCTATGGAAGGGACGTTTATTCCGCCTGGGGAGGTTCGTATCCAATCTCTAAGCATTCAGTTCTGAACAGTTCGCTATTCAGGCTCAAACTGATTCACTGGAAGATTCATTAGAGCGAAGCATTGTAAAAATACCAGGTCAGACAAATTTTCTGAATTTTTGCAAAATCGTCTAATATTGTAGAAGAAACAATGATACCTCTTCCGTTGCCTGAAATCACTCAACATCCTATCACGCGTTTGCCGTCCGTTTGGTATATTGAGCCAGACGGATTTGCGCGTCCTCTGGAAAAGGTTAGAAGAAATGGGAATTGTTATAAATATCACGTATTATGTGTAAATCCTTTCCAGAAAGCGCGTCCAGTCGAACACATTAAAGCATCTGAAGCCGATTCGTTCCGTTTGTTCATTAGTCCTTCCTCAATAAAGGAGCCAAGCGCAGCAAGTGAGCCAAATCCTCGACCATCGGATAAGGGCATTTCAGAGAAACCGTTGACTGAACTTATTCAACATGACAATCCAATGCTTTCGAGCGTCTCCTCTGGTGTAGAAGGTAATTCCGTCTTCATTGAGCAATCGAACTCACAAATTATGCATCTTGATCTACTTTCGTCTTTAACGGGTACTTTTTTTAAGTCTTAAAAGATCAAACCACATTTCAGATGTGGCGCCAGATCAGTCTGAGGCACTCTCATATCCCGCCCCAGCCGAATACCCCAGCTGGGACATGCTTGCTGCTAGTTCGCTGCTCCACGTCACGCACGGACTCACGCACAAGCACATCTACGTCATGATCCGGTAAGTTTTGCTTCAAATGTTTCCAACACTCACTGCTGATTTCTCCCAAACCACTTCCTGACAAGTAGTTAGCTCATATATTTTTGCAAGTGAGGAACCAGGCTGCAAGTTCAATCGATAGCTTAGGAGGGCTTCCTAGACTACTGGTCTATTCATGACGAAATAGGGTCACTCTTGAATCTTGATCGACTCATGAAATACTAGTCCTTTCAGTCGTATGTTCCCTCGGATTGAGGTGCATTGCGAACAATGGAAGCTGAAGATACGTGATGCACTTATTAATAATTGGCAACTTTTCGATGTCATCGCGGACGTTCCACCCTTGTTCCGTATCCAGAGGAGCAGACTCGTTGAGGTGAGTCACCGTCCCTCCAATATCATCAGTAGTTGTGCAAGGGTACCACAAGGTATTCAATAATCTATTTCCAGGTCACCGCGAACTGGAAAGCGTGGGAAGAGATGAATGGTCACCTTGAACGAGAAACAGCTACGGATTGCATTGAGGATTGAGCATTTACCTTTTTTTTAAATTATCATCGAACTACAAGAATAGGCGATCAATTGTATTGTCAATATCCCTTTTATACGAGCTTGCCATAGCATTAAGTACCCCTCCTCCCTATCTCTATTTGTATTACGACTCGGAATTACGTCACAGGTGACATTCATATTTTTCATTTCCCACGCTAGTCGAACTTTTTGAAGTGGTATTTCACAACATTTGTGAGCGGGTAAACAATTACAATTTTTGCAAAGTGCTTATTGAACTGAGAGGTTTTCACCCTCTATGATATCTGATCTGTGTCTATTCGTGCTTTAATCTTGCCCTGATTCTCATTAAGATCACCCTCGTTGGCAATTCCCCGAATGGATCCGAACGATCAGGTATGTGAATAGGTAGATCAATCTGTACTTTATCATGCCACGGGGAAGGAATTGGAAGAAGGGAGGAGGGGAAGGTCACTAGACTTGACTCGGGTCGCTAGCGAATGTGGCAAGAGTCCTGAGAATGAACTACGAACTACTTTTCAGTTGCGACCACCCGGCTCATCCGATCTCAGTTCCCTATCGCCAGAAGTGAGGCCTAAGGTTGAGATTGATCCTTCAACAACACGTTAACCTAGTGCACAAAATTCTCCCAAGAAAACGTAGTTTCGAGAGAGTAAATACAACTTTCAGGCATTTGTTTCATTGCTGAGCAATTTCTCCAACCAACACCAGGTTCCTCAACAACAGGTTCGCTATTATCTTCCATTTTTCTATTCATTTTTGCGCTTCCCCCACTCTCGATCGGCGTCGTACTGATGAGGGGAAAATAATTTCACTGACTATTTGGAGACTAGTTTTTAGTTCCTTTTGAAAGTAGGAAAACAAACACTATTCCAGCAGCGATTCAATCAGATACATCGATGAGGGGACGTTTAGGAACTCGCGTTTAGGAACCCCTTTTTCCTTTGTCTCCACTCTCTCTCCCCTGCCTCATAGGGGTTCCTAAACGCGAGTTCCTAAACGTCCCATCACCGATGCATCAGCCTCTTCAGCAGGAGCAAGTACAGCCCATTGTCAGATGGCGTGCCAACTAGCTACATGTGCTTATTAATAGCCGTTTGTGAGAGAGAAAAAGGAATACCATCACAGCCGTCGGTCCAGTCTCCATCCACCTCTCATCCAATTGAGCAAAGGCCTTTTCAACATCCACTTGTTCAGCCACAGCAGATTGTGAGTTTCTGGGTCAACTTCGATGTGAATGATGGGCGATATTGCAGCCATCTACTCCACATCAAGCTGAAGGATCTTGGAGACGAAAGGAAGCAACTCCGAAGCAGTCTCTTTCCCTCTTCTCCTCGTCAGCCTCCTCGTCGATCTCTCAGCAGTTGATGCAGCCGGGCCCTTCCGTTGTCCAGCAGCCGAATATCAATGATCCCTTGGTGAGTTGAACAAACTCAAGATGGAGTTGGAGGCTTGATGAGTAAGTACAACATCAACCGCTACATGATCCGTTCTCTCAACCAGTCCGATGGCAGGAGGCTTACGTTAGCGAATGCCTTTGCGCCATTTGCCTTAATCAAGAGCCTGTTTTACTTATGGTCTGTAAGCTTACTGTTCCTCATTCGAAAACTTACAGTAATGGCTAAGTGAAACAGGAAAGAACCGTAAATCGCGAATTATTCAGACTGATCAAGACTCGCTCTTCTCGAGGTTGCCGAAAGATGCGGACAACTTGAAAGAAGAAAACGAGAAGGTGAGTTTATTAATGCTTTAAAGATCCATTCATAGAATATTTGCAGTTGAAAACCGCACTCAAAGCAGTCAATAATCAATCTGATGCTCAACGGGCGAGAGACGCACACACAATCGAAGCTGCGACACAAATGGTGAGCTCGCAAGATTTTCTTTCTATTCTTCTGGGTTTGACAGCAAAAAAAAACAACAACGACAAGCTAAATTTACATAGATAATCAAAGAAATTTGTTATTTAAAAAAATTTAGATTCTACTCGATGCAAAGATTGTCACCGATCAAATCGCTCAAATCGCGCAACTTGTGCAGGTCACCTTTTCATTTTTTACTTTCTTCTTTTGTAATGGGTTCACTGCTATCAAACAGTTGGCTCTCTCGTTGAGAGATCCTCGATTTTGAGTCTCGTCCAACCAATTCGATTTATATTATGATGCGTGATCATTGGAATGATCCGTTGTAGGAACGTGATTCAGCTCGACGAGAAGTTACCAGATTGGAGAGCGCGCTCGGAGATCAGGTCCGTTACTCTGTTAAACAAATTTGAAAGGCCGGAGCCTCTCGTGATACGTCCCCTAAAGAATAGATTCTGTACAGGCCGAGACTTCTCGGACTACCGCTGATGCATTAGAAGAGGCAACCGCGGAGAATGTCTCAATCAAAGTGTCGTTCGATCAATTGGTCAAGGTGTGTTTTGATTTCGTCACTCTCAGAACCAAATTTCCTACTTTCCAAGGAATAATTCATTTCAGGAACGAGAAGCTGCTCTAGGCGAGGTTAAGAGATTGGAGAATGAACTCAGTACACAGGTATCGTTTCGCATTTTTCGCAGAATACAAACTAGCAATGAGTCTCTACATTTCGTAATTTGAAGCCATCTGTTCTCTGCCAAACGCTCGGGGAAGAAATATTCACTAGTGACAGTCGAGGCGAGAGCAGTGAGAGAAACGAGAGCGCCTCCGCTCCCTCGTCTCTCTTCCCCTCCCCCCGCGGTGTGCTACCCGGCGCGTGCAGAACGCACCTCTCGTACGAGAGGGCGTCTTTCGCTCTCAGCGTCGGTTTTAACCCAGTATCTCAAGGTACGCTTGGGCTTCTGACCAGACTCTCTGTGTCAGAGAACCAACAGTTTTTGGGCAGCGCTAGCGGGGGATCTCCCGAGCGCAATATGAATCAAGCTCTGAAGGAGTTCTTGCCGAGCGACACTCGGTATTTCAGAAATAATAATATTAATGCAAAAAATAAAAATAAAACATAAAGACCTTTGTTGAATTAGTGCACTCAAAGACGTCCTAGAAACAAACTAGAAACGGAAGACTTCGCAATAAATGGTAATTTTCTTCAGAAAGCGACTTCTCAAACGACCGCAGAGGCGTTAGAAGCAGCGACCATGGGAAACACTGCAATCAAAGTGTCATTCGATCTTCTTGTTGGGGTGAGAGGACCCTTGGTTTTGTGACAAACTCTTTTCGATATTTCCACTGAAAACTTTCTAAGGTTTCAAACGTTTCAGGAGCGAGATGAGGCTCGCGCAAAGGTTGCCAGACTGGAGAACGAACACAGAGATCAGGTTCGTCAATTGCGTCAATGTCAGACATATTGAAAAGATCCCGAGATAAAAAGGAGGACATTTTCACGACTATTGTTCCAAATACAGTGCTAGATATCAGAGACACAAACTAGAAAAAATGGTTGTTATCTTCAGGCAACGACTTCTAAGACCACCGCAGAGGCATTAGAAGCAGCGATTATGGAGAATACTTCACTCAAACAGGAATGCGAACGACTGGCTAAGGTGAGGCGATTTACCGTTCTATCCTACTACTCAATATTCCTAACCAAGTCGGTTGGCGCACCGGCTGATCAAGCTATTCAAATGAGTCCATGTAGATGCACAGAAAAACATTACAAAATACAGCTTCACGAACAGGCTAACACGGACAATGAGAGAGCCCTACTGGATCTCGAGAGTCGACTGAGGATGGAGATGAGGGAGGTCAGAATTGTGGTTACAGCTCAATTGTGTTGAATAAACTAACCCAACTTAAATTTTATAAAGTAAATTTTCATTAGAATCTTTTCCTGAGCAAAGAATGAGACAAAAATAATCCCATACTTAATATCAGACAGTCTCTGCGCGAAGGAAGCGCTGGGCCCGGTTCCAGAAGCGTGCTGATAAGAAGAAACAAGACTGCACAGTGGTAAATCTCTTGTTTTTAAAAAAAAAATTTCAATGAAAACGCCTCAAATGTATCGCCGTCGTCCTGAAATAGCGCTCCACTACTATCGCGTTCGTCAAACTTGTGCAAAGTCGGATGCGTTGCTTTAATAATCACATTAGAACGAAACGAGGTTACAAATAGAACAGAAATGATAAGGCAGCTAGAAAGAGACAAGAAAGGGAGATTCCTAAAGATCCTAAAGATAATGTTCAGACAGCTGAGGTGCGAGCAAGGAGCTTAGACGTCTTGAACGAGAGCAGAAGTGATGAATTGGAATGGGCACAAATCGAAATTCGTTCACCCACACCTCAGGTGGGCTCTCCTGCACCTCAGGTGCGCTCGTCAACACCTCAGGTGCGCAATCGATGATTTGCAAGTGCACTCAACTCCATTTTAGGCCCCTCAATGGACGGACGCAGAGCACCAAGAGGCAATGGATGAGCTGAAACTCAAGTTCACTGAGGCAATTCAGCAACTGAATGCAGAATACGATACAACAATCAAGTCACTCAAGGAGGAAGTGAGGACATTTGAAAAAATAGATCGGATTCGATGTTCTCAAAAAAACTCGGGTGAAAAACGACTTTGGTGGTATTTGGAAACTAACTAAGAAATTGGGATCGACACCCAAGAAGTGACTCAATTCTTGAAGTTTTTTGAGATTTTTTTTCATCAAATCCAAGTGCAAAAACGGTTCAGCTTATTGTCGATTTTATCTTGCAGAACGAACGCGAGAAGGCTCAGATCCAATTCAAAGCCAATTTATGCCGAACAACGTCTCTGGGCGCAATCGAAGCGATGCTGCGCCGTGAGAACAAGAAGGTTTGAATTAGAGGGCACTAGGTCGGATTAGAACTAGGGTTGGCAATACGAGCATTGCGGGCCCGCAATAGAGAGAGGTCACAACGCGGGCCCGCAATGAATGAGAGAGAGGAGGGGAAGGGATTGCGGGCCCGCAATTCTCGCATCAGCCCGCATGCAAATAGGGAGTGACTCTCTCAATTTCACACACTCTCTCGCCGTGCTCTGCCATCCCTTCTCTCATTGCGGGTCTATGCGAGAATTGCGGGCCCGCAATTCCTCCTCTCCTCCTTCTCATTCAATACGGGCCCGCAATCCCGCAATCGTTTTGCCAACCCTAATTAGAACATTCGGGTGATTCACCATTTTCATGTTCCGTCTATTACATAGCAGTTGTTCTCTCGCCCTTATTAGGTGCACATCCAGTAGGTTATAATCCGAATGTTCTCATCCGACCTAGTGCCTATTAGAGTTCGATAAACGGGTCACTGACTCCTCATTACAAACACTCTCTCGCGTCTTTGACCAGTGGGAGAGCAGGGGAAATGAAGAGACGGCGACCCGTTTCTCTAGTTTGTATCCAGGGCGCTCATTTCAATCATTCCGTAAATAGAGAGGAGGTTATGAGGGCATGTGAAGGGGGAAGTGCAGGAGTGCAGCGTGCGGAAGCTAGGAACAACATGCAAGGTTCCAGACTCTTCGTGACAAACAGGCTGAGCATGATCTAGCAGTGGCACAGATGAAGAAGGAGCACCGAGAAGAGTTGGACGCATTGAGGGAAGGGGTGAGTCGGCATGAGTCCCAATAAGTAACCAACAAAGTTAGTGTGAACCATCACAGTTTGATGGCGCAACTCCCGAGGGTATTCTGGTTTCCCCCAAAGAATAGGTGTTGCATTCCCTGCCTAGTGGTTTAAGAAATGGTTACCTAGTGATTGCGAGCTAACTGGTTAGACAACCGCTAGATAGTCATTATCTGAAACCACTAGATATCCATACCTCCAACCGCTAGCCAGGAAATGCCCTACCTAGAGGAAGGGAGAAACCAGAGTAACAAAAATTCCAGGCACGTCGTGAAGAGCGCCAGCTGCATTGTCGAAATCTGGCAGCAGTGAGAGCCAAGCATCGAGAAGAGTTGGAAACGCTGAGGAAACAGGTGAGCAACGAATCAGGCACACACTGATTTCGACTACAAAGACACACACACACACACACACATGGAACCCAATGATGGGATCCATATAAACTAGAGTGCAACCCGAAATCCCAGGCGCTTCGTGAGGGAAAGAACCAGCATCATCTAGCTATGGAAAGGTTGAAGGTGGAGCATCGAGTCGAAGTTGCAGCAATAAGGCAACTTGTACCTGAATTTCAACACCAGTTCAAGGCTAGGCAAGGATGCAGAGAAATGGTACCTTCAATCTTTGCTTTATCTTTGCTATCTTATCTTTGCTTCAAAAGAAGTCGAATGAAAAATGAAGCCGAAAGAAGCGCAAGAGTAGCATCATCACAAAAAGCAGAACACTTTTGAGAAGCCGAAATTATTTCACAATTATAGGAGGCTTCTCCTTCGACTTCTCGGGATGACCAGTTGACCATGCACAAGGCGCCGATCGGTCTTTCTCGTCGTCAGCTCTCAATTATAAGTGAGTAACTTTTTATTTATTTCTGGAATTTTGGAATTTTTCCATTCAGGAAGAAGCCGACAAGAGTGTCTCATCCGCAATCGCGCGACCAATGAAGTCAAGCCGATCAGCTGGGATCTAATGGTGGCGAGGGCACTGCTGAATGCACCATTCGGACGCAGAGTTGACGGTATCTGTGAACTTCTGCGGTGAGTAGTTCGTCAAATGCATTAGTGGTACATGTCGAGTTCACCGAAAGAGTGTCTACCCACCATCCATCCCGACCGTCAACCAATCTAATTTGCGGAATAAGACAACCATAGCTCCCTCGACTAAGTCACCCACACCCTCTCGAGAAGAGTATGTCCATACCACTAAACCAATCTGAGCACCTACATTTTTCAGATCGGAGTTCCCCGATGTTATATGTAGAGAGTCGATTCTGCAACACAAGGTTTGGACATGCGTGACGTCCAAAGCTGGAGTGTTCGACTCAACCCGTGCACCGATATACTCAATTAAAGCGGAAAAACTGGAGGAGGTGAGCTTTTCGGCGTTGGCAACTGGGAAAACAAGAACAAAATGGTCAGAGAAATTATAAACAGCTTGATCTTTTGTTGTAATTTCTCACAATCATACTTCAAATGGTTCTCGCTCGCAATATATCAGTCATCTTCTCTAGCGAAATCGGCAAAGTGGAGGGCAAATCGCGAGTCTCATTAGGCTCACACGTGCGCTCTAAAGTAGGGATGTCAGAATTAAGAGTGACTCTCCTCCTATTCCATACTCTCTAGCCGATTAGGCAGGCGAGAGAGTATGTGACATGAGGAGAGTCACTCGCCTAGAATTGCGGGGCAGAGCATTGTACAATTCAGGTCTGGGCTCGGTGGAACGAATGGGAACAACCTCCGGAGCTGATCGACATTTCATGACTGTACAGAGTTGATAAAGATATTTCGAAACGTATTCGTTTCCGTTTGCGATCTATCTAGAGGTTTTAAACCTAAAAGATACCTGATTGTCATTATTAACCTCTCCTAATTATAGCGCGGGAAGCAAGAGTAGCTCTCTTCATTTCACGCACTCTCTCACCACTCTGATCGGTGTGAGAGAGAGAGTGCGCGAAGTGAGGAGAGTCGCTCTTGTTTTCCTATCTCCACTTATAATTCCCACTCAGCTCCTCAAGTTCCATCGTCGCCTTGTCCAGACAGCAATGGAGGAACGTGATCAGGTGAGTCTCAACTTGAGTCAATCGGGAATTCTCAGTACGCTGGTTTCTCCAAATCGCGAGGTGGGACATTCCCTGTCTAGTGGCTCCAACCACTAGACAGGAAATTCATCACCTCTTGGTTGGGAGAATCCAGAGAATCTAAATCATCTTCAATCTTAATCTCATTGTTTGGAACTCGATCTCGAGTCACATCTGCTGATTAACACTTTCATCCAGGCCCAGCATCAGCAGTACCCGCGGACGGTGCAAATGCTGCAGCAGACGCAGTTGAGAGCAGATCGCAACGTGCAGCAAGGTCTACAATGGATGGAAGCACATCGGGATCAGGTAAACCTGTGCAAAGTATAGTCTGCTGGTGAAAACGGTGTAGTCATTGAGATGTGAGATTGAGCGCATTATCAATCACGCACAACAACTTCAGATGAAACAACACCATCAACAGCAACAACAAATGCAGCAACAGCCGCCACTTCAACAGCAGCAGCAGGTAAACCTGTGATATGAAGCTTGTACAAAACGGACCAGTCATGTGAGAGTGAAGTTGATTGCGCGAAATGTTCGCGCACCGTATAAGGTGATCTTTCAGGCACAACAACTCCAGTTGGAACAGCAGCGACTCCAGCAGCAGCAGCAACATGTGCAACCACTGCTGCAGCAGGTAAACCAATGCTATTAGGTTGGTCCATAAGTTTTGCACGATTTCTTGCACAATTTTCAGTCAACTCGTTCTCGTTCGTTTGTTGTTGTCATCTGCTCTTCTGTTTACACTAGCGAGGTGTTCCTCCCTTCTATCAAAACATGTTTTCGGTTCAGTCCTCTCTAGTCGTCCACGCGAGAATGCCGCACAATTTCGTTCCCGACAGAATTC
>LS510959.1:35873-47137 GCA_900490845.1 Pristionchus japonicus
TTTTCGTTTTACGGCAGTCAAATTTCACCTATTTCGAGGAATATTTCACCGTGTGAGTGCCGTTCGATCCCCGGAATTGGGGGTGGACAAAAAATATGAAGCAATAAAATCAATTTTTCGTTGTGAATTCATCGATTGCTCAAAATGTACAAAATGTACAAAATGTACATTTGTTCGGAAATGTGGACGATGTACGATAATGAGATAATTAGTATCCATTACTACTCATCGTATCAAGCACCCCATTTTACTTTGTGGATTGAAAACTAGTAATTCAGCTCGCCGAAGCCCGAGAAAAGGCCTTTCAAGCCGAGAATGCACTGCGTGAGAAGGACATGGAGATTGAGGACATGGTAGCAGAGGTACGCCAAAATAAAAACTAATCAACGTTTCGACAAGTGCTCATTATTGATCTTTGTCCCTTTGCCTACCAGGCCTCTATTATCTCTCCGAACTTCAGGCGAGACAGGAAGAGAGATACAAGGCTACGAAGGAGGCTAAGCGAAGATTCGAGAATAAATGGATTAAGGTATGCCTTTAGTCTCTCGGTCTCATCTTCAATCTCTAAGGGGAACAGTATGATTTTCAGGATGTCAATCAACTCAAGAGAGATGCGAGAAGGGAGCTGAAGGAGAAGAGAAAGGTAAGGGAAGATCAATTTTTACCAGAAGTTGACAATTCAGGCGAGGAGACAACGAAAGATGGCAGAAGCTCAGAGAAGAAGAGATGAGGAGCACAAGGTCAGACTTTTTATGCACCATTGCTCATCTGAACTAGGGTTGTCAGTTCGGTTTCCGAATATTCGCACTGTATAGGGAGCAAACAGATATAGAGTACGAATAGTTTCGAGAGAGGGCGAATAATTCGCAGAGAGAGACGAATTGCGAATAATTCCCACTCTCTTCTCTCCAATTCTCTCCGTTTTACACGCTCTCTTGCCGTCATTTGCATCCGCGCGAGCGACAGGGAAAACCGGTGCGAATAATTCGCAAGAGCGTGAATAATTCGCACTTTCTCGGCGAAAGGGAGGAGGGGTGCGAGTAATTCGAAACCGAAACCGAACCGACAACCCTAATCTTTCAGGAGCTTCCGGAAGTGGACGACGGCGACTTTGCGATGTTGAACATGATGGAAGTCGATGATAATGTGGTTCGCAATTGCTATATCTTTGCTCTTGAAAACGTGGCAAATCTACGGGGTTTGGGTGTTGGTCCGTAGTCTGGGAGACCCCTACGTTTTTTTTTCTGGAACTTTACATCTACTAAGTACTACTACCTTTAGACGTACGCATCGACTGATGCAATGATCGAATCTCTTGAGAACACCAAGCATAGCGACGGAGAGACCAATGAAGGGAAGATGTACAAGGAACAACTAACATTCACGGTTTGAACTGCTTTATCTAACAGAGCAACCACGAATGATTCAGAACCAAATTGATATCCAAGAGTACTGGAGTGAGCAGATCAGGGATGCGGAGAAAGCGGTAAGCCCGGGCTGCTGGTGCGAAGATTCAATCAAAACCTAGCTGATGTAGTACAACTTTCCGACATTTGGATTTTCTGGGTACTAAAAGAAATTCGAGAAAAAAAACGTCACTTGCGTTTCAGGCTCGCGCCAAGAAGATTCTCGCCTCGTACCGTGATGGTGTAAAAGAGATCATGGATCGGGAGCTATTTGATGGCATCAGCCATGCTAGCCAACAAGTAGTGAATAATTTCAATTCTAATTGCGCCTTATTTATCCGCCATGCTAAGATGTATGAGAGTATCGCGTTGATCTTATAAAATGAATATATGTAATTTGAGGACCGACACGCAACTGATGCGAACTCTATCAATGAGGAGTGTGAAAAGGTATAACAAATAGCGAATTGAATTACAGAAGATGGAATAACGATTGAATGAATTTTGCCTCAAATTTCGGAAAAGTTAACGTTTTTGATCAAATATTGTTTTTCCAGCTCGTTGCTGCGTGCGAAGCCAAGAAGATTGCTCTCAAACAGGGACAATTCGATATCTTCCCTGATGATGTTCTCGAGGCGAGTCGATAAATTTTGTTTATGGCTCACAATACCTTTTTTTTATTTTAGATTGAAGTCTTAGAGAGGAAACTAAAATGTTCTTTGATCTTTCAGATGACTCCTCAGCAACTTGAGGCTCACACCGCCATCGCCATTGAACAGTTAATTGGAGATGACTGTACCCAGAGATGGAGAGCCTGCTTCCCTCAAGTTGCTCACACTGTAGCTGCAAAAATGAAGAAACTGATTGAGGAGTAATCCCTACACCGTTTAGCATCACAGTATCAATCTCCAGCATACTCTTCCCTATATTTCAAGTCACTTTTGAATTTATCTTTTGCTTCTCTAACGTTTCTTAAGTTTTCGTACATTATTAGACGCTTTTTACTTATCTATGCATCATTCTTGTGCTCTATACTCGTGTGCCATTTGCTATCGTGATCGTATTAGGAATTGCTTCCCCACTTCCAGTATTAAACGCTTCGAAACACTGACGTGCCATTCGCTATTGTATGTACTAGTTCAATCCACCGCACCCCTGAAGTTCGAGTAGAAACACTGAAAAACTGTAGGTGGAATAGTCAATTCATTGCTATTTCTCAATCACACCTGTGCCATTTCTTGCTCCTTTTCTCCATGTTCTACCTTCTTATATTCGTCATTTCCTTCGCTCTAGTATAGAAAATCTATCATCGTTTGTAGTATAGTACGCTCGTTTCCACGCCTCTCGACTCTGACGAACGATGTGGAAATATGTAAGGTTTTCTTCGTAAACGATAAAGTTGATTGTGCTTATTGTCTCCACCAGTTGTTCGTGTATCAAAACCTCAGACAGTAGCTAATAGAAATATATCTTTCAGAGTCCCTCAGCTGACCCCTTTGTAATGCTCTTTGCTTCTTCCCTCGGTCCTTGTTAGATCAGAGCGACAACGGCTGAGCCTTTGTCTCTTTGACGGTTGGAGATCAACAACTTCTTTCTCTCTAACCCTTCTGTTCCAGTCTTCTCTCACCATTCGCTACCCATACCATCTGACCCTTCTCTTTGTTCCTTCTCCTAACAATGAACTTACCCCAAGTCCTCGTTCCCTTCTCTTCCTCACATCCATTCCTCTCTCATCGGTAATGAGTGTGCCATTTATGAGAGTTGAATTAGATATGGACGATGAGTCTGCGCAATCATCACTATGGGAGACCACGAGTTGCGCCCTCCATTCACACACATAACCCATTATCGAGGCAGTGAACGAGGGAGGGACGGACTGATTTCTCCTCCCCTTTCGTCCCCTCTACTCGTCCATAACTGTAAACATCTCCCAAGTGATCTCTCCTCTCTTCTTCTTCCCCTTTTCTGCCAGCCTTCCCTGATCGGGTGTTCAGCTCAACAGTAAGCAATATTCTAGTCAGCACTAGTGTTCGAATCAGCTATGGGCTTTGGGAGACGTATCTTAGCAGTACCTTCAAACACACCTGATTGTGGTAAGTCTGTTTTCTACCTGAAATGAAATACCTGAAACCTCAGACTGTGTGGCCTGACTGTCCGAATTTCACCCAGCCTTCTCATCATATCTGCACTTATAATGCCCTTTCACGTCCTCCGCACCTTCCCACCCCTCCATTGATCAATTGTTCGCGAGATGGAGAAAGAGTAGAAAACAGCCCCTCTCTAACATCTTCCCTTGTCTTTGAAAGTAAGGGCTGGCTCGTGTTTTATTGTCCTCTGTATTTTTCGCGTTATGTTCGTCAAATTTAGTTGACTCCGTGGTTCCTCGTCGCTGACCTGTGGTGCGCTCGCCCGGTATCTTACTGTTCTCAGCTGCACATACCTATCACGTTCCCAATACAATGGATGTCGACCCGGACCATGTAAGTAAACTTGTTCTTAGCTATCACTCCCGGTGTGATAAATCAGCAAACGTCTAGCAAAATACCGAATATACTACTTCTGCGCATTCCCGGACAATTTTTAAAAAAATATCCCCATTACCGGTTCTATCTCGGCCAGTAACCCTGCGAGAAACTATGCTATTTAGGAAATGGTTAAAACACATTTCATTTTCACCTTCTTGTCCGGGATAGTGCAAATATGAAGTCTTCAGAACTATGCTCTGGATGCTCTCAATGTCGTAAGTGACGCAGAAGCGTCGAACAAGCGCCTAATCGAGGTGAGGAAGTGATTTAGATTCGAAAAAATCTGTTTAGCATTTCGAAAAGAATTTTTTAAATTCTCCTTTTTCAGTGTGTCAACCAGCTGCAGGGCCTCAACAACCAGCTGGTACGTATCTCCTTTCAGTTCAATGCATTTACTTGCCAATACGATATCGGACTCTCGGTTGGGCATGCTTTGGCGGAAACACAGCACTCAAACATGCAATTTCAATTGTAACCTTGATGTGATTGTAACCCCGTTCATATTCAGGCCGCTGACAAGAAAGCAGCTGATGAGAAAATCATCAAACTCATGCTGGAGACAAACGCGTTGAATGATAAGGCACGGTTTATAAAAAAATTGTAGCACAAAAGCTTTGAATCTCAGTGATAGTCGGATGAGCAAACTTGAAGAACAATTTCAGCTATTCGGAGCCCGCACGTCCATCATCAAGAACGAAACTATGGTTGAGGAGAATAAGTCTCTGAAAAGGAGGGTCGCTCAGGCATGGCAGAACTTTATTGGAAAAGTGGTGTTCAACGCATAGAATACGCTCTGCTAGACCCCTCATTTTTGTCACGTAGCAAAGAATTTGCAGTTGGAGTCGAAGGCCGCATCGGATTTCGACGAGTACAACGGAATGGTGAGGCACTTCTGAGTAGGAAAGGCCTGGAATTCGATTCCCCTTGCCTCCACTGCTCTTTTGCCCAATCCTTGTCGTTTCACGTGATATTTTCAGCTCAAGGCCGAGCAGGATAAGTCCGTTGCTGCTCTCGAGCAGGCAAACGATGAGGTTAGATCACAGTTTCTCTTTTTGAATCGAGAATAATACCGCTCACTTCAGAGAGATCGACTGCTCAATGAACGCGATCAAACGATCAGGGAGCTGCAACAGCAGGTTAGCATTCACTTTCGAATGAGAACCAAATGAGAGAGAGAGAAGGACTATTTATTAGGTCAGCAATGCAAACAGTGTTTAGCCAGCCGGTCCTAATTTGAGGGGCAAATGTCCGACGTAGCTCACTCTTCTAACTGGTTTCGCGTGAAAACCTTCCTAATTTTCTTCTTTCAAGATCAAGTCCCTCGAAGATGAGAACATGTCCGACCGAAGTGACCGGGACGCTGTGAATCTCCAACTCATCGTTAGCTACATTGCTATGCATGATGTTAGTTGATTGTCAAGCGACTTATTCAATTTAATATCGTATTTTACCCTAAAACACCTTCCGCGATGAAATTAGTTAGGTTTGTAACCAGTTCCAGTTCTGTTTTCCAGAATCTTCGCCCCGGCCCGGAGGGTGCCTTTCGCGATCAGTTGAAGCACTACCTGCTTCATGGCAATCGTGCGCTCAACACGAGCGGGCAAGTCATGGGAAACTCTGGAGATCAAGAGATGGCTCGCGGCCCGGAGACTCCCGGATCATCGCAGCAGGTTTGTACTCAATTTAGAACCAAGGGCATAAGCAATGGCACTTTCTGCACTCTAACATATGCAATCTGCCAATACAATATCGAAAAAAAAGTTGAAATGGTCAAAAACTTTGTAAATCACAGGGCGACTCACAGGAAGCGTACCGTCAGCGGCGCGGCTCGTCCATGCATGGCCCCGGTACGCCTGGATTCATGGAGCAGGTATCCAATCATTTCTGCTTAGGAATTTCAGTTGAAAAGCCCTTGAAATTGCTAAAAAATTAAGAAAAAACGAGTTTCCCAACTCTCTCAGGAAACATTCCGTCACCAGCGTGACCCGTACTCACGTGCTCCTGGCACGCCCGGTTCTGGTCGCCCCCTCATCATCAATTCGGTTCATCTGGTGAGCAGTTGACACTGCTCTAATAAGTTCAATATAGAAAATGATAGAAAATGAGCAAATATGTCTCCGTGCGTGCACGATTCGGGGAGATTTTCCTTACCAGTCTGGAATGGAAAGAACGACACGAGACATTGTTCACGGAATATCATTGCAGTCATCCGAGGACTTCTTCTCGAAGTGGGCACGCAGACTGAGAGACATCGGAGCGATCATCGATCCGAACGACCTCGCGAATATGGAGGTATAGACTTAAATTAATTTCTCTACGCTCGGGGAGGGGACGGAATGAGATACAGTAATTCGATGAGTAAACTACAATTGACTGTAATATTACGGAGAATAGGGACGAAGATCGATCCGAACGACCTCGCGAATATGGAGATCAGTTACAATTATATTTTTTTTTGCGAGCATCAAGAGAATGCAAAAGAGGTGCAGGTAGGAAAAAGATAGAAAAGCTGCAGGGGAGAGACTAGAATGGTAGATTCCTGAAGATTTCGGTACTTGTGGCACCGGAAGAGTAGGAGTGTCTACCCACCATCCACCCCGACCTCCAAATCTGCCTTGAGCAAACTAATGTATAGAACGAGTGAGACATAATCGTTCTTCCGGGGAACTCCACAAGTGCCAAAATTTCCGCTCAACATTTAACGATCTTCTCCCTAATCTCCTCCATTTTAGGACGAGCAGCGTCGTGAGTGGGTCCATGAGCGGATCGCTCTCCACAAGTAGAGTTCTAAGTAGAGTGCGGAAAGCAAGAGTTGACTCTCCTCATTCTGCGTGCTCTCTCACCGGTCAGAATGGCTATAGAGCGTGCAGAGAGAGGAGAGCAACTCTTTTCCGCACTCTACTTCTAAGTTAACGATGTCCTCCATTTTAGGACGAACAGCGTCGAGACTGGATCCATGAGCAGATCGCTCTGCACAAGCCAAACACCAGGCTGGTGGGGCGTCTGGACTCGGCCCAGAACGCCTTCGCTGCTAGAGTAGCGAGAGGGGATGAGGTTAGTTTTGGAGCTATGAATCGTTCTCGCACATCGGCCTGCATATGCTAATATCATGAAAAAGTCAATGATTCCCTAAATACAATGGGGATTTGCTTGACCGATGCCCGGGAATGCGCAGAAGTGAACCAACATAACAAATGAGCATCGAACGATGGCATAATAAGGAAAAAAAGTCACGGTCAGGTCCTCTCACCACTCCATTCACAAAATGTTGCAGCACTCGCCAGTGAAGAGGACGAGGAAGCACAGTGATAGTGGAGGAAACGGAAGTGTTGAACTGTGATTGTTTCCTATTCCTCCCACTCTTCGTCGGATATCGCAGTTATGCATTCCAACTTGATTCTAATATCGTTGCCCCCTTCTTCCCCTTCCATAACCTCGTTTTGACATCTCTAGATTTGATCCTTCCTGACTAGTTGTCCTTAGTTCATTATGTATTCACTCTAGCCTCTGTGTTCGTAACATTCTTTAAATTACCTCGCCATGTGTATTCCTTCAAAAAATGTCAATCCCGAAGTTTGTACTTTGCAACACCTACAATGTATCTCCTACCTTTCGCCTTTCTCTTTGCTCCATGCGATTATGTTTGATAAATCATCTTCTGGCACCGCTCTTGCTATTCGATTTTCCTGAGTGGGCGCACCCTCTGGACCAGTTCATGTTAGACAATAGGAAACACAGCTGATAGTGGTCAGCCACTTAATTAACCCACTCTCTATTTCACGTTTCCACTCAGCTTCATCTCAGTTAGCTTTCTGCGTAAATGGACGACTTATTCGAGTGCTGCTGATGATAGAAAAGACTCCTTTACTTTCTCAGTATATAATTACTCGACATCGCCTGACTATTAGTTCCGCATTGTTCTTTTTTTCCGTGCTAATGAACCTCGTTTTTTGTTCAACATTGACTCCTTTCCAATGTAATTTTTTAGATGGACGACTCATCCTGGACGGCTGGTGAAGGCAGAAAGGCTGCGCTTTTGCTGTTCGATTACACTTACTCCTTTCTCTGTCTGGTCTTTGTGATCAATTTTGTGAGCAATGAGCAATTGAAGCCAGTTTCGCCGCGAAAGGTGAGTAATTTTTATAAATCAAATTATCTAATGAATTCGCGTTCAGTTGAGCTATTTCACTTCTCCCGCTAAAACTTGGTTGGAGGCGTTTAGCAACTACATTGACAGCTTCTGTGATTATGCTTGCCTGATTGTGAGCATAATTTTTGTCCTGGGCGCTACAGGCAACGAAAAGCAGAAACTGAAGTATACCAGGACGGTGAGTGAGAATTCGTCAAAACAACAACAACAACAACAAAAACAACAACAATAATACAATTTAGCAACTGTGGGTTCTCGCCGCGGTACTTTTTGTGGATCCTTACGTGACCTACTATTTCAAGAGCTTTTTCCACGTTTCACGAACATTCGGTGAGTGTTATCCACAGCGTTCACTCCTGCACGTTTTTTTGAAACTCGAAATACCCCCACAACTTCGTCCTTCCCCGACCACCAATCTAAAAACCAATCGTTCGTTCAAAACAACAGTATAATTTCCAGGAACATTCTACCAACCGTTCCTAATCCTCTATGGAATCCTCTCAGTAGCAACTTCTGCAACAGCTTCCCTGCTCTTTCTGGGGCTATTGATCACCGATTTTCCCACGATCAAGAAGTGGTTTGGCCGAGATGTTAGGGTGAGTCTAATCTTCTGGTTTATCAACTCGCAAATCATTCGAAATATACATCCAGCATCCATCAAAAAGCATGCAATGCAAAGATAGAACGAACACAACTAAGGATCTAGGGAATCTTTAACTCTCAAATATTCCAGGAAATTCCCCTCTGCGCCATCGTCGGAATGTACTACGCCGTTTACTATGGCTCTCACTTGTTTCTGAATCTTTTTCTCGTCTTGGTTGATTTCACCAATGTTCTCTACTTCATTAGCGAGTTTATCCGTATTGCATTCGGTGCGATAGTGTACTCCATTCCGGAGAAGATTGCGAGTGATTGGGATCTGTATTGAAATACTTCCCGTTTGATCAGTTGTGATTTAGTGGCAGTTTGCAACTTGATAAAATGAGTGATATAATGCGTTTTAGATCATTTGAATCGAATCCTAAAGCGAGAGAGACGCCGCTGTCCGAAAATAATGTATACCCAGAAGCACAGATTCCGTATTCGCGCACTATCTTCTTCTCATTTCTCTCCTATCTTGCACCCGTTGATCACCACATTGATTCACTATGGACGACTCTCTTATCGCCACTTGGACTGCCCGTGACGGCCGACAAGAAGCCCTCCTGCTATTCAGCTACGCATACACACTTGTCTGCCTGGCTTATGTGATCGATCTGGTCTGCGAGGAGCAAGTGCTGCTGAAATACACTAGAAAGGTGAGAAAAGTTGTGTCAATGTGCAGATGTGGTTCAGTAGGGCACGTTCTGTATCATTACTCTGAGAGTAAAATGGGGCGCCAGAAGCATACTTTGCAGCAATTGTGGTGCCTCTCAATCTTCCTCTTCTTCGAGCCATTCCTGTGCCGGGCATTCAAGAGGCGTCTTATAGTAACTACGGAGTATGGTGAGCGGAATCAACTTTTAGATTTTGCGAACATTCATCCTGATGTTTCAGTCTCACTTGTCTCAATTTCTCAATTTTGTCTTAGTTGCCTCAATTTTAGGAACTTTCTACCGCTCTTTCGCGCTTGTGTACGAAATCATTGCACTGTTCGCTGCTGCGGCCGCGTTTCATGTGTTCTACAAAGTGCTCGAATACTATTCACCTTTGGCCAAGAAATGGTTCGGATCGGCTGTCAGGGTCAGTGATTTCGGTTAATTGCACGAAAAAAATAGATATTACAGGAAGTCAATTTACACACTATCATCGGCTCATACTACACAGTCTTCTATACCGCTCACATCTTCTTGAATGCACTTCTAATCTTCATCGACATGACCAACATGCTGTACTATGGCAGCATCATCTTTGCTGCTTTCGCTTTGTGGGACGGCTTCCGATTTTTGTTCGGACAGTGATGAATTTCTGGTTGATAAAGCAATCTTGTTAAATGGGGCATCGAAATAGCAGACTTCTCCTGTCCAGCCCTCAAATAGCATCTAGCAATCTCTGTGACGTAACTTCGGTACTAGTGGAGTTCACTGGAAGAGTGTCTATCCACCATCCACCCCTACCAACAACCCTGCTTAGGGCAAATTAATTTATAGACTGAGTGAAACACATCCGTTCTTCCGGGGAACTCCACAAGTGCCGTAACTTCTATCTTGACATTGCGCTCTATCGTCACTCTGACCGGTGTTTGATTGCGTGAAACGAGAAAAGCAACCCATGCTTTCCGAGCTCTACTTCTAACGCAGCACTAGAATACCACAACGAATATCACTTACCACAACGTTTTACATATTCTCATCCTTGTTTGCTTGCTTACATCTAATCCCCTTATTCTCACTCAATTTGCATTCAATTACCGCTGTTTACCCTCGCCTCTCTCCTCTCTCTCTTTTATCCTCCCTCATTCCTCCTCATCTCTCTCGTCCGGGACGGTTGGCGGCGACACTCGGCTCCCTTCCTGCATCAGGTTTGTGTCTACCCGGGGTCCCAGAGTACTCAGGGATCCCAAAGTCCTCTGGTTTCGACTTTTTTATCAGTGGAGCTAGCTAGGACCCCCTGTTTCACAGGATCACTTGATATCCAATCCACCACTTTCAGAAGAGACCCATCTCCCCATTCGGAGCTTCTCGCGAAGATAAGATGTCCTTCCGAAGAATATTCGCAAGACTGCCGATCCGATACGCGTGAGTACTATCGAGAACTGATCATCGTATTCCCGGATCCTCTAATCGATACCATATCCGGTTACCGTAACCTGATTCCGTACTTACAGTAAGCGCGCGGCTCACAGCTACGTGCACGGAACCTCCTCGCATCCGTTGCTCTATGAGGTATACGGTGGTCTATCGCAAACTGAGTATTGGGATACTGTAGGTTATGGTAGTCGAGGCTGAAGGGCATCGATTGAGGGGTACTACCGTACTCTACCGTACTCATAATCACATCGATTGCAGACGATCGGCGCTCGTTTCCGTTCGGCCGTCGAGGCAGTCCCCGACAAGACACTCTACGTGTTCGACCATCAGGTTATCTTTGGTCTTTGATCTCTAGAGTCAGGTGACCAAGAGCCGCTTAGAGCCGGATCCGGAACCGGCAAATAGTAATCGATAAATTGCAGAACGTGCGCAAGACGTACGCGGAAGCTTACGC
>LS510959.1:47653-58138 GCA_900490845.1 Pristionchus japonicus
CAGACGATCGGCGCTCGTTTCCGTTCGGCCGTCGAGGCAGTCCCCGACAAGACACTCTACGTGTTCGACCATCAGGTTATCTTTGGTCTTTGATCTCTAGAGTCAGGTGACCAAGAGCCGCTTAGAGCCGGATCCGGAACCGGCAAATAGTAATCGATAAATTGCAGAACGTGCGCAAGACGTACGCGGAAGCTTACGCGGACGCGCGTCGCCTCGCCTGTGCCCTGCTCGAATTGGGAATGAAACCGGGTGAGGAGAGATTAAAGATCAAAGACTAGAGTTCAAAGATCAAAGATCAACACCCCTCATTGCAGGCGACCGCGTGGGCATCTGGGGTCCAAACCACTACGAGTGGGTGACGTGTCAGATGGCCACCGCCATTGGAGGATTCATACAGGTAAGGATGATCTTTGATCTTTAGAGCTACTAAATATCAAAGATAATAGTTCTTTTCAGGTCAACATCAACCCGTCCTACCAGTCGGAGGAGCTGCGCTTCGCCCTCGAGAAGGTTATTAGTCAACTAATTTACTAATTAATTTGCCAATTAACTAATTAATTAAATAACTATTTAAGGTCGGAGTGCGCTGCGTGATCACGCCTCGCTCCTTCAAGAAGAGCGACTACTACCGGACGCTGCATGATGTACGGATCAGAGATCAAAGATCAAACCTGAGAATAGGGTGTAGGCTGAGAGCATCGAGTCCTTCTTCCTATAGAACATCTGTAGGGCATCTACTTAGTTCGAGTTACAAGTTACACAGATCAAAGATCATCTCTTCATTCCAGATCATTCCATCCCTCGCCTCGGCCAAGTCTGGTTCGGGCCACGTCAAGTGCCGCAATCTGCCCGATCTCGAACACATTGTGCTGTTCGGCGAGCAGGAGAACCTGGGGGGCGCCTGGAGGTGAGAGTTCAGAGATCAGACTATAAAGATCAAAGATCAATCTAGAGCGTTCAAAGATCAAAGATGAGTCTATAATGATCAAAGATCAGTCTGGAGAGTTCAAAGATCAACCTCCTAACCCCGCCCCTTTCCAGATACGAGGATCTCATGGCGGGTGTCGGTTCGACCTCCGAGAATCGTCTCAAATCGATCGAGGAGACGATCAGAGTGGACGACCCAGTGAACATCCAGTACACGAGTGTGAGTTAGAGTGGCCGATGATCTTTGATCTTTGATCTCTGATCTGTGGTCTCTGATTTTCGTAGCTTGTAGTTTGATGTCTGAACGCTCATCATATCAGTCTAGAGCTCATATTCTTTGCTGTTTTAGTTGGAGATGCAGTCTTCGTAGTTTGATCTTTGATCTATGATCTCTGATCTTTGATCTTCGATCTTCAGGGAACCACTGGCTACCCCAAGGCCGCCACGCTGACGCACCACAGCCTGCTGAACAACGCGCACTCGCAGGGCATAAGGACGGCGTACGATCGAGGGGTGAGTGAAGATCTTCGATCTCTAATCTTGGATCTTTGAGTTTTGATCTCTGAAGTTCGGTTACACGATTGTCAGGTCTATGTATACACCACGTACCTAGCACTTCAAGTTGATCTTTATAGTTTGATCTTTGATCGTTTCAGGACCACATCCTGTGCATCCCGAACCCACTCTACCACTTTGGCGGCAGTACGATGGGCGTGCTCAACGCGATCACACACAAGCAGACGACGGTCTTTCCCGATGCGGGATATAACCCGACCAAGACGCTGGAGGTACGGTACTCCTCCCTGGTAGCATACGGTATCATCGAATATATCGATTCTTTCGACAATGCAGTATTGAAGCCGACCAAGACACTAGAGGTATTCTGTAGTTACCGTAACTCTTAGGGCACTGTAGGCGAGATAGTGGGGATACCGTAGTCCTTAGCGACCTACCGTAGCACCTACCGTTGTTCACTGGGGCATACGTACGATGGGCGTGCTCAATGCGATCACACACAAGCAGACGACGGTGTTCCCCGAGACGCTGGAGGTGAAGGGTGTGACCTACGGGACTGATACCGTAACCTAGCCATACCCCCTGTGATTGATACCTGGGGAGAGCAAGATGTAGGATACAACCCGACCAAGACGCTGGAGGTACGGTATCTATTGTATCGATCAGGGCCCATAGGCGGGACCGCGTGTTGAAGATACCGGAAATCTACTGGAGCTAAAGTAGTCTTAGTTGTTCTACCGTAGCCCACCTCACCAACAGTGCTGACTAATCACATTAATAGGTCGTAGCCAACGAGCGGTGCTGCTCTGTACAGCACACCACTTGTCTATCGTAGAACACACAGCAACACTCACAACGCTCTGAGAGTGATCCTAACTGATCAAATTCACTGCAGCTGGTAGCCAAAGAGAAGTGCACCTCGCTCTACGGCACGCCCACCATGTTCATCGACATCCTCAACCACCTCGGGCCAATGCAGGAGAAGGGATTGAAGATAACCACGCTCAATGCTGGTGAGATTTGAAATGTTCAGCTTGATCTTTGATCCCTCGTTAGGCCGATCACGTAGTGATGATGCAATTCTTGATATCTGATCTCTGATCTCTTCCAGGTTACATCGGAGGAGCGCCCTGTCCCGCAGCGCTCTGCGATCGAATCGTCAGCGAGCTGGGCATGCGCAACCTCACCGTCGCCTATGGTATATTGATCTTTGGTCTTTGACATTTGATCTTTGACCTTTGTCCTTTGATCTCTCGCAGGCAGCACCGAGATCGCGGCAGTGACGATGTCGTTGCTGGAGCATGCGCCCTCGGAGAGGATCAAGAATGTCGGATACGTGATGGACCATGTGGAGGTACGGTAGGGTACTGTAACTATCGATTACTGTAATTGATCTTTGATCTCTGGAAGTTGATCTTTGATCTTTGCAGCTGCTGGTGGTCAACGACAAGGACCAGGTCGTACCGCGCGGGACGAAGGGAGAGCTGCTGGCCAGGTGAATGGACATTTCCCGGATCTGTCGCCGGCTCTGATTTCCCGGCTCTGGCTATCCTAACAAGGTCTCGTGCATCTGAATGTTTAGTGTTGCTGAAGAATAAATGTCAGAGATCAAAGATCAATCCCCTAATTCAGAGGCTACTGCAACATGCGCGGCTACTACAACGATGAAGAACGCACGAAGAAGGAAATGACGCCGGATCGATGGTACCACACGGGGTGAGGAGTACGGTAGGAGTACGGTAGGGTACGGTAGATGAGATACGGTAGGATACTGTAGATTGCGATATTGATCGACTGAGACTGTAGGTAGCACACGCTGTGAGGAGTACGGTAGGGTACGGTAGATTACTGTATCGAACTACGCTAATCGATGGATGATGTAGAGAGGTCAAAGATCAAAGATCATTTCCACCTTTCCAGAGACACAGCGTACATCTCGGATGACGGCGCCGTCAACATCGTCGGCCGCACCAAGGACATGGTACGGGCATTAGCCGGATCCGGTTCTGGCTCCGGCTCTTGATTTCCCGGCTCCATTTCCGGTTCTCCTAATTCACGGCTCTCAGATAATCCGCGGCGGCGAGAACATCTACCCGACCGAAATCGAGCAGTTCCTGTTCAAGCTGCCCGGCGTTGCGGATGCGCAGGTAGTACGGTAGTATTGATCGACCACGATACTCAGGTTACGGTAGTGATAGAGTACTGTAACTCTAATCGTGAACTGATGACTTTCGAAATTCATTTGAAACGTACTAATGATGTTGTTATGCGCACACACATTGTGAATTCGTCGTTGTGCTGTTCTCTTCTACTGTTCGCAAGTTCGATTGTATTGCGCATACAGTAACCCAGGTTCAATCGTGTCACACAGGTGATCGGCGTTCCGGACGAGCGAATGGGCGAGGCTGTGTGCGCGTGGATCCGACTGAGGGAGGGAGTAACTGATGTGACTCCCGAGATGATCAAGGAGGCCTGCAAGGGAAAGGTACGGTAGATGGGGTACGGTAGATGGATCGAGGATTGACTTTCAAATGGATACGGTAGTTATCGATTTCAGATCGCCCACTACAAGATCCCGCAGTACGTGCTGATCAAGAAACAGGTGAGTGGTGCATTTTCCAATTTGGATTACTGGATGCCTTGTTTAGATTCTCAGTTAGGATCTACTTCTTGTGCACGAGTGAACATTCCCAATTGCCAGGCCGACTTCCCGCTCACAGCCACGGGAAAGGTGAAGAAGTACGAACTGCGGCTGATGAGCAAGAAGGAACTCGGACTGGAGCAGGTAATTGGGGATTTACACGCTGCACCAGCGTCTGCTATCAAAGAACAGACTCTGGCAATGTGTAATTTGCATGCTTCACAACAAAATATACGACTTACAGGTCCGCTCTCACTTCAACGAGGGCGCTGACTGACCTGCGCGGCAGTTTGAGCAAGACTAATTTGAGAAGTTTACCCGTGCACCAGTTCCTATATCATAAATATCTGTAAATGTAAATAAAAATGTTTGAAATGAATCGATCGTGCAATTCATCGGAGTTTAACACAGTGAAGAAATTGTAAACTCGGTTAGATGTGAGAGGAGGGTTGGAGGTTAGTCGGCGCGCTAAAAATCTGTTTTAAGCAACATAAACAC
This sequence comes from Pristionchus japonicus, assembly GCA_900490845.1. Classification (NCBI taxonomy): domain Eukaryota; kingdom Metazoa; phylum Nematoda; class Chromadorea; order Rhabditida; family Neodiplogasteridae; genus Pristionchus; species Pristionchus japonicus. The sequence continues at coordinate 52,236 of LS510959.1, forward strand.
AACGTCTGAGATTAGATAGAACAAGGAAAGGTACTAGATAGGCTCACATGAATCTTTCAATTGCAACGACAACGACTATGATATTATCTTTCTGTCCGATTTTCCACCCGATCAGGGAGTGTTTTGATCGATTCAATCACACTGCGTTTACAACACTTTGATATCTCATTTTGAGAAATTTATGATATGGGATCTGGTGCGCAGGTCAACTTCTCAAATTCGTCTTGTTCAAGCTGCCGCGCAGCTTAGGCATCGTCCTCGTTGAAGTGCGAGCGGACCTGGTCGTGAAGAGTGTAAATTTCAATTTGAACAATATCTTTATCCCAGCGAAGCATAACAGCATGTAGTGTGAAACAATCACGAAACAATCTTTTTGATCTCTGAGGCTGACACTGGTGCAGCGTGTAAATCCCCAATTACCTGCTCCAGACCGAGCTCCTTCTTGCTCATCAGCCGCAGCTCGTACTTCTTCACTTTTCCCGTGGCGGTTAGCGGGAAGTCGGCCTGGCAATTGGCAATGTTCACTCATGTACAAGCTGTGGTAATTGATTCAATTTGGTAAATACACCACGCACCTCCTTCTTGATCAGCACGTACTTGGGAATCTTGTAGTGGGCGATCTGCAATCGATAATTACCGTATCCATAGAAAATCGATAATCGATCCATCTACCGTATCCATCTACCGCACCTTTCCCTTGCAGGCTTCCTTGATCATCTCGGGAGTCACATCAGTTACTCCCTCCCTCAGTCGGATCCACGCGCACACAGCCTCGCCCATTCGCTCGTCCGGAACGCCGATCACCTGTGTGACACGATTGAACTATAACCTGACCGGATTGAACTAGGGTACTGTAGACGAGTGCGCAATATATTTGAACTAGCGAACAGTAGAAGAATACAGTTCAACGACGAATGCACAATGTGGGTGTGGTTAGCAACACAGGATTGAACAAGGATTACGGTAGCCTAAGTCTTATCTGAATCATACAGTACAATACATTGCCAGAAATTTTTGAATTAAATCAGTTCTCGATTGCCCGTCGCACCACTACCGTAACCCTCTTACCGTATTACCTGTGCATCGGCCACTCCTCTGAGCTTGAACAGGAACTGTTCGATCTCCGTCGGGTAGATGTTCTCGCCGCCGCGGATTATCTGAGAGCCGGGAATTGGGATAACCGGAACCAGAACCGGGACCGGATCCGGCTAATGCCCGTACCATGTCCTTGGTGCGGCCGACGATGTTGACGGCGCCGTCGTCCGAGATGTAGGCGGTGTCTCTGGAAGAGACGAAGATGATCTTTGATCTTTGAGATATGAACTCTACATCATCCATCGATTTGCTCAGTTCGATACAGTACTCTACCGTACTCCTACGGTACTCCTTACCCCGTGTGGTACCATCGATCCGGCGTCATTTCCTTCTTCGTGCGCTCTTCGTCGTTGTAGTAGCCGCGCATGTTACAGTAGCCTCTGGGATGAGGAAATTGATCTTTGATCTTTCGCTAAGCTGTGTAACACTTGATCTTTGATCTCTTTACCTCGCCAGCAGCTCTCCCTTCGTTCCCCTGGGTACGACTTGGCCTTCGTCGTCGACCACCAGCAGCTGCAAAGATCAGAGACCAAGTTCCAGTGATCAAAGATCAAAGATCATTCTACAGTACCCTACCGTACCTCCACATGGTCCATCACGTATCCGACGTTCTTGATCCGCTCCGAGGGCGCATGCTCCAGCAGCGACATCGTGACCACGGGTGACATCTCGGTACTGCCTGGAAACGAGAGATCAAAGATCAGAGATCAAAGGCCAACTAAGTCTTTTCACAAAGCACGATAAGTTTGCTGATAATGCACTACAGAGGCACAAAAAAGTAAGTCTAGAGATCAAAGATCAATTTTGAAAGATCAAAGATCACATCCTCACCATAGAGCACGGAGAGGTTGCGCATGCCCAGCTCGTTCACGAGTCGATCGCACAGCGCGAAGGGACAGGGCGCACCAGCGATGTAGCCTGAAGGGATGTTGCGTCATCAATAGGTAATACTTTTTCCTGCTCCATTTTAATGACTGGATTATGATGCGGCGCATCAAAGATCAAGTTGACGCCTAAGCTGAGAAAGAGTGCATAAAGCGAAGGGACAGGGCGCGCCCGCGATGTAGCCTGATGAGGATAGAGATCAAAGATCAGAAACCAAGAGTTGCATCATCACTACGTAATCTAAAGAAGCCCTCTACGCATGCAGCCTAACGAGAGATCAAAGATACGATTAAATATAGTTCAAAGATCAAAGACCAAGTTGCTAATGTTCACCTGCATTGAGCGAGTTGACACTCAGTCCCCGCTCGCGGACCTCGTCCAGATGCGACACGATGTCGCAATCAGTTCACACTCTGTTCTAGGCCTAATGGGCGCCCTGGTCCCTACCATTGGTTATCGTGAACTGGTTTCTTTACTCACCAGCGTTCAACGAGTTCACGCTCAGTCCCCGCTCCCGCACTTCATCCAGATGGCTGAGGATGTCGATGAACATGGTGGGCGTGCCGTAGAGGGACGTGCAATTCTCTTTCGCGACGACCTGAGGGTATGGTAGAGTCAGGGTACTGTATCCAGATCAGGTTACGGTAGTGGTGTCATGAAAATCGATCGGGTTGGTTACGGTGAACCATTATACCGCTGGAGAGTCCTAAGCGGATTGAATCCAACCTACAGAAATCGATCGATACAGAAAGGGATACCGTACCTCCAGGGTCCTGAGCGGATTGAACCCTGCATCCGGGAATACGGTAGTCTGCTTCTGACCCAGTGAAAAACCTTGTACTGCGGTAGGCCACTATGGGTACGGTATCCGTACTATTTTACCTACAGTATACTTGGGTTACGGTAACTACAGTATACCTCCAGGGTCCTGAGCGGATTGAATCCGGCATCCGGGAATACGGTAGTCTGCTTGTGCGAGAGTGCGTTGAGCACTCCCATCGTACTGCCGAAGCAGTGGTACAGCGGGTTGGGGATGCAGATGATGTGGTCCTAGAAAGATCAAAGATCAAAGATCAAACTACAGACTACGATCTACAAGGGAAGCGGGTTCGGGATGCAGATGATGTGGTCCTGAGAAGAAGGGAGGTTACGGTATGTGGTTGGGTATACGGTAGCCGAGTTTATATCGATTACTAAGCGCGTTGAGTCGTTGTAAGTGGTACAGCGGGTTCGGGATGCAGATGATGTGGTCCTCAAAGATCAAACTACAAAGATCAAACTACAAAAGACAAAAGCTAAACTACCAAGTTCAGAGACCAAAGACCAAACTATATTACATCACCCATACCTCGACAGTAACTTGATTGCCTCAACAAATAACTCGCAGAGCTAAACTACAAACTATGAAGACTGTCATAGAAAAGTATTGTTATGCATGAGGCATCAAATACCAAAGATCAAAGACCGCTCGCTTACTCCTCGATCGTACATCGACCGCAGGCCCTGCGAGTGCGAGTTGTTGAGCAGGTTGTGGTGCGTGAGCGTGGCGCCTTTGGGGTAGCCCGTCGTGCCCTGAAGGATTCAAAGATCAAAGATCAAAGTTCAAAGATCAGAATTCGAACTATGAACTACAGTGAACGTAGATGAATCAACAAGCACAAAGGTTATAGATCAGAGATCGCGGAGCAATGATCAGAGTTCGTACTACCATCCACAGTGAACGCAGATCAGTCAGCAAGCACAAAGATCAGAGATCAGTGATCAAAGATCAAAGATCATCGCCCACTCTAACTCACACTCGTGTACTGGATGTTCACTGGATCGTCCACTCTAATCGTCTCCTCGATCGATTTGAGACGATTCTCGGAGGTCGAACCGACACCCGCCATGAGATCCTCGTATCTGGAAAGAGGGCGGGGCTAGGAGGTTGATCTTTGATCTCCGATCTTCAATGTTTCGCATTACTGTTGTGGTTCACTATATGCAATGATCAGGTTCACAATATTGGGTTGAGTCATAAGTCCTGCTCGTTTTTGAGCAGTAACTTTGAAGCGCTGTTTCTCGCTTCATGCTGCAGACTATCCAGCCCCTCGGAATAATGTAGCACAAGGTAACATCATCTTTCGAATGATGTGTTTTTGCCGCTTCCATTCAAATGCCTACTCGAGATATATCGAGAAAATGAAAGGATTAAAATTTAAAATAAATTCAAAACTTTTCGAATGGCTCGTTCTCCTCAGGCAATTTATTTCAGAAATGCATAGCCACACCTACGAATACCTAGGTCCATGAACTTTTCATGCAACATGAATTCAGGCATCTCCGATTTCAAAGCAACTAGTTATGTAGCAATTTCTCAAGAGTTGTTGCCAAAAGAACAGTCCAAGTAAAATATTGCCACAACTCGCAGGAGAGAGTATTTGGATTGTGTTTAGGGGCGATGAATGCAGTATGCAAGACTACAAAATAAAGACTGAAGAAACCAAAGTGGGCTCTATTTTTGACTTCAAAATTCAAAAAAAAATCGAATGAGAAATTTTTTTCTAACTTTCTTGAATTTTTAAAATTGAGTTGTTTCAAATAATATTATGTAAAGAAAGCGCCATGTCGAGCTGCGCTCTACCTTTCACAGCACACATTCCACAAAGATTGGTCTTCAAAATGAGCGCCTGAGCGACTCGATCAGATCAGTCGTTTTAGAACGGCAGTTCGAAATAGGGCATTTCGGATCATCGCGACATGGCTATCTTTGGAAATTTCCAGCATCTTCGAAATTGCTGTCACGATCGAGCCAGGGTGTGGGTAGAAAGTGTAACGAAGGAACTTCAAAATACCCCTATGCATATGAAGGCCACTCTTCACTGAGGGGTTTGACAGCCACTTTGAGAAAAACCGAGCAAGACTTATGACTCAGCCTGATAGTTCATAGACTGATCTTTGATCTCTGATCTCTATGTTTGATCTTTGATCTTTGATCCCTCACCTCCACGCTCCCTTCACATTCTCGTGCTCTCCGAACAGCACAATGTGTTCGAGATCGGGCAGATTGCGGCACTTGACGTGGCCCGAACCAGATTTGGCAGAGGCGAGAGAGGGAATGATCTGGAATGTGGAGATGATCTTTGATCTTTGCAACTTGTAACTCGAACTAAGTTGATGCCCTACAGATGTTCTATAGGAAGAAGGACTCGATGCGTTCAGCCTACAACCTATTCTCAGGTTTGATCTTTGATCTCTGATCTATGGTCTTTGATCTCTGATATCTAATCCTTACATCGTGCAACGTCCGGTAGTAGTCGCTTTTCTTGTGCGCTCGCGGAGTGATCAGGCAGCGAACGCCGACCTTAATTAGTTCTTTAATTAGTTAATTGGTTAATTAACTAATTAATTGGCTAATTAGTTAACTAATAACCTTCTCGAGGGCGAAGCGCAGCTCCTCCGACTGGTAGGACGGGTTGATGTTGACCTGAACAAGGCGATCCTTGATCCTTGATCTTTAGCTCTAAAGATCAAAGATCACTCATACCTGTATGAATCCTCCAATTGCAGTCGCCATCTGACACGTCACCCACTCGTAGTGGTTTGGACCCCAGATGCCCACGCGGTCGCCTGCAATGAGGGGTGTTGATCTTTGATCTTTGAACTCTAGTCTTTGATCTTTAATCTCTCCTCACCCGGTTTCATTCCCAATTCGAGCAGGGCACAGGCGAGGCGACGCGCGTCCGCGTAAGCTTCCGCGTACGTCTTGCGCACGTTCTGCAATTTATCGATTACTATTTGCCGGTTCCGGATCCGGCTCTAAGCGGCTCTTGGTCACCTGACTCTAGAGATCAAAGACCAAAGATAACCTGATGGTCGAACACGTAGAGTGTCTTGTCGGGGACTGCCTCGACGGCCGAACGGAAACGAGCGCCGATCGTCTG
>LS510959.1:58617-95960 GCA_900490845.1 Pristionchus japonicus
GCGTAAGCTTCCGCGTACGTCTTGCGCACGTTCTGCAATTTATCGATTACTATTTGCCGGTTCCGGATCCGGCTCTAAGCGGCTCTTGGTCACCTGACTCTAGAGATCAAAGACCAAAGATAACCTGATGGTCGAACACGTAGAGTGTCTTGTCGGGGACTGCCTCGACGGCCGAACGGAAACGAGCGCCGATCGTCTGAATCAATACGATATCGTTTGATGATTGACGATGATTGATTGACTTCGGTAGGATACGGTTTGATACTGCAGTCTATTGAGTACTGTAGAGAACTATCGAGCCGTTCAGCCTGCGGTACACTATCGTACTGGTACCTCAGCCTACGGTACTCTACCGCATCTCACAAGGGAACGATAACTTCTTGCCATGAAATTGGGTTATGAGCTATATACCATTCGAAAGAGCATCAAAAGTCCTTCTAGAATCCGTTTTCAAAACCTGCTTACGCGACCTGTGGTGGGAGCTAGGCCACTTTTCCTTTAGCGTGTGATTTTCCTCTGCTCTGTGCTCGAGTACTTGTTGTCTCTCTTGTCCAACCTCTTCCGTGGTCTCCTTGTGTAGTGGTAACGCAGCCGACGTATGAACATTTTGCCTCCGGTTCGACTCCTCCCCGAGACTTTTTTCTTTTGCTCCATCATTTTGTGAATTTTTAGTAATTTATGTTCTTTTCTCGTTGATTTGGTGTCAATAGGGAACAGAAATCCTTTTCCGCGGCATCTGTGGAAAATTTCCAAATTCGACTTGGCCGAGTATCAGAGGAACTAAAACTACGACTAGGCATCCAGGTACCCCATAAACAATATTTTCCGACACGTTGAAGTTGTAGAATGGCAAAAATTAGAAGCAAAAGAAAAATGTCTCGGGGAGGAGTCGAACCAGAGGCAAAATGTTCATACGCCGGCTGCGTTACCACCACACTAGGAGACCACGGAAGAGGTTGGACGAGAGAGACAACAAGTACTCGAGCACAGAGTAGAGGAAAATCACATGCTAAAGGAAAAGTGGCCTAGCTCCCATCACAGGTCGCGTAAGCAGGTTTTGAAAACGGATTCTAGAAGGACTTTTGATGCTCTTTCGAATGGTATATAGCTCATAACCCAATTTCATGGCAAGAAGTTATCGTTCCCTTGTCAGTACACTACAGTATCCCACTCGAGCCCTACAGTATCCCACCGTATACCTCATGCGAGAGTCGATCTCGTCAGACTACAGTATACCTCATAGAGCAGCGGATGCGAAGAGGTTCCGTGCACGTAGCTGTGAGCCGCGCGCTTACTGTAATTACGGTATAGGGATACGGTATCAGGTTACGGTATCGATTAGAAACCTCCGGGTACGGTAGTCAGTTCTCGAAACTACTCACGCGTATCGAAGCGGCAGTCTTGCGAAGATTCTTCTGAACGACATCTTGTCTTGGTGAGTAGCTTCGAATGGTGAGATGGGGCTCTTCTGAAAGGGCGGATTGGATATCGGGATCCCTTGGATACCCATGGGCCCCGGGGTCCCAGGAACCGGAGTACCTGATACAGGAAGAGGGTCGAGTGTCGCCACCAACCGTCCCGGACGTGCGAGTAGAGGGGGAATGAGGGCGAAGAAGGAGGGAGAGAGGGAAAAGGAGAAATGTAAATTGAAGATGGCAATGGAAATTGAGTGAGAATAGGAGGATTAGAAAGCAAAATCGAGGATAATGAAGTGAATATGGAAAATTCCGGGAAAAGTGCACGAAGGAGCGGAAAACAACTGAAATAAGAGCCGACTAATTAGCTAGTTAATTAGTGAGACTCCTGGAGTAACGTCACTGGCGTTCCTGGACCTAGTTAGAACATAATCATGAAAGAGGAAGGAGAAAGGATAGTGGAACAGATAGAGAACGACTAACGAAGAGAAAAAAAACACAAAAACAGAGTGAAATACGCTGACAAGTGCTGAGTAAGTCATTTATCGCCTCGGGCAACAATGATTCATCGTGTGAATGTTCCGGTCAGCCGGCGCGCTGCAATGGTGCAATATCAATTACGTCTCTCATACTTGTTGAGCGTGAATCTGTGAAGTTTGTTCAGATGACAACGCTGTGAGGGAGTTCTGAGCAACTAGACTAGTCATGCCGGTAATTCACTTTTTGTTTATATTTTGAAAAGAAATAGATTCTCTAGGCATGGCTTAGCAAGGAATGAATCTCATGCGAGATCATGATTAACTCTGAAGAACAAGCTTCATACCAGTCTGATGCCGAACGGAAGGGTTCTACGAGCGTAGGGAAGCGTCCTTTTCACTCCATAACGAGGGCCAGATGGTGGCAGGCCGAACGTCACCTGCAAGCACGTCAATTCCAGCCCTCCTTTTTTCGACAAAGTATCTTGACCCTCTGCCATGTTTTCATGGCTGTTAAATAATAAGGTGTGAACAAAACAATCAAATTATGATGAACAAACCTGGAAATCGATATTGAACCCGACGGGAAGGAATGGAGAAGTGTGAGGGAAGAGATGGATGAGGATAACGAACATGGCAATACTGACCATTGCCGAATGGAGATTGCGGGGCACAATGAATAAAACGTCGGTAGGCGAGAGACAACTGATATGTCAGAGACGGTAGTTACACTCTATGGATTAGTGATCGCCAAAAACAACATAATATGAGGAAGATTTGGCTGGATTGATTCTGGATTCTCTGGATCAGCGAGGAGTTCATAAGCGGTGATTTCCTCTTGGCTAAAAGATTCTGTTGAGCTCGAAAATATCAAATTTAATTAAATTGCGATAGCACCTGCTGGGAAATGTTTCACGCGCGGAGCGAGAAATGAACAAGTGTTCGTTGCAAATTTCAACGACTGTGATTATGGCTCTTAACTTCACTGTCAGCAATGCCTATGAGTCTGCCATGTTTACCTACATGCATGTCGTTGCCGTGGTAAGTTGTTGTTGTTGTTGTTGTTGTTCCAAGAGAAACATTCCAGCTCAGTATTCTTGTCGCCGGTCCAACATTCTATCTGCTGTACTTCAAAACGAACAAGAACAGTCAGCGATACAAGCTACTGCTGATACTTGTAGTAGTGAGTTGCAGCTCAATGTGCGATTCAAATTATCATTTTGTTTCTTCAGGTATGGACTACACTGATGGACATTCACTTCGGTGCTCTGTTCATTCCTCTTCCACTCTTTCCGATTGTCGGAGGATACTGCATTGGTTTGAGCATTGCTAAATTCACTTTGCGATAACGTGCTGTTTCAGGCCCACTCTGCTCCCTTGGGCTTCCGATGCACTTCAGTTTGGTAATACTACACACTTTTCTAGTTCTATAGTCAAGATTTTTCGAACGTCGAAATCTAGATTTCCTTATTCCAGACCATAATGTATCTCATCGTCACTGGTGCTTGTGCTGCAATGATCAACTGCTTCCTCTTTAGACATCAAGCAGTCTTGCCGCCTTATTCACGGTTGAAACTCAACGATGTGAGGGCGGCACTAGGTCGGGTGAGAACATTCGAATGATTACATTCGGATGTTCTCGCGCCCTCATTAGGTGCTCATCCAGTAGGTTATCATCTGAATGTTCTCATCCGGCCTAGTGCCGTGAGGGTTCATTGGGAATCTGTTGAATATCAAGCAAGCAAAAACGAAGCAGAATAGTGGTGTTTTCAGAGCCAATTTAACCTCTTATGTCTCGTAGTCTACTTAGTTTTAGAAGCTCCTTCAGTTGGAATGGTCTTGCAATACAGCGTTATTCTCAATGGACAAGCGTTTCTGAGAGAGGTACTAATGTGTTTCCTAGTGCATTCAAAACGATAATCGAAATCATTTGGAACCGTAGGAAGGATACATGAGAGTTGAAGTCAGAAAAGTAGCCTGTTTTTTAGGTTCATCCAGCCATGTTGTGGAGAACGACCAAGCCACATTGGGTGGTTTACAATACACAGTCAACTGCATCCGCTCTGATTCTGATAATTGGATATTACTTCCTCGTGAGTTTCTTTTTTTTAATTTTCGAATAATGTTACAACCAAATTCGCATGATTTTCAGCTTTTAAGCGGCTTTACTGGCTTCGTTTTTCTACTAATCGGGCACATTTTCTACATCTTGGCAAAGCAGGTGATTCCATATCACAAGTATCGTAATCTGCAGTTATGATGTTGGAATGAATTTTGCATCCGCTACACAATTGTAAATATTCAATATTATAACTGGACAATGTCTTGCAGGGCCAGCACATGAGCGAACGAACAAGGAGATTTCAACGGAATTTGACTGGGACTTTGGTTTTGCAGGTATATCAGACCAATCAGGATCAAGTACTTCAACTTTCAGTTCATTCTTCTGGGATCTTTTCTCGGGATTCCACTCGGCGTGTTCTGTGTTTCTGCACTAACGCATCTCATTCCTTACGGTATCCTTTTCATCGAACTGTCCTACAACTAACTCATTTTAGAAGTGAATTGGGCCTTCTTCTGTTGCGAATCACTTCACTCTATTGTGCATTCGGTCACTCTAATTTTGCTGACGAAGTCTTACAAGGTATTAACTCTCGAATGGACCACGTTTCTATCCAAAGTCTCCTTTTCCGCTACCAGTAACTATTTTCATTTTGCAAACTCTCCTCTATTCTACTCTAATCTTCAGGACACTATCCTGGAGTGGCTCCGAATCAAGAAGCCGAATGTCGCTTCAAGAACAGCTACTATTTCGCTGATGAATTGAGTGTTTTCGATACCGATAAAAATTAATTTCTCGAAGCGTCTGCTACTTTGCAACAAACTGGTTTCAAAGAAATTTTCGAATTTCCAATAACATCTGGCAATGATGTTTCGCGAAAGTGAAACTCACGCGCCCGCTTCAATTTCAGATCCATTTCCGTATCGATCCTGTCTCTGTTTCACTCCATTTCCAATGAGTTTCACGACTGAGTTTCGAATAGACTTTTGGATCAACTTGTCACAAGCTTGATTGGTTCAATTTTCAGATGGTCGCTTCACTCAACTTTACTGTCAGCAAAGGATATGAGGACGCCATGTACACGTACATGCACATTGTTGCAGTGGTATGTTTCTACGTTATCGATCATTTCGAGTCAAAACCGGAACCGGAATTTAGATCTGTGTTCTAGAACCGTACATGAAAGAACATTTGCAGATCAGCGTCCTTATTGCTGGCCCGACTCTCTATCTTCTCTACTACAAAACCAACAAGAACAGTCAGCGATACAAGATTCTACTGATCAATTTCGTTGTGAGTTCAAGTTTTTCAAAAAAAAGGAACTAACAACTTCGTTTGCACTTTCCCGGACAATTGAGTGAAATGGGATTGGGTTACAATGATTCTCTAAATTGAATGGTTTAACTCATGGTTGGGGAAAGTGCACGAGTGCCAACTTCGTCATATTTTCACCAAAATTCAGATCTGGACGACGCTCTCCGACTTTCACTATGGTGTACTCTTCATTCCACTACCAGTGCTTCCGATTCTTGGAGGATACTGCATTGGTAAGCCATTGTTGTTGTCCTTTGTTTGTCGAGATATTATTTGTTTTTCGTGGCATGCCAATTTCAGGTCTACTGTGCGCGGCCAGAATTTCGATGCACTACAGCATGGTAGGTTTCACGTAACTTCTTTACTTTTTAGGGATGCCACACAATAAATGGTTTTGCTATTGAAAAGCAAAGATATCGAGGCCGGTTCTAGACTTATCCCTACCATTATCTCTTACCAATAAACAATCCATTCGGAGTTCCTCTTGTTCTAGGCACTAATGTGCGCCGTCAACGGTGGAATATACGGAGCGATCGTAAACTGTTTCCTGTTTCGCCATCAAGCAGTACTGCCTGCCCATTCAAGGTGGAAGATGAACGATGTGAGTTTGCTTGATCCTCATTGTTATTCCTGAAAATTTGCCTATTCCGCTACTTCTTGGTATTGTTAAATAGCTAAATTGATTGACCAGGTATGTTTAAGAGATCGTTCATTATCGCGTGCTTCATTACTCACATTGCTTGTGAATCTCCGGCAATATCAATGTGCTTCGCATACAGCGACTCACTGAACGGAGATAAATACCTGCGAGAGGTCGGTTGTTGTTGACCACTTGTCTAGTTCCCCGGAAGAATGGTTGAGTTTCACTCATTCCTCATAAGATATTTCCAAGCGCAGAGTTGGTGGTCGGGGTGGATGGAGGATAGACACTCTTCCGGTGAACTAGACAAGTACCTGTTGTTGTTGTTGCTGCTGCTGTTGTTATTATTATTGTTTTTGTGATTGTTTTTACTTAGTGCTTTTCAGTTTCACCCCGCCATGATGTGGATAATGAGCAAACCAAACTGGGTTGTCTACGATATCAACTCAGCATTTTCCGGGATGGTTGTAATGCTGATAAGCGTTTTTGCGGTACTATTGAGAATACAACATGATTTTCGTCATCAATTAGCTTGATTGCAGCTATGCATACTGGGTTGTACGCTCGTCTTTGTGCTTGTTGGACACATCTTCACTATTTTGGCGAAGCAGGTTTGTTTCGTTTTTTTTAAAATTTGAATTTACAAATTATTTCTCAATAAACGCTCAGAGCCAACACATGAGCGAGCGCACAAAGAAAATTCAACGCAACTTGACAATTAATCTGATCCTACAGGTTTTCTTTTATTTCGTCATTGTTAGTTTGTCAAGTCCCCTCATCCTCATTACCTCCTCCAGCTTCCAGCCCCTCAGAGAACCATCTCACTTAGGGAATCACTGAAACTCATTCCATAGCCACTCTATTGTCCGTGAAATTGCAGGATCCCCCCAAACAAATCTATTTTCAGTACATACTCGTTGCATCGATTGTGGTTGTGCCGTTGTTGATTTTCTGCGTATCCGCTTTTACATATGCAATCCCATATGGTGAGCGTATTTGTGCATTTTTTTTCTGATAGAACGACATTTTATTCAATGAAAATGGATCGAATATTGGGTTGATACGGAGATTTTTTGCAGAAGTCAACTGGGCCTTCTTCGCTATTATACTCATTCACTCAGTAGTCCATTCCGCAGTGCTTATTTTCACCACTCCATCTTACAAGGTTTGATTTAATGATTTTCGGCTTGCCAAAACAACAATAACAACGATCACAACAACGAAAACAAATACGTATTTAGGACACCGTTCTGGACTGGTTGCACATCAAGAAGCTGAAGAAAGGGCAATCCACCACTACCGTCTCTGTTTGGAATTGAACTCTGAATGTCGAAACTTTGAATACATAGTGAATTTATATTTTTGCCCTTCCGCTCTTCATTGTGTACATGTATCACCGAACTTGTCCAGATTTTCTTCGAATTGCACTTTTTAACTTGCTTGCGGTCTATAATTATTCTCCAAGCTACTAAAGCTTCAAAGAATGCAACCATTTTCTCACGTTGTAGAAAGATAAACTCTTCATTTCGAAACTGTAATTGATGTTTCATGTCGTAATCACCTGTTTCACTTCGTGACATGCGCTAGTCTGATTGAATTTTTCCTTCCTCTTCTTTTTCTTTAATTTCAGCGGTTCCGTGAATTCTCGATTTAGTGATCAATTTCGAAAATAAATTCACAAGATGTCCTCTACTGGTCTCAACTTCGCCGTCAGCGATGTCTACGAGGCTGCCATGTTCAATTACATGCATGTCGTGGCTGTTGTGAGTCAGCCAAAAATATTCGGATAATCATTAAAAAAATTTACAAACCATTTGATGATGATCAATAGAAAAGGTGCTACGATATTAGATAGTGAAGTTGTTACGATAATCAAGAGTGAAGTTCTTATGAGCGTTTCTTCACCTTTCATCTACAATTCAAATACTCCAGTTGAGTCTCCTAATCGCTGGACCTACTCTGTACCTTCTCTACTTCAAGACAAATCGAAACAGTCAGCGATACAAGATGTTGTTGATAAACTTGGTGGTGAGCTGACTTTCTTGGAAACGAAACTGGCAATTTGGGATACCCTAATTCACGTGCATTCTTGATGTTTGTCCATTTAGGTATGGACAACACTAATGGACTTGCACTTTGGAGTCCTATTCATTCCTTTGCCACTATTCCCACTCGTTGGAGGGTACTGCATCGGTAAACATTTAATACTTTGAAAAACCATTCATGCATGACGTTCAGGGCTACTATGCGCTGCGGGCCTGCCCATGCACTACAGCTTGGTATGATATTTCGAATCTGAATTTGTTCAGCCTGTAGAATAGGTATTTTGGGCTGTAAGGCAAATATTTAATGATGCTCTAAAGTAGCGCTTGAAAAACCGTCCAGTGAGAACAGAAAACTGGTCTTGGGACTTTTTGGATTCTCAAATTTATCCAGCAACCAAATGCAGGTCATCATGTCCTTCGTCGTCAACGGTGTGTGCGGTGCAATCACCATCTGCTTCGTATTTAGACACCAAGCAGTGCTGCCGACATATTCGAAGATGAAACTAAGCGATGTGAGCGTCTCCAATGCCTCCAAAGAACTCATCCCGTTCTTATCATTCTGGCAACATTTGATATATGATTGATCACAAAAAAACATCGAAGCGATGATAAGATTGTGTGGAGTATGAGAGAGAGTTTGACGAGTGTGAAACCGCATTTACTGTATCGGCCAGAACCGATAGTGATCTATATCTCTATCAGCGCCTCGGCTCTTTTAGTCTCGTTGGTTGTCAGTTGATAGATAAGCCATGCCACTGAACGGTTGTCACATCTCGCACCGAGACATTTACAGAGAAACTTCGCCCTGATGTGCATCGCGAGCTACATCTTGATGATGAGTCCTGTAGTCGTGATGACGTTCGCCTACGGCGACACACTGAATGGAGAGGCGTATTTGAGAGAGGTAACTCGCAGAACTTTGTCGTATTATAGGCACTAAGCCGGATGAGAAAAACCTCCCAAAGTTCTTCTCCGGTGTAGTACCGTTTTACATACCGATTGTGGTTCCCCAACCACTTACTGGCGAGTCTCCTTGGTTGGGGAGGTGAAAGAGCTGGTGGACTGCATCCCTTCAAGTTTTCCGCCCATCCTCATCTAGCAACTACTGTTTGATGCTGCAGACTATTGATTGTTTGAGGGAAGGTTCAGAATGAGGTCGTCGTTTCAGTCCCACCCCGCCATGTTGTGGATCATGAGCAAGCCGAACTGGGTTATCTATAAAGCACTTACCCGTTCAAAGAGATTAGCGCTTGCAAGCTTTTAAGTTTTCATCAAGACCTTGATTTCCTTTCCAGTCCCACCCAGCCATGTTGTGGATCATGAGCAAGCCGAACTGGGTCATCTATAAAGCACTTACCCCCCCCCCCCCCTCCTGCTATAAAGCACTTACCCGTGCAAAGTGATTAGCGCTTGCAAGCTTTTAAAGTTTTTATCAAGATCTAAATCTTCTTTTCCAGTCCCACCCCGCAATGTTGTGGATCATGAAGAAGCCGAATTGGGTCATCTACAGCACCCAATCTGCAACCTCTACGATGACCATAGTGATCGTGATGAATTTTATCGTGAGTTTGAGTGTCATTTTGATAGCTACTGTCGCAGCACATGCGGTGAATACATGTGTGTAGGAACCCTCGTTTAGGAACCTGATAACAAAAGGTTGCAAATACTCCGAAACGCATCCGTAACTCAACGGAAAAGTTTTTTCATATAGTTCCTGAAGTGGGTTCCAAGCCTTGCCGTGACAGGAAACGCGAAAGTAAATTATTCATTTCTCAGCTCATTCTCGCCGGTGGCAACGTCATATTCTTACTTATCGGTCACACATTTCGGATATTGAAAGCGCAGGTAGAGCTTATCTCTCAGGGCTGAAGGAAATTTCAAGAAAAATTCACCTGTTTGTCACAATGACGTGGTGTTGTAAGATGTCACCAAATGAAGGAAATAGTTTCTAAATAACTCTTGCAATATTTTTGAGTAAAATTGTACAATGACAGGAATAAACAGACGAATTAATTAATCAATTTGTCGTTTCAGAGCCTGCATATGAGTGACCGAACGAAGAACTTTCAGCGGAATTTGATCGTGAATTTGATATTGCAGGTAATTATCGGGCCTATTAGTTCTCAAAAATCGTTTCGAATTTATTATATTTTAGTTCGCTCTCCTCGGGTCAATCCTGGCTGTGCCGTTTATAGTCTTCTGCGTATCGGCTCTGACGTATGCCATTCCTTATGGTGAGCGTAACTTTTACTTGCATAATCATGAAGCCCCTTTCTTGCATCTTCCTAACGGCTTTACCGTTTCTATTTTATTTGTAACCTAGCTTCACTTCAAATTGATCATTGAGAAGAGTTGCAGAAGTGAACTGGGCCTTCTTCTGCTGCGAATTACTCCACTCTTCAGTGCATTCTCTAACGCTCATTTTCACTACGAGATCGTATAAAGTAGGCTTTTTCTTCATTCATAGTTAAAAAAGTGGGAACAACTCAGGACTCAATCTTGATCTGGCTTCGACTAAAGCAACCGAAGCAGTTCATGGCGAGCACAACTATCTCTGTGATGAATTGAATGAGTTGCTGAATAAATATCATTTAATTCCTCCACGGACTTTACCGTTCAATGTAACTAAATTATGTTTCGAAATTTGTATGATTCCGAAACGTACAATGAAATGTACAATGTAGCGTGATGCAGTTGCAGCGAAAAATGTAAACATCAATCCAAATGCAGCTTCACCTGTTTCGTGGGATGCATAACGCAAACAAGCTTCCTTTCCCATATACTTTATGCTGACGTTAGGCATGAATTGAGCCTGTTGACTATAGTTTCACACTTTCAGGCCTAGTGATTGCGTATCTCGTTTGAAGCAGTTTTGCTTGTTTATCCTACCAGCAACATGACTAACCAAAGCCGAACCTAGCAATTTGCAAGTTCTCGTTAGTGCATAGTTTATGCGCCTCGTTCTCGTTTTTATCGATTGCTCCCGATTACATTTGTGAAACCCTGCATTTTTTAGCTGTGAATTCCGAAGTGATGGGGCTCAATTTCACCGTGAACGAGTCACTCGAACAGGCCATGTTCATGTACATGCATGTTATAGCTTTCGTGAGTTTTCCACATATTTATCCTCTATTTATGGGTCAACGTAATTTACAGGTGAGTATCTTACTAGCCTTCCCTACACTCTACTTACTCTACTTCAAAACGAACAAGAACAGTCAGCGCTACAAGATGTGTCTGATCAATCTGGTGGTCAGTTTTCAAGTCTGATCTTAAATCTTTGATCTCTGATCTTTCTCTCAGTTTTGGACCACCCTCATGGACATTCACTTTGGTGTTCTCTTCATTCCGATGCCCTACTTTCCGCTTCTTGCTGGATACTGCATCGGTACGTGAAAGTTTTTTTGATAAACGACTTATCCGCTCTTTATTCGCACACTCTCACACCACTTTGACCGGTGAATGCGTTTACACAACATCCGTTATTGTACGTGTTACAATAAATAAAAATAAAATCATTCTAGGTGTGCTCTGCAAGATTGGGCTTCACATACACTACAGTATGGTGCGTTTTGCTTCATTTCTCCTTGAATGACTGTGTAATTACGATATATCAGGTCATCATGTGCTTGATAGTCACAGGCGTCTGCGGTGGCATCTGGATCTGCTTTCTGTTCAGGAATCAAGCTGTTTTGCCGACGCACCATCGACTCAAGCTGAGCAATGTAACTAAGCGTCCTTCAACCTCTTCGTCCCCTCCCCTTTTCGGCTCCACTAAGAATTTACAAGATATTCTGCTACAATGACGAAGATTACTGAGTACTCCCTGATAGCTTCTATAGCATACTTCGGTAAATAACTAAACAACTAGTTGCGTGAGACGCAAATTGACAGCTCTGGCAAGTATAGAGTGATGAAGAGAGTGGAGTGAGATTTCCCTATTACACAACTAGTCGTTATTTCCCCTAAGATTACTCAATAGTAGTCGAGTTTTCGAAAAAAAAGGGTGAACTATACAGTGCAATTCAGAGAAACTTCATTCTGACTTGTGTCACCTTCAATCTCCTCATCTCCCTTCCCTCGCTGCTACTGATCACTGCATATGGAGACACGCTAAATGGGGAGCAGTATTTGAGGGAGGTTGGGCCCCAAGTTTTTTTCTGACTAGTGATCACTTTTAGTGATCACATGAGATTAATACTCCAAATAAGGGCTTATGGGTGGCTCTCAAGATGGGTTGCACTCGAAATATTGAAATTTTGTCAGAATCACCCAGCCATGCTGTGGGTGATGACACGGCCCAATTGGATGACGTACAGTAATCAGAACGCCACGTCGACCATGAATATTGTCATTGGGATGTGGATGTGTGTGAGTTTCACTCGGGGCACTGGTGGAGTTCGCCGGAAGAACTGACATGTTTCACTCATTCCATAAATTATAGAGTTCGAAATACGGGTCGCCGTCTCTTCATTTCACACACTCTCTCACCGGTCAGAAAGACGAGCGAGTGTATAAAATGAAGAGACGGCGAACCGTATTTCGAACTCTAATAAATTATATTGCCTGACTTTGGGTTGGTGATCGGAGTTGGATGGTGGATAGCCTCTTCCGGTGAACTGCACAAGTACCTTTCACTCGGTACTGTGCAATCACAAAGTAATTATAAATCCTAATATGACTAAGTGAATGCACAATAACGTAAATAAGCATTGACAGCAAAAATTCCAGCTAATGCTCTCATTCGGCCCCTTCATTTTCCTCTTTGTCGGGCATACATTCCACGTTTTGGGAACTCAGGTGACTACTATTTTTGTCCGAAGGATATTCGAATAGTTTACGGAGCAGGTGCTCTGAGGTGACGAATACCCCAAAAATAAAGATCGAACTCGACAAAAAAAGAAAATGAAATCGCAAAAAGACAAAAACTTCGCAGAGCACACACATGAGCGAACGAACGAAGAAGTTCCATCGCAGTCTCACATTCAACTTGATCTCGCAGGTATATTCTCGCTTTAGTTCCCCACTCGAAGTATGCTGTAGTGGTGGTCTTCGATGGTAGTCGATTTTCGTCATATGAGGTCATTCGTTCTACGTTTTAGGCGCTTTACGGAAGCATAAACGACCATGTTACAGACAGTTCTGCTCGGGTCTGTTCTCGCAGTTCCTCTAATGGTTATAGCAGTGTCGATACTGACCACCTGGATTCCTTGCGGTAAGGGGCGCATTAGGGTCTCGCGGAGCTAGGTAGGATAAGATCCTTCCGATCAGAACGGACTCTATGGGAGCCTTATGAGGGAGACCAGAGTTATGTCCAGCCGATTCTTATCAGACGGTTCTCATCCGACCCAGTTCCGGTCTCGCTCATCCCTCACTTACGTTGCTGAGATTGTCAATAGAAGTGACATTCGCATTCTTCCTGTACAAGAGTTGACTCTACTCTCGTTTAGTGGTCCCATCAAAGTTTCTTGTTGGGAACAGCCAAGTGAAGTGGGACAAGGAATCTTTGATGGGACCATTAAACGAGAGTAGAGCCCTAAAGTTATTGAATTTCGTTCAAACTTCAGAAGCGGACTGGGCTGCATTCGCCGTCGAATTGACACACTCCATTGTGCATTCATCATCACTGATCCTTACCACATCCTCCTACAAGGTTTTCATACAAAATTTCGAAATACGGGTGCCCGTCTCTCTGTTTCACACACTCTCTCTCGCCTCTCTGATCTGTGAGATAGTGTGTTAAATGACGAGACGACGACCCTTTTTGGCATCCTACAAGGTTTTCATATAAAATTTCGAAAATCGGGTACCCGTGTCTCTGTTTCATACACTCTCTCACCGGTCAGTTGCGAGAAGATGTGTGGTTGCCTCTAGAAAACGTCGAGTGTTGGAAATAATTTCGAAAAAATCGTAAAATATGAATTCAGGACGCGATTCTAATCTGGTTGAGGATCAAAAAGCCAAAGGACTCAAAATCGCCCATAACAACTGCAGCCACAGCTGCGAGCGTGTCTGCCATGCATTAACAGAGAGCTCAAAGGACCGAAGGAATAGACGATAACGCTCTGGCATAACCTGCAAAAACCCGAGGCCGAAAAGAACTAGATCATTGTTGAGACTATGAACGAACATTAGAGCGGTAAAAAGAAGAAAAATGAAGATTATGGCCACGCTTGCATCATGCCTTGAACACATCTCCTTTGCATAACACAATCTTTATCACTACGCTGAGCAAATTAATTATATTAAAATTCATTATATTCTTAACATCATCGAATCGTTGCTCACTATTTCAGAAGATGACTCTGAGGCGACTCGAGTGCTCTGAATAAATTCTTTTTCACTTGCGGAAAATATATTCGAAGCATACCATATCGTCTCTGTATGGGCGAGAGTAGCGACTAGGAGGAGGAGGAGGAGGTGGTGGTGGCACGACTACCACAGGTCTTGGCCTATAGATTGGCCGGCCCACTGTGACCTGAAAGTACTTTAATTCTCTGGCTGAAAAGGGTCGTCCAAAACGATCGAAGAGTAGAAGGGACTTACCTGCCAGTTAACCGAGAATCCTATCCGTGGCCACAGACAGAACAAGCATGGTGATACCGATTTAAGTAGAAGAGCAATAATCAGGAGTAACAAGAAGATACGATTCATCGTTAACGCAACTTGGTGGAATGCACAATATGTACTCTCACTCGAGTTTACAATGCGCGAAGTAAGCCCATCACACTTTTGAGCGATCACGAACTTTCGCGCGATAGTTCATCTACTAATGGGCAATATTGCGTCCTCTGAAAGGAGAAATCGGTGTGGTGTATCACGAAAATGATTGTTTACACGGTATATCCCACTACATACATCCAACAAATGTTCGGAGATATTGAACAGTGATGAGAGACTGTCACTGACCGAATGCCTCGTCAACAATGGAGTGTGCGGAGATTAACCCGTAGTGCGATGTGCGAAAAATGGTCACAAAGTTGTGCGAAATGTTCAGGTTTTGTGTTCGTGAAAACATTTTTTGTTCAAGGGCGATTTTGCTTCTTTTTTTTACATTGCTTCTTTTTTTTTTAAAGAAGCAATGGCTACAAACTACTAGTGCGCACAAGAATTTCTGAAACTATAGGCTTGAACAAGCACAGAAAGTCACAGTGGGAATGGCATCGAGGAGCACCAAGCAGGGAAAAAGTTAACAACCACCTTGCCGGAATGTCGACAGCTGAAATGCACCTACTATTATCCCGTCAATTTGAGCGAGCTTGCTTCCTTTTTCCTTTTCTTCCAATAAGTGGTGTTTTCGTTGAATTTCGTTTTCAGTTTTATTGATTGAAAATATGGACGAATGTCCTGCGGAGGTTGCAGAGTACTTTCACTATGTTCCCTTGCAAGTTCTTCATTGGAGTCATGTAAGTCTGACATATGAAATCTAAGTAAATAACGATTGAAATCAGTTGGCCTTCTCTGTTGCGTCAATTGTTATTGTGACTTACACAATCCTGTTTCATCTGCACAAATCGTGGTTCGAGGGAGTGTTCAAGGTGAAGTGTTTTTCTAGAATCTCATTTATAATTATGATTTATGATTATAAAAGCTAAAACTTCCAGGAAACGCTTTACACCCTCTACATTTTCATACTATGGCACTCGGTTTTCACCGTTATATTTGCGGTATTTTTGCTGAAATTCACGAAATCGCAACATCCTTTAGGTCGTTCATATCTTTGCGTATGTCAATGCTAGTACCCCTTGTGAGATGCTTATTGACAGGGTAAAACACTATCTGACCATCTTCGAATATTCAACGACAAAATTATTCAGAAATTCTGCGTCCTTCGAATCATAGCTAGCATGCCCTTCACTTCTTTCGTTCTTCTCCATGCCGCAGTGACACTCCAGCGAGTGATCACTACGTTTTCTGGCAAGTTTTGCGAAAAAATTGCTGATCTTTATTATAATTCTTGCAGGAAACACAACACTCCATCGAATTTGCGCTCGATGTTTCCTGCTACTAATTGTAAGAAATCTAAACATACAAAATCTGAAATATAATCCAAATTAATTTCCAGTTTGCACAAGCTGTTGCCTACCAATTTCTTGGTTTTCATGGCTATCCATTAGTGGGGAAAACACCCATGTGTCCAGGATATGTGCATGGGTATGAGGAGGTTTGCCCAATTTATGCAACATTTTCTTAGTCAACTTGTTCAGAACCTACTGTTCGGCACTTTCGTAATGATGATGATTGACGTTGTCAATGTCCTCATCTCACTACTGCTAATGGCATACAATCGAAGGAAAGTCCGGCAATTGTAAGTCTCGGACCTTAGAACGATCTAGAGAACGTGTATTTAGGTCCGGCGCCTCGTTAGAGGTAAAGTTTCGCAATCGTCAAACGCTCAAGTCAGTACAGCAAATTCTGCCTTGTGCCTTTTTCCACCTCTTCTGTTTCATTGCTCAATATGGTTCGTTTGAATTAATCCGGGCAATGCCAAAAAAAACCTTTTCCTCTTTCCCATGCTCTCTCGCTCAGTCAGACCGGCAAGAGAACATTGCGAAAAGAGATACTGTAATTTTTTGCACAGCTCTGGTTCGAACGAATTTTTTTAAAATATCTACAGCTGAATTCGATCAATGTGTTTCAGTTGGATTCGGGTACAGCCTACCACTGGATCTACCTGAAGCCCAACACGAAACGCTCACTAACTTCTTCTATGTGACATTTACATTTGACTTTCGAAAATAATACATAACTTTTAGATGATGCCGTACTACTGTTGTATCTGTCCGGCTCTTCTACTTTGGCTCACGATCATAGAGCGAAATAGGAAGAAGAAGAAGATGCAGTTCATCAAGACGATGGCTGGGGCGTCGGCGGAGGTTATCAGATGGATAGTTGTGGAATTCCCCGGAAGAATTGCTAACCGTTCTCCACCCCCCCCCCCCGACCACGCTCCGTGCTAGACAATCTAGATTACATTATGAGTAAAACATATAAGTTGTTCCGGGGAACTCCACGAGTGTCATCAGATTCATATTCTCTCAATCTTTCTAGACTCAGTTTTTCGAAAATTCAGTTCAAAATCTGCGTGCGTGGATTGCTTTCACGCCCTGCCTGTGAAACTGCTGAAGATTCACTTGTTTCAGCGCCACTTCGCAGCTCTACTGAAGCAATGGGAGATCCCACAACCCTCTTCGAACCCAGACAAGAAAACGCATGTGTACAAGGAGACTAGAGAGAATAGAGAAGCAACAGAATGATTCGAAATCGAAAGTAGCGAATTGATCGAATTTGAAAGTATTATGTGTATGAATCCAACTTCGTTTATCCCCGTTGATGATACGTTCATTTTCGAGTCAATGTGAGCAGTGCCATGTATGGGAAGAGACCCGAGAGGCTCGAGAAACTACGGATTGATTGCGTCACTGATAAATTCTTCTCACACTTGTTTGTATCTCTTCTCGTTGCCCAGTGAATCGACATGTTTGTGACATCTCGCGTTTCGGTTTGGAGTCCATCTAGAGAATGCACTGCTGATTGCCAGTTTTGCTACTGAATCGGACCAATTTCGACTTTTCACCACCTAGTTTCTCTCGGTTTTCGACTCCTTCCTCTATCTCTTGATTCATGAACTCTTGTGGCGAAGCTATTCCTCAATATTACACTTATGCACCACTGCATGCTGTGCAATGGATTCAGGTCGCTAAATTACAGTAAAAAACTAATTAATTAATTAATTAATTAAGTTAATCTTCTCGGTTGTCTCAATCATCATTGTGGTCTACACGATTTATTATCATTTAAGGAAGTCGTGGTTCGAGGGAGTGTTCAAAGTAAATCTTCCGATGAGATGAAGACATATACCAGAGTTTCAGGAAACTCTCTACGCTCTGTACTTCTTTGTTCTGTGGCATGATGTTTTCACGATTTTCTTACAGGTCAGACACAATTTAGTTTTCCGTAATCCCCATCTCCACATTTTTTTCAGGTCATTCAAATCGGATCACGAACATTCGCAAACACTGCTTGTGCTTCGATGTTTGACAGGGTAAGTTTTACTTCATTGTTTCGAAAAAAAGTTAATGGATTGCAGCAATACTGCATTCTCCGCGTGATCATAACCCTAGCGTATCCTTCCTTTGTCTGCATTCATGGAGCAGTCACTGTTCAGCGAGTAATCACCACCTTTTCGGGTATGCCCAGAAATCTCGGTATTTGTGGAGTTCACTGGAAGAGTGCTTATCCACCATCACACCTACCACCAACCCTGTTTTAGGAAATCTAACTTAAAGAATTAGTGAAACTTATCCATTCTTCCGGGGAACTCCGCGAATGCCGGAATCTCTTCTTCAATTTCATCACTTTTCCAGGAAACAAACGCATTCACTACGCTGTGACTCGTGCTGTCCTTGTGTTAACCGTAAGCGTTATCGATATTTCGAAAATAATGAACAAGTTCAGGTCATTTACTGCATAGTTTACGTGATGCTCAGCTATACTGGCTATCGCCTGGAGGGATTGACCGCGTACTGTTCCGGGATGGTTACTGGGGACGAGAAGGTGAGTTTTTTTACAGTAGTTGCCCTTTCTAAAAAAAGCGTGAAGCAAAGATATTGAGTTGACTAATTTTTTTCGCTCGATTTGTAGTGAGCTAAATCGAATAGTGTTGCTTACTGTTCAGGGATGGTTACTGGGGATGAGAAGGTGAGATTTATTTAAGTCTTCTTCAGGTATTGCCCTTTGCAAAAAGATGCGGGGAGAAAGGGTTTCTACAAAAATGTCACGCGCTTGCACTTAGCTTGGTAACTAACAAGCTCGAGATAATCACCAGCTAGCTTTCATGTTTTGCTGTTGATTTTTAGTAAAAAAATCTTTTTTTTAAATCAATTAGAATTACTTACTGTTCACTGACCGCGTTCTGTTCGGGGATGGTTAAAAGTGATTCGAAAGTGTATTTCTAAATTTTGAATTCAAAGGAAGGCCAAAAAAGCGTGGGAAGTATGTAAAAAATTTCCACCCAAATGTCATGTTTACTGCACTTAGAGTGGAAACTAAAAAGTGCAAATCGCCGGTTAGGGAAGGGTTTGCGCCCTATTTGTAGTGAGCATTGAAGATACTTCGTTGATTGAAACCTTTGAAAGTCAATGTGTGACAAGATGTTGAACATTTCTGCATAGCGTTATTTGAAAAAAGCAATTGCATAGTGATGACACAACCAACATCTCCCTTGTTTCAGGTTCTTCTCGTCAATTCCTTCGCTCTGATGTTCATTGATGTCCTTAACGTTGTTATGTCACTTGTGCTAATCAGAATCAATCAAGTGAAGATACGGACATTGTGAGCTACTTCGATATCATTTTATCTTTTTCTATTCCTTATTCATCATCTATGTCAAACAAATACCTGACAACAAGCCATAAGGGGTGAAATCTATTACCATTTTGCAACTATCTTCATTGGCTTAGCAGTGATGTCCCTCAGGACTTCGTGTGCCTTGAATAACATTACCTTTTTTTGAAACTACTCAGAAACATCTCTGCCGCTCCTCTCTCGGTCAAGTTCCGTCATCGTCAAACGCTTCATTCATCCAAGCAAATGCTTCCCGGCTCTTTTCTCCATCTCTTGTTCTTCATTTTGCAGTATGGTCAGTGTTTCCCATTTGTTCCTTATGCAGAGACGTAAAGACAAAGTCTTTGTATCTTTGTATTTTTTCACATGCATGCGACATTTCAGTCGGCTTCGAGGTCGCGAATTACCTACCCTATGATGAAGTTCCACTCGTTGCAGTCAATGCATTTGTCTATGTGAGTGCATTGCGTAAGATCTTCCACTTCACACTCAGGAAATAAATAGCTGATCAAAACGTAACAAATTGGCTAAAATATCGAACCTACATGCTTTTTTTCTGCTTCATTCAGATCTTTTCAAATTTAGATCCCACATTTCCAATCGCTGAAGTTCTGTCACTGAAATCGCTGAATTTCTTCAGATGATGCCCTACTACTGCTGTATCCTACCCGCAGTTCTACTCTGGTTGATGATCAGAGAAGAGAAGATGAAGAAGAAGGATCTATTAAACATCTCGACTACTACTTCCGCAGGAACTGCAGAGGTAATTTCGTATTTAATTCGTAGATTTGGCGGCTCTTCATTTGACGGCTCTCAATTTTACGGCTCTTTGAGCAATCTATAGCTTCATCGAGTTTCGAATTCTTGTTGAATCCAACATTTCAGGGCCACTTCTCGGCGCTCGCACAACAATGGGAGAAATACAGCTTCCAAGAACACCGAGGATCTTTGCGCAAAGGAAATCGAGTCGGGAGTTCATGATATTATAACGCATATTAAAATTTAATTGGTAAATAAAGTTTTCGAAAGTGCATTGAAAGGACAGTCTGTAGAAGCAAGTCAAGTCGCAAATTAACTACGTAACCGAAAATTGGAGACAAAACTGAAAGTTTCGGACGCTTTTACTATAATTTTAGTGTCTCTTCACTGAAATGTTTGAGCGAAAGCAGTTATCGTAATCGCCCCTTTTGCTGGTTGGCCTGAGAGACAGCAACATCTAGTTATTGATTTTGGCGGGTTGCTTCGTTTCTACCTCTTCGAATATCGTCTGACCTCATATTTTTGCGATTTACGACGCTGGAATTTGTCTCTACCTCTCCTCCAAGTATGGACTGCCCCGAAATAGCTGAATACTACACATATACGCCCCTGCATGCGCTACAGTGGACCCAGGTTTGGGATGCTCGAGAACATGACAAATGTCGTCATTTAGCTGATTCTTTCGTTCGCTTCAATCGTCGTTGTTGCTTACACAATAAAATATCACTTGGGAAAGTGCTGGTTTGAGGGAGTTTTCAAGGTATTGTTTCCTATGAATCGGTACAAATTGTCGAAAATTCAGGAAACCCTCTACGTATTGTACTTCTTTGTTCTATGGCATGATTTCTTCACCATTTTGCTTCAGGTATTTTGTAGCCTATCCAGGAATAATTGTCAATTCAGAGCCTCCAAATATCCGCGTGGACTTTTGCTCAAACGCCATGCGAGATGCAGTTTGACAAAGTAATGTGCACTTTTTTTTTCCAAATTTACACTTTCCAAGGTCTAATTGTTTCGAAAATTGCAGAAATACTGCCTTCTCCGAGTGTTCACAGTGCTCGCGTCTCCTTCATTCGTATGCATTCATGCCTCGATCACAGTCCAACGAATTGTTACGACTTTCTCAGGTTAGCATTCTAATGCTTGCATTGATTTGAAGTCTGGGGAGCACTATCGGTGATGCAAAAGTTATCAAATGTTATGAAAAGTGTGAAACGTCCCATCACCGTACTCTCAACCAACTCATTTTCAGGAAATCGCAAACGCTACCATATCATCGCTCGCATTACCTCAATCTTCACCGTAAGACCGCCGATCTTATTGATTGAATTGAGAACAGAGTTTCAGTTCGTGTACTGTATTGGCTACGTGGTTATTGGCTATCACGGCTATCCTCTGGAGGGCCCGACAGCATACTGCTCGGGAATCATCACTGGATTTGCTGATGTAAGAAACAAGTACTCTGACTTTGATGCTCTCTTTGGTTTTTTTTCAGTAAAAGACGAAAAAAAATGTTCATAGACCAATGACCAGTTTGACTCACAGTTTGCCTTCAGCATTTCGAAACTGATGTTGGCGAAAATGAGAGGTTTTATGCGAAACTTGAGGGCAGATCTGGGTACGCATACGCACATAAATTGAGGCGTTAGCAAAGTGATCTAACAGAAAAAAAGACCGCAGGGTTCGCATGGGCATGCTCTGGATACATCACTTCAGTACTATACCAAATGCAGTTCTTTGTGGGGGTTGTGTCCGTTTATGAAGTGTGTTTATGTAATGCCCGGAGTGTGAGAGATGCCATCTAGACCCAATTAGGACGAATAAGCTTAGAAATCAGTAGGTCAGTAGGGAGGCCGAAAGTGCGTTGGCGCGATGACTTAATCAAGAACTACGGAAAGCAATGGCAACAGATATGCAAAGAAGTTCCTAGAGCGGCATTGCTCGACATTCCTTAACCTTGATGATCGATAAATGATTATGATTATGAAGCTTAGAAATCCTAATTTAAGGTGCTCCTTATCTGCACTTTCTTCATGATGGCGATGGACACACTCAACGTCGTTGTGGCTTTTCTACTGATCAAATACAACCAAAGGAAGATTCGTGAACTGTTCGTTTCCCTCTTTCGCAATTACAATATCCTAAAAATATCCTATCTGAGAACATTGAGTTCGTAAAGTATATAGCAGGTAGAGAGTTATTAATTTCGATAGAGTCTCACATTTAGCACTTTGTCGGTTCATTCAGCTCCTCCGCCCCTCTCGCCGTAAAATTCCGCTATCGTCAAACACTCCGATCCATT
This sequence comes from Pristionchus japonicus, assembly GCA_900490845.1. Classification (NCBI taxonomy): domain Eukaryota; kingdom Metazoa; phylum Nematoda; class Chromadorea; order Rhabditida; family Neodiplogasteridae; genus Pristionchus; species Pristionchus japonicus. Next base: position 80,977 of record LS510959.1, read on the forward strand.
CAACAGATGCTGCCAGGCTGTTTCTTCCACCTCTTCTGCTTCATGGTTCAATATGGTAAGATTATGATCAGTGAGACGGATGTTTTCTTCATCTTGCACTCTCTCTCGCCTCTCTAACCGGTGAGAGAGTGTTCGAAACGAGGAGAGCAACTCTACCTTTCCGAACCCCAGTCGTAATGATATTGTGGGTGAGTTGCAGTGGGCTTCCAATTCGCCTACTCCGTGCAACTTCCTAACGTGCAACGAACCACGCTGAACGCGTACATCTATGTAAGTATCTCTACTTTTTGGCACGGGCTGTGACCGCTCTGAACACCCGCAAGGCGGTGAATGAGACGATTCTGCAGATGATGCCGTACTACTGCTTGATCTCTCCTGCGATCCTTCTCTGGCTCATGATCGGCGAGGAGAAAAGGAAGAAACTCGAGCTGAAAAGCATCGCAACCGCCACGCATCCGGAAACTGCGGCCGAGGTTAGAAACATGCCTGATCTGGAGGTTTTCTGAAACCTTCACCACGGAATGTCATAGAATGTTCCGAAATCTTCTGGAGCACCTCTGATTTATATAGGATTATAGAAAATAATTGTATTTTAGCGCCACTTCGCATCACTGAAGCTTGTTTGGGACAATTATCGCTTCGACGAGACGCACAGGGGCAAGTGGTACCAACTCAAGGACAATCGCGTTGCGACCTCGTAAATATTTGTTTCCGATCTTATCTTGTATAGCATCGATCTTTGCATCTTATATCACATTTGTTGCGTATCCTCTCTTTGTATCTTATCTTTGTTATCTTATGCATCTCTGTATCTTTGTTAAACTATGTTCTTCATCGATGAAAATTACATTTTTATTGAGAAAAAAACGCATTTTTCTTGCTTTGGCGATATACCAAACGTTCCGTGCAATATCACAGCATGCATGAACAGGCCAATCTCTTCCCCGTCAGAATCCATTCAGAACAGAACAACTCAAAGACAATCGAGTTGCAACCGCTTAATTTCTTCAGCATTTGGTTACATAGAATATATTCTTGCAATTGGTCAATGTCGATAAATAATAAATGTTGACTCGTCTGACGATTTCAATGCATCTCCGTGCAATATCATGCATGAACAGCTCAATCCCTTCTCCGTCAGAATCCATTTAGTTCTTTCAAGAGCCAGCCGGGCGTTTCGGTAAACATTCTCGAAATAATTGGCATTTAGATGTAGGTGTGCCTGGTACCGCGGCGAAATGGCGTACCTGGCTTGTAACTATGCTGAGATTGGTCTCAGTAGCGAGAAGCTTGTTCTAGTGAGGTTACAGCGTTCTTACCGGAGTTCGATCTTTTCTTGCACAACGCTAGCACAGCAGCTGAAATTCGATTTCTAGCCTCAAGTTCTCACTTTAAATTCTTCTAATTTTACTGCTCTTGAATGAATATTTCGTGCCCCTCGGCAGTTGTTCAATTCTATGAATCAACTTCGCTACATGCACTGCAGTGGACACAGGTAGCATTGCCGTCCTTCAATGAAAGATCAAAGATCAATTTCCGCAGTTCGGTTTCTCCGTTGCTTCAATCATCGTTGTGACCTACACAGTTGTATTCTACTTGCGAAAGTCCTGGTTCGAGGGAGTGTTCAAGGTAATTATTATGAAAAACAGACAATTTTTATTGAAAGAAATTGCAGGAAACCCTCTATGCCCTCTACTTTTTCATCTTGTGGCACGCGGCGCTTACTTGTTTCATGCAGGCAGGAATGAGTTTTGAACTGAATTTACTAATGTATTTCAGGGATTCCAAATCATCATGCGCCTATCGGCGGCAAAGCCTTGTGAGATGCTGTTCGATAAGGTTTTGTAATTCCGTTACCATCAAAATTCGTCAAATTGAGCATTCTTCAGAGATTATGCATAATTCGCATCATCGTATCCTTTTCGTTCCCATCCTTTGTCTGCTTACATGCCGCTGTGACCGCTCAGCGGGTGGTTACTACGTTTTCGGGTATATTTATCCTTCGCCTTTACTTAAAATTGTCGGTACTCATTCCATTGCGGAGTGCGGTGTCAGATACTGATAGACTACTCCATCATCAAAAGATCTCTGCTTCACTCAAAAAGATGGTGCATCATTTCAGGCAACAACAAGCTCCACCATGTTACTGCTCGGTGCAGTCTGATAATTACAGTGAGATCTTTCTTTTCTTGGAATTCAAGCCAGATTTTCAGCTGATATACTGCCTGGTCTACACTATAATCAGCTTTCGTGGGTACTCGCTAGAGGGGTTCACTCCCTACTGCCCGGGCAAAGTGGTTGGCAATTCAGATGTGAGCTTTCTCCATGCATCCCGGTCAAAAACCACTACGGACTACCGAGTTCAATCCACGGACAGCTGGAACTTTTCAGATTCTGCTCGTTGGCACTTTCTTTATGATGTCGATCGACATTCTCAACGTTATCGTCATTTTCATGCTTTGGAAATACAATCGAAGGAAGATTCGGGAACTGTAAAGTGCAATACTAAACAAAAGTAATAGTGAAATTTGTAGTTCAAATGCCCCTCTCGCTGTGAAATTCCGGTATCGCCAAACTTTCCAATCCATAGAGCAGATGCTCCCAGTGGCTTGCTTTCACTTACTGTGTTTTACTGCGCAGTATGGTCGGTTATGGTCGGTCTTCCTCAATCATCATAAAGATTGCATGTTAGTCGGATTCGAAATCGGTCTGAAGCAACCACTTCCTGAAGCTGAACTCATCGCGTTGAACGGGTTTATCTATGTGAGTATGAAACCAATCATTATCATCACCTCTGGGAAGGATAATTGCCAAACAGTATCATCGAGCGAACCCAGTCTCGAAGTTGGTAACATAGAGTAAAACGGCGCCAGGAAATACCTTTTGTACATTCCGCCCATTGCAGAACACTTGTTCTCCCTCATTAGTCGATCCTCCATTAGGTTTTCATGCGAATGTTCTCATCCGTCATAGTGCCGTAAGCAATGCATACAAACACAGATGATGCCCTACTACTGCTTCCTCTGCCCTTCAATCCTTCTCTGGTTGATGATCAGAGAGAAGAGAAGGAAGAAGAATGAACTGAGAAACATATCGAATAGTACTTCCGAAGAATCCGCCGAGGTATAAATTGAATTCTGATTTCAGCATTTTCGAAATAAAAATTTCAGGGATATTTCACGGCTCTGAACCTGCAGTGGGAAAGCAGCCGAAAGTCCGTCGACATTTGTCGTCAGAAGAAGGCATTCGACGTGATAAGAAAGCAACCGTAGCACTATTTATCCGGAGTATAAACGTGAAAAATGTGAAAAATGCACATTATTTCGAAACTGCTTTGCTCTTGCTCGTAGCTTGCGCAGAACTGGTAGCATCTGGATGAACATCGAAGAGAGCCTTGGCCGCCCTGCATACTGCCATTAGAACTAGAAAGAGCGTATTCACGAACAAACGATAAGGTCGAATGAATGTGAATGTGCTTATTGGGCCGACCATCATTATGATCGAGGCGACCTTAACGACTGATAGCTCCAGGTACAAGACGACTTCAAAACGGGTGCTAGGTCCGATGTTCAGCGTCGGATGAGAACATTCTCATGATAACCTACTAGATGAGCACCATTAGCATATTCCGTCTATTACATAACAGTTGTTCTCTCGCCCTCATCAGGTGCTCATCCAGCAGGTTATCATCCGAATGTTCTGATCCGACCTAGTGCCATGAGAACGGATCACCATCCGCGCCGCAGCCGGTTCTCATCCGGCGTTTATACAGCCTAGTACCGTAGTTTCACAATGCCTACCGCAATCGGAATGTGCCCCGCCTCCTCCCACTCCTTCACGAGTCCCGCGCGCCTTGCTGTCTGGTAGAGAGCGATAAACACGTAAAGTGAGGGCAACAAGGCTTGGAATACCAGGCTCTGTAAACATGTGAAACCAAATGCAAAGAAATTCTTTCGAAATCTTTCGAAAAAAGAGTCAAGATAGTGTGCAGAATGAAGAGCGTCTACTCGTGCTTTCCTCACTCAAATTCGAACTCACTCTCATGATTTCCCGATGCACTTTCACGCCTTTTTCGCTCATTTTCAGATCCGTTTTCAATTTTCGATTGATGAGTGTTGACGTGAAGATTATTACGAGATACATTGGCAGCATAATCCATCTTGCTAACCCATTACCGATGTATATTGCCCAATGGCTCTTCGGGGTGCCTTTAATAATTTATTTATTTATTTATTGTTATTTGAATGCCCCCTGACCTTACCGATGATCATCTCCCCCTTGCTGGTGTAGTAGGACGGGTAGGCCTGACTCAATACTATCTGCACTTCAGCGTTATCGAGTAGCGGTGCCATTGCGAAAAAAGCCTGAATGGCAATTTGAATATTAGTGGTATATTATCACAGAAATGACGAAAATCTCACAAACAGCAATGCAGTGGCGGCTCCAATGAGAACGAGTGCCGATGTTAACTGGGTAATGCTTGGAGAGGAATACTTGATCACATAGAGCCTGAACCTCGAACTCATCACAGTTTTGACTATTGGGGTGTCCCATAAGTCTTTTGAATTTTTTTCGAAATTTTTTTTCGAGTCTGCTATTCAATGTGCATGCATCATACCTTGAGCATGTGTAAGGCCTAGTCCTATAGAACTTTTTCAGACACTAAGATCAAGGATTGATTTCATGAGAATGATGCAATACTCGAAAAGGTCGATTTTTGAGTGCTATTTTCTAAATTTTTTATCAGACCAGGGGAAAACGGTTGAAAGCTGTGATTGCTAGTACAATAGGGGGTGAATGTAGGCTCAATTATAGAACACTAATATTCAATTTATGTCAAGAGGTTAAGCAGGGAGGTCAAATATTCTGAGAAAAATTCATTTTCTATACAGTACTTTTCGAGGTTTTTTCAAAATTTCAAGCTTCCAATCGCTCCCCTGGACTTCAAACTTTTTTGAGAATATGCCATCCAGGTGCTTCAACGTATGGTACATTGCAAAACACCGAGTGAAGATCTCATCTTACAAGGCAAAATTAAAAGTGCGGATTTCGAAGTATTTTTCATAATGACGCAGCAATGGTATTCAAGAGACCGACTTTGCTCTCGTTTGGCTTCTTGTCAGCTTCATAGTCTCTTGAACTGGTTTACCGAATTTTTCCTCAAAGCATTCGCGAGATTTGGAAAAATATCAAGAAAAACTTTTTTCAAACCACCTCACAAAAATTTGAGTAGGTTATTTGACGTGTGACGAATTCACAACCTTAATACCAGAAATCATAGAGTAGCCATTCCTCTCTATAGTGCACTTGTCCTTTTACAATTATGTTCGAAAACAATGAAGATAATAAAATATTCAAAGGACTTATGGGACACCCTAATATTTTTAGACCGATAACAGAATCCGAAACAAATCAGCAGGTTGTAGTGGGCATGACAGTTCATGATGAACGAATTTCCAAGGAAACAGAGATGTTTTGAGCCTGAAAAATAACAGAAAATCAAACTAAATGTAGCGTATTCTTGCCTGTAAGCCTGCATGGACCGGAAACAATTATCAGATAGTACTCAGTAGTGTGCATTGCTCTGGAAAAAAATTCAAGAGAAGCCAAAAGGCTGAAATTAAAGTGGGAAAACGAGTCGCCGTGTCTTCGTTTCAAACACCAGTAGGACCAGTACGATCTAACCAGTAAGAAAGTGCGCGATATGGAGCGACATCGTCCCGTATTCTGCACTCAAACTGAAATCATACCGGAGGTAAATGCAAAGTGATATGATTTCCGCTGAAGTCTCAACGACAGCCAAATTCAGGAGGAATATCGAATAAGAGGTGAATTTATACAATATATCACACATGTTTGAAATATTGTTTAGCTAACCGCAAATTTACCGGAGTTTTTCTGATGATTGTGATGAACAATAGAATATTCATTACAATGCAAACAGAACAAGATACGGTGCGAATGACGTGAACGATTCCGAAATCCATTTTCCTGCATCGATTTTGAATCAGAATGAAGAAAACTATCAAACAAATCAATTTCGTAGTTGAAAAAAAGCGAAAGGGGCGCTAATTTATAATCGGTCAAAGCTCGACTATGCTTGTTTTCAGCGTCTTCATAGAAAAAAGAGCCGAGATTCACATCCGCAATGACTGTTTACACAACGGCGAATATGTAGTTGTACGATTCAATAACAGACAATAAGAAATTATTTATGTTCTTACTGTTCTAATCTTCTGTTCGTAGAATTGAAACCCCCCGAGATGTTATTGTTGTTGTTTGCTTTTTTCTACTACGTCATCAGGAACTTAATTTAGTTTTTTTCATTATTTCCACTCTTGTTTCCCTCATCTCCGTCAAAGAACTTGAACATCAGCACCGAAAATTAGCGGTCTACAACTCGATAAGGCATATGTTTCACTCGACGGAGGAAACCTTATTTCAATTCTGCTAACACGGGAGAATGCGTAATAAGCACCTTGATATGGCTGGAATCGGCGGCTGAAACATGCAGTTTTCGCTATCCCAAGTCTCTTCACTTCCTTTTTATCGATGGAAAATTGTTCTACCGTTGTTTTGGAGTATTTCACGTACAAGCCACTACATTTGCTACAGTGGTCACAGGTAAAACCAATATTTAATTTCGTGTAAAATTTGCTCACAATTTCAAGTTCCTCTTCTCCGTTGCTTCAATTATCGTTGTAACATATACAATCGTCACATATTTGCGAAAATCATGGTTTGAAGGCGTTTTCAAGGTACTCTCAACAAATTTCCGATTGGAAAAATATGTTTAGGAAACACTCTACGCGTTGTACTTCTGCATACTGTGGCATGATGTCTTCACGATATTGTTAATGGTTGGAATTTATTTGTGTTTTGTTTCATAAACTCGTTCTAGTCATTTCAAATCACCACTCGCGTGACTGCAGGGACCCCATGCGCAATGCAGTTCGACAGAGTACTCAGATTTTTAAAATTTAAATTCAACTTCCTGAAACTTGAGAAATTCTGCCTACTTCGTGTAATCACTTCATTTCCTTTTTCATCATTCATGTGGATTCACTCTGGAATTACAGCACAGCGAGTTGTTACTTCGTTCACTGGTATTTCAATACAAATAAATCTTTAAAAAATACAAATTTTCAGGAAATCGCCAACTCCATACTGTTGTTGCTCGCGTGAGCTTGCTCATAGCTGTGAGATAAAAAGATTTTTATTCGAAAAGTCATTTCAAATCCAGCTCGCCTACTGCATTGGCTATGTGTTGATCATTTATCGTGGCTATAAACTGCAAGGACTAACATGCTACTGCTCCGGATTTGTACCGGGCAGTGAGAACGTGAGTTTTTTTTAATTTTGAACTACTCAAAATTCAAAGTCGCAGATTATTGTAACTTTCACCTTCATTATGATGTTCGTGGACATTCTGAATGTTGCTGCAACTTATTTGTTGATCAAATTCAACCGCAAGAAGATTGAACAACTGTAAGGTTTTCGCATCCTCAGTAAGACTGTTGGAGAAAAATAGTTTAAGGGACTACATACCGCACATTATAGTTCAATTTTCAAACCACGACTAGGGGTTGTGGTCCATTAGAAGATCAGCATCAAATAACTGGCATTATTACCGAGTATTCAGAGCATCTGCCCCACTTCCGGTGAAGTTTCGCCATCGCCAAACAATTAAATCTATTCAACAAATGCAACCCGTAGCTTTCTTTCATCTCTTCATCTTCACTACCCAATACGGTACCAGGGAAGTCTGATTTGTTTCGAAAATTAGACTTCAGTCGGATTCGAAATCAGCCGAAATGTAAAACTTGCCGAAGTACAGCTCATCACTTTCAATGGTTTCTTCTATGTGAGTCAACAGCACAAACAACTCCAACCAAATTCGTTTAGACCATGCCCTACTACTGTTTCATCTGTCCGTCCATCCTCCTTTGGCTCATGATCAGTGAGAGGAGAAGGAAGGAAAACGAGCTGAGAAGCATCACGAATTCAACGTCCGAGGCGAAAGTCGAGGTTTCTTTGGCTCTCGAACTCAGGCAAATAAAAAAAATTTCAGGGGCATTTCTCCACGTTGCAGTCTCTGTGGGACAAGCACCACACTTTGATTAATTTGACGGAGCGGCGACATGTCTATCAAAAGAATCGCGTTGCCAGCGCTTGATCTTGCGTGTGTTACATGATAAATGTGTATTCCCGATTCGGGAAATAATTCAACTACTTTGGTTTCTGTACCTCAATGTCCGAATTGTAATTGGCAGTGCCTACGAAAAGGAATAATGTCGTTTCTAACTCAAATTGCTCACCACTGCTCCCTTACCCAGGGCGCCTAATAAGCATCTTCGTTCTTAGGTATCTCGGGGACTGAACAATGTAGTTTTCTCTAACAATTTTTGTTCAAAAATATCGATTTCTGTATCATGGATTACATGTTGTCATAGTATAGTTTATCTACACGACTATTCACGTACCTTAGTGGTCACATACAACATTCAAACGCTAAAAAATCATTGCACTCGTTTCCACTTGTTCGTTATCCAAACCTAGCATTGATGTTGCCTCTGCTTGAAGTCGGAAGTAGTATTCTATTAAAAAATTATTCGCCTTTAGTAATCGCAATTTTTCCCGACGAGATAATCCATGTAATTTTGCATTTCTCATGACCACCTCGCGGCGCGGGGGCTGAACCTTGCAATTATCATTGCCAATGTAGTCTTACTCTCTCATTTCCCATGCTCTCTCGCTTCTCTCATCACCGAGAAAAAAATGAGTAATTGAAGAGTCAGACGGCAGAGAGCGTGGTTGTAGTCTACATTCCTCCCCTTCTCTGTCATGTCATCGCCTATGTCTCTTTCGTGTTTTTCAAATGTTTAATTTAATTAATTTCCCATAAAAAGATTTTATAAGTCAGCCTACTAACCATGGACACTTGCTCGTCCTTGGTTGCCGAGTATTATACGTATAAGCCTTTTCATCTACTTCAGTGGTCTCAGGTTCTGCTCTACTTGTCGAATTAAACGAAACAATCTTGCAGTTACTATTCTCGGCCGCTTCAATACTAGTAGTTTCTTATACGATCGTTGTATACCTGCGCAAGTCCTGGTTCGAGGGTGTTTTCAAGGTTTATCCGATCTCTCAAATTCAAACGAAATTTGAGAATTTAGGAAACACTCTACGCACTGTATTTCTTCATTCTTTGGCACGCAGTATTTACAATTATTTTACAGGTGACTCTGGTTTATTTATGAAATCGTAATTAAGAATTCAGCTAATTCAAATAATCGCTCGAGTAACTGCTAAGACGTCATGTGAGATACAGTTCGATAGGGTGACCCAAGTCATATTATTCGTGGTTCAATTGCTCTAAATTCAAGAGAATTTGCATCCTACGAGTGATCGTTACGCTTCCATTCATTTCATTTGTATGGATACATGCGGCTATCACGGTTCAACGTGTGGTCACTTCTTTTACAGGTTGCTTCTATTCAGCTGCCCTTATTATACATTCCGTGATTTTGTTTCAGGAAACCGCAGACTTCACACTGTCATTGCTCGACTCTGTTTGTTGGTTACTGTGAGATACTCTATTAAGATTAGTTGACTCGAATACCAAATTAAGTTTGCTTGCTGCTTTATTTATGTCTACGTTGCCTATAACGATTATCCACTGGAAGGAAAAACTTGTTACTGTTCTGGTTTCGTTGCAGCTAAAGAGAATGTACGCTTCGTTTCTACTTTTTCGTTTCGGCAAATTTCTAATTTAGATCGTAATATTCGCCACTTTTGTCATGATGTTTATGGACATTGCGAATGTGGCGGCAACTTTCATGCTGATCAAATACAATCGCAAGAAGATTCAAGCGCTGTAAGATTCAACATACTAAGTCGATGAATTTAAAGGAAAGTTTCAGTTCCGCTGCCCCTTTAGCGGTCAAATTTCGCCATCGTCAAACACTTCATTCTATTCAGCAAATGTTGCCTGTCGCGGTTCTTCATATCATCTGCTTTCCTTCTCAATACAGTATGAGTTCGTAATTGATTAGTGAGAAAATAAAATAATTTTAGTCGGTTTCGAACTCAGCAGAAAATTGCAATTATCAGAAGTGCAAATCGTCACATTCAATGGGTTTTTCTATGTTAGTTCTAAAGCACAGTCGATTTACGTGAATAATCTCAACACTTTTCAGTGTATGCCCTACTACTGTTTTCTTTGTCCTTTGATCATACTTTTCATTATGAGCAATGAGAGAAAGAGGAAGGAGAAGGAGTTAAGAAGTATCTCTAGCACCACTTCTGAGGCTTCTGCAGAGGTAAAATATCATACATAAAACTCAAAGGAAAGCTAGAATCAGTGTCTCAAACATTGTTTCTGAGGCAAAGACAGATGCAATTTCTGGTTTCTGAGTTCTTACGACTCTGAACACTTCGTTTCAGAGCCACTTTACTACTCTGCAATCGCAGTGGGAAAGACCCCTAACGACGACAAAAAAGGACCGCTATGTCCAGAATGGAAGACGTGTCTTGAGTGCTTGAATGCTCACGAACATTGATTTTGTTGAGAAAGATAAATAATTGATCAGCAATCTTCATGCTCCAGTCTAGACTCGAAATTTGACTCAATAAATGCGCAAAGACTTCACTTTCTTTCGGTACTCACCCACCAAACATCGATGTTGCTACGAACCGAAACAAATTGGTAACCAGCTGGAATTTCCGAGAAGGGAAGGTAAATGCGTCTAATGAGCACCTTCCTGTTGCCTTCTCTCGAGATCTGAATCTAGGGTGTGCGAAAAAGATTGTCGGTCTCTCACTTTCACGCACTACCTCGCTTTCTCTGAGAGCGAGATAGCGCTGCGAAGTGAGAAAAAGATGAATGGTTGCACACCCCAGATCTGAAACATGTCGTTTAGTCCACTCTAAATTCTTCTCGTTTCATCTGCAATGGATTGTCCACCCATAGTTGAGGAGTACTTCACTTACACCCCGCTCCATGTGCATCAGTGGTATCAGGTTTGAACATGCTTTCATCATTCATGGACTTAGAGCTCATTTAAGTTGACATGTTCGTCCCTTTCAATCATCATTGTTATCTACACAATCATTGTCTATCTGCGTAAATCTTGGTTCGAAGGCGTTTTCAAGGCATCGCACGTTTCGTGTTATCAGAGAAATATGTCAATTCAGGAAACCCTATTCGCCCTGTATTTCTTCATTCTCTTCCATGATTTTTTCACAATCCTTCTGCAGGTGCGTATTATTCTTGTCAAAAATGCAATATATCGCTTCAGATTATTCAAATTTATTTGCGTCTGAGTGCAAAGAATGCTTGCGGCATGCAGTTTGATAGAGTAACGTTTTATCGCTCTTTCATGAGCTAATCAACTAACTAAACGACCATTCAGAGATTTTGCATTCTCCGAGTGATCGTAACTATCGCGTTTCCTTCATTTGTATGCATTCATGCAGCAGTTACAGCTCAAAGGGTTGTCACAACATTCTCTGGTTAAAAATCCATAATTTCCCCGTAAATTTTCAGTTTTTAGGTAATCGTAAACTCCACACTTTTGTTGCTCGGACCTGCTTGGTTCTCACTGTGTGATTACATTTTCGAAAAATTGATTTCATTATTTTTAGGTCGTTTTATGCTTCGCATATGTTATAACGGCCTTTCGAGGCTATCCACTCGAGGGAACGGCGTGTTTCTGCTCAGGAATAAATCCTGGCTCAGAACATGTGAGCGTTTCTCTTTCTCTGTCCTATAATTATAGTTGCTGCTTTATGTCGATACATCTCGCATAATTATGCATTACCATTTATGTAATTCATGTTTTCAGATTCTTGTTCTGGGTACATTCGTCATGATGTTCACTGACATTCTGAATGTGGTCGTTGCCTTTATGCTCATTCGATACAACAGAAAGAAGATTGCGGAACTGTTTGTTTAGATTTTTCATGCACATTCTCGGACAAAAAATGAGAACAATAAATTAAAGGTCCTCTGCACCACTCGTTGTGAAATTCCGATACCGTCAGACACTTCGATCAATTGAACAAATGCTCCCAGTTGCCTTTTTCCATCTCGTTTGCTTTACTTGCCAATACAGTTCGATGTTTCACCCTTTCTCATCTTTCTTTTCTAAATTCCAGTCGGTTTCGAAATCGGTACTTCCCTACCGCTTCCTGAAGTGCAACGGTACACGTTCAATGGCTTCGTTTACGTAAGTTCAATCTGTTTCACACATTCCTACAAATTCTTTTCATCGCGTCATATAATTTATCCAGACCTTTTCAATTAGAATTTGCAAGAAAACACAAAGACAAGTGATAGGCACGTGATGCCTGACTGTTCAGAGTATGCCCTACTACTGCCTCATCTGCCCCTCGATTCTTCTCTGGCTAATGAGAAGCGAGGAAAAGAGGAAGAAAAACGAGTTGAATGGTCTGTCCAACACAACTTCTGAAGCTAATGTGGAAGTATGCTGCAGGATTGCCAAAAACTTGCACTTGTCCATCATTCAGAATCACTTCTCCACTCTGCTCTCGCAATGGAATACCCAGCGCATCGCAAATGATGTAAAACTGCAGAAATACTTACCTCTACTGAACCGCGTATCCAGTGCATAAATGTGTTTTATTAGCATTATATTTCTAAACATCAAAAATTTCGTTGCTAAAGAAACGTTGCTCAATCACTCAATTCAGTTGCATTCCCAGTTGCGTTCAGCCCGTGCGTATCGCAATCTGGCATTTGGCATGATCACACATCAGTTGGCTTTGAGATAAATGTTATTTAGTATTGCATATTATTACATTATAGTGGGCGGCACTTGTGCTGTTGAGCGGACCCCCTCCTTGCAGAGCGAGTTCTACACTTTGCACACCCACTCGGGGAGAGCTGTCCGCGGGGGCCAAGGCTCCCCTCACTCTCCTTCAACTGGGAGAGTGATGGACTGAACCTGAGTAGATGAATCTTGCTCTTTTATTGGAGAGGAGGGGGTAAATTGATTTAGATGTCCGCAGACCACAAAGAACGCAACACGATCGAAACGAGGGCCGTCTTGTTGCAAAGACTGTCGCCCGACCTCCTCACTCCCCGCTAATCCGAGAGCGCCGACCGAGCCGACCGCTCAGGACGAGCGAAGAATAGAGAGCGGCTGTGGCCTGTGTGCCTGTGAGACGAGGAAGGCGTGGCCTCTCGTGGTTCTGGTGTGATTCCAGACTGGCAAGGTAGCCAGAAGATGTCTGAGGACCAGGGAGGAAACGGTCGATCCAAAGGAAGGAGAATGGATGGTATGCAAATGAGGCAGAAGAGAGAAGGAGAGGATGGAGTGAGGCGGAGGCCGATCGAGGAGTCGAGAGGAGGGAGAAATAAGATGGACAGGAATGAATGCGTACGTGCAGGATCGCTAAATGTGGGCTCCCTCAATAGTAGGTCATACGAAGTTGTTGGCATGATGAAGAGAAGGAGAATTGATGTGTTGTGTATGCAAGAGACAAAGTGGGTTGGACAAGAAAGTAGAAGGATCGATGGCTATCAAATTGTGTTCAGTGGAGTTGATAGCCAGAGAAACGGAGTGGCAATCTGCCTCGCCCCGACATACACTGGTTGTATCGTTGAAGTGATTAGGCTAAAGGTTCAGAATGCACTCTATGATCGAGTCATTGGAATGATGTTGGATGTTGATGGAAAGACGATTGGAGTCGTTTCCGCGTACGCGCCCCAATCGGGTTTGAAACAAGAGGAAAAGGAGACATTCTATGAAGAGATGGATAAGATCGTAAGAAAAATGAGTAAATGTGACCTATTGGTTGTTGGAGGAGATTTCAATGGCCATGTTGGAAAAGGGGCCGATGGATTCGAAGGAGTGCATGGAGGAAGAGGAGTTGGAACAAGGAATTGTGATGGAATGAGACTGTTGGAGTTCGGTGCGAGACATGATCTTGTCATTCTAAACTCCCACTTCAAGAAGAGAAAGACGCAGGTGATGACATATCACTCTGGGAACCACCATTCGCAGCTAGACTATCTCCTGGTGAGGAGTAGAGATCGTAGACTGGTAAAGGATACGAAGGTTTTTCCCTCCGAGTGTGTGGCAGCCCAGCATAAGCCAGTGGTGTGCGATGTGTGGATGAGAAAGGGCGAGAGAGGAAGGAATAAGAAGGAAGAATTGAAGAAGGTGGAGCGGCGATTGAAATGGTGGAAGTTACGAGATAAAGATGAGAGAGATATCAAGAGAAGTTGCCATCAGAGGAGTGCTGAGTGTTGATCCACTTGATGCGAGTGAGACTGTCGACTCTGTGTGGGATACGATGGCTGGCAGAATGATCGAATGCGCGAAGGATGTACTTGGAGAGACGAAAGGAAGGAAAAGGAGTAGTGATGATAGTTGGTTTTGGAAAGACTCCGAAGTGAAGAAGTCGGTGAAGGAGAAGAGAGAGGCTTACAGCCAATGGCATAGAAAGAAATGTACAGTGTCATGGGAGTTGTATAAGGAGAAGAGAAGGGAATGTCGAAGAGTTGTGGCTCTAGCCAAGATGCGGACATTTGATGAGCTCTATGAGAAGCTGAATGGACCAGAAGGCGAGAAGATGGTGTATAGAATAACGAAGGCAAGGGATAGAGATAGCAAGGATGTGATGGAAGTGAGAACGGTAAAGGATCAGAATGGTGCTATCCTGAGGGACGAGAAGGAGGTGAAGGACCGTTGGGAAGAATATTTCCGAGAGTTATTGAATGTCGAGAAAGGTCAGACAAGATTGGATGAGGGACACGAAGTGTATGGAGCCATTCCGGAATGGACGGAGATTGAAGTGAACTTTGCACTTTCGAAGTGCAAATGGGGGAAAGCCATGGGGCCGGATGGAATACCTGCTGATTGTTGGAAAAGTATTGGAGACTTTGGAGTGAGTTGGCTCACGCGGTTTATGAACCGAATTCTCAGGGATGGAAAGATGCCTGGTGCATGGAGAAA
>LS511054.1:13737-24644 GCA_900490845.1 Pristionchus japonicus
TCCCCCTCCTCTTCCTCCCCCTCCTCTTCCTCCCTTTTATCTATCTTATTCAGAAAGTGGATGTGGAAGAATTGAACATTGACTATTCTCAAGCGGCAGCGTATTATGCTGGAATGGGAAGTGGAGGACTAATCAATCACCGGTTCGTCCCCTCTCTAGAATCATGTTTAATCTGGCCACACATTCAGTCCCGGTCCAGTTTATACGATCACAGAAGAGGACGAAGGAGAAAGAGTTGTGGACGGAGATGCAAAGACTGTTGGTCAGTCCCTTTGTCTATTTTTTTTTCAAAATTTTTTCAAGTTAAATTTTTTTCGAAGATCAACCATAAACTTTTCGGTCACAAATTCAAAAAAAAGTTCATACACCCCTAGGGCACGTGTACACAGAGTATGAGCTCTGGACGACTTTTGAAGCGGAGTTGCGCAGGTGGATACCCACCTTACTGGATTATTACAGAGAACGCGTTTCACAGTGAAAATTGGGAAAAAAAATACTGATCGATAGAATCGACAACTCTATTGCATTTACATAAAAAGAGCGTGATCTTTTCAGATCTTCATGAATCTAAAATTCAAAAACATGGAAATATTTACAAATTCCTCGCCTTTCTCGTTCCCTTTTGCCCAAAATGGACAAAATTTTAGATTTAGACTTACGTTTTGACCCTCTGTCGAATGAGGGTCCATATGAGGGATTTCTTGAGATATTTCTCATGCTTGAACCTTGCATCAATCTCAGGCAAAGCTGTAGTATGCGTGTACGACTCATAGGGACCACCCATTTCATATTTGAGACTAATCCGACAATTTTCAAGTATTGTGCCACACTCACCCATTCTTATAGAGCAGAGTTGAGAGTTTTAAATAGATAAGGACGAGAGTCATGTAGTGGAATGGAAGAGAGGGAATGAGAAGGAGAAGAGAAGGAGTGGAATGAATCTCGCCCTTTTTACAGCACGAGAGAAAGCCAGACGAACCGCAGCTGCAGCGACTCAATCCATTCTTTCTTTCTATGAACAGCAACAGAAAGATGAAAAGAAGAAGAATGAAATGATCAGTGGAGGAAATGGTATGGAATATGAATATGAGATATCAATTGAATGAATTGATTGATTGAGGAGTAGATGGAACAACGCCGTCGATTACTTCAATTCCTCGAATAGAAACGAAGACTACGACAGTAATTGATTCAATTCCGTCTGTTATTGGAGTGAATGGTATGTATAATAAAAGGATCTTCGTTCATCTACCATCTCAACTTTTAGTTTCATCATCAATTCCATCAAAGATTGATCGAAACTACACTCAATTCGATCTTCCTTCCTTCTCCAATCATCCATCTTCTTTCTCTTTAGTCACCATTCCTCCTTCCTCGTTCACTTCCACTATGGAAGCAGTTTCGAAAGGTTCCTTTATCTTCCAAATGGAAATCATGATTATATTATTAGATCTACCGTCACGAATTATCGATCCTGCATTGCAAATTAGTGCAGTAGCTGAACCTTCTGATGTGATTGACCACAGTGATCGATTGGTGAGTCTCCCCCCCCCCTACTCCTCCGTCCCCCTTCCCCCCACAACTCCTTCCTTCTTTTCAGTTCGACGAAGTATATCGGAATGAGAGCTCGGAAAGCAAACCAAACCTTCTGTTCTACGATGATTCTTCATTCATTGCACTGGCGAATGGTAGATAGAAGAGATTAGTTAGAGAGGAATAATAAATTTAGATATTAACGGAACGTCTACTTCTCCTTCTTTCTTGATCCCGAATACTGGTGATATTTCAAGTGATGAATCTCCTAGCACTCCCTCCAAGTATATTACTTTCCTATCCATTCTACTTACTTAATATATTATACTTCTTCTCCATCTCCTATAAATATCTTCAGACTCAAACGAAGTCCTGCAATGATGATTATGCAATGCGAGAAGAAAACGATTGTTCCAATGGATCCAATAACTTCATTAACTTCAATTGAGACAACGAAGGAATTCACTCAATTACCTCTTCCATCAAAAAGGAAAAGAATGATCACGAGAGAAGAGGCTAATGCAGGTATATGTTGATCGCACGTATCAAGATTCTAAAGATCCCCTCCACTCCCATATTTAAATTCGAGTAGTAGGGTGGATCAATGTCCCCGCTTTGCTTTCTTCCAACCACTGGTGAATCATAAAGATAGGCCGGAGTTTGGGCAAACCACTGGTAAACCATTGTCCCGATCACTTGTAAACCACCGTCGCAAACCCGTCGCGTCTATAATGCACCATGCCTATAAGGACCCCTCTCGCAGCTCTTTTCAGGGAATCTCTCCCAGGGAATCTCTAGTCCGATCAGTTCTCTCCTTCCTATGCACATCGCGATCAATAGCCTCTCATCTACCGTACGATTCGAAATCCGCATAAGAGTCCCATCAAGCCCTGCCATTCACCCAACATTGAAAAATCGCCGTGGGCTCTATTTTCATCTTTGACGTTCAGTTTCTTCGGTTTCAATCAATTGGCGCCCGAAACTATCATAAAATCGAATAAGAAGTAGGGGTATTGTTTGGTGTGTGAGGGGAACTTTAACAGTTTAATCTATAGAAAGAGTGAATATGAACATGAGAAGACAGTAACCATAGTTACATTTAGAAATTTCCTTATCCTCCTCAATTATTAAAGAAGCTTCATCTGAGACATCGTCAACTGAATCAAATAGAGTTAGTAGTGAGCAAGCTGGAGAGGTATTGGTTCATCCTCTACTACCTCTTTCATCTTCTTTCTCTCTTTCAGTTAATTCCAAATGAACTCTCGCTTCTTCCTTCTTCTCTCTCTTCTCATCCTTCTCCTTCATCTAAATCAATATACTCATCTACTCATTCTCCTCAATCTCTTCCCTTCTTTCCCGATAAGGCATTCCAATACAATTGGATCAAACAATTGGAGGTATTCATTCACTATTTATTTCGCCTTAAATGGCGTTTATGAACCATTATTTATGGAAGGAGTTCATCCTAATATGTAGTCACACCAGCTATTGAATCGAGACTTGTTTTGTATGGAAGAGTGAGGTATCAAGATGGAAGAGAGAGAGAGACATAGAAGGAATCTGCTGTGAGGAGAGAGAATCTCTCTCTCTCTCTCTCTCTCTTGAGTCGTAGAGAGAAAGAAGGATAGAGATAGAGAGAGAGAGAAAGGGAGAGAGAAGGGAGAAGTACCCTCCCCTTCCCTTCTTCCCCCTCAGTACTCGTATTGAGAAGAGAGTAGAGTCCCTCCCCTCATTAAATGAGCTCCTTCCATAACGGTTCGTTTTTTAAATGTTTTATTTCATTAAATGGTGTTATATTTTATTGTATTGTGTAGAATGGAGAGGAGAGTCTGATTCTATTATTTTCCCATTTATATCTTTATTCTGCATAGCTAGAACACAATCTCCTGATTCCCTTCGTGAGTCAACCTCTTTTTGTGTGAAGATAAGACGAGAGAAAAATAGAATGAGAGAGGGAGAGAGAGGGGGGAGGCTACTATAGAATCCCTTCATCTTTTGATTATATCACTCCTTCTCTTTTGTCTTCTCATCCTTCTCCTTCCAGCATAGAATACACGATGAGACTCCATTGATCCTCCACAAGTCTCTCTTCTATCTCCCTCCCTCTCCTCTCTCAAAACACTCTTCTCTCTTCCTCCTTTTCCGTCTTCTTCGATTTTTGTCCCTCTTCTCTATGCTTTTCTTCCCTTCTTTCCTTCGCCTCTCCAATAGAAGCTGAAGGTAGTGTGAGAGAGAGAGAGAGAGAGAGAGAGAGAGAGAGAGAGAGAGAGAGAGAGAGAGAGAGAGAGAGAGAGAGAGATTTACTTTGCATACTCTTACTCTTAAATAGTATACACTGAGTGAGCGGTCTCAATCCTATCTCTTCCCTATTCTATTCCATCCAATATATTCGCGAAGAGAGAAGGGAAGAGAGAGAGAGAGCCCTCTGTAGATGGCCAGTTCCCCGAAGTGGTCACAAGAAACCAGAGACTGCTCACAGTATTTTCTCTTGTGGCGCATCAGCTTGATTATTAGACAGAGAATATAGATCTAATAATCTCCTTTTCCTCCCTTTCCTCTCCATTCTCTTTATCATTCCATTTACTCTTTCATTATTCATTCTTCTCTTTCAGAATGATGCAGAGTGGTTGGCAGCTTCATCTTCATCTCAATCAGAAATGGGGAGACGAAAGCTGCCTTCAATTCCTCCTCCAATCACATCTTCATCTATTCGACCCATCCTCCCTCCCTCTTCTTCCTCTTCTTCTACTCTTCCTCGTCAGTCCAAATCTTCTCCCATCTACATAACAAGCTCATCATCTATGGGTCCAATTCCTTCCTCATCGGTTCCTCCTCCAATTTCTCATCTCTTCGGTACTCCGATTCCATCGATTCCTCATGGAGATTCAATCTCTCGACCAGGAAGTTCCCTCAGTAGATCATTGAATGATCAATCTCGCCCATCATCTGCGTATTCAACCATTTCATATGGTGGGATCCCATCAATTCAGCCTGGTTGCCCCTTCCAATCACCATCAATTCCATCAAAATCATCCCGTGGAGTATCTCTCCCTTCTCCTCGTCAACCAATATCAATGATTGGTAAACACCATCGCAGTCCTTCTTCAATCTCCAAACTTCCATCAACTCTCGCAAGAGTGAAACTGAAGAAAGAATTGAAGGAAGCCGTGAGTAGAAGAAGAGAAAGTCTTGAGGCATCAGAGATCGAAGCTAATCAACGACAATATGTAGTCCACAAGATGCTAGTGACCGGTCTCCTACCTGATAGAGAAGATGAACTACCCAATGTCATCCCTTGTCTACTCCCTATCGAATTGATAGAAGGAGCGAGAATCACTCGACCAGCCTCCACTCCATATCAAATCCCTTCCCAACTCCGATCTCCGATTCATTCGAAGAGAGAAGCGGCCGTCTCTACCGATGGAGCTGCACTGTGGAATGAAGAAGAGAAATCGAGAAGAGGAGAATATCGATCACTTTCTGATGAACCGAGAAGAATTTCATCAATGAGAACAGAAGGAACTCAGACTGAAATTCCTTTGAGAGAATCTCCACTTCGAATAAGAAGATATGAGGATGAAATGGAGAGTCGAGAAAGGGAACGAGAGAGTCGAGAGAGGGAGAGAGAAGTGAAACATCAGAGAGATGTGATCGATCAAGAAGAAAGAAGAAGGAAGACTGATGATCTTATTGATGCAACAAGAAGATATTTTGAGGAATATGATCGTCAGTTGAGAGAGATGGGAGCAAGAGCCAGAGCTTCAACTGCTAGAAAACATCTTAATCTATCGAGTGATGATGATGCATTATCAAGAGAGACGAGAAGACTTCAGATATTAGAAGAATTGGATAGAAAGAGAAGAGAGAGATATGGATTATATGGGGAGGATATATATTGTCGAAGAAGAGGAATGGATCATTATGGAAGTTTACCAAGAATGGATATGAGGAATTCTACTTCCCGTTTGAGAGGAGATTATACACTAAGAGATGGCGATTCATTAAGAGGAGGATCTTATCCTTATCAGTATGGATCACTTCCAAGAAATATCGAAAGAGGATTTGGAGATACAGGAGGATCTGAGATTAGAGTTGATTATGAAGAAGCATTCGGATCGAGAATTCCCACTTCAAGAAGTCTTTATGATCTATATGGAGATGATCAAATGATGTATGATGATATCACTCGTACATCTAATATTACTC
The DNA here is from genome assembly GCA_900490845.1 of Pristionchus japonicus. NCBI lineage: Eukaryota > Metazoa > Nematoda > Chromadorea > Rhabditida > Neodiplogasteridae > Pristionchus > Pristionchus japonicus. Next base: position 19,477 of record LS511054.1, read on the forward strand.
CATCTCATGGAAGAAGTCTTGGATATCTCGATCAATTGGGAATTGATTCCGATCGTCTTCTTCTCTCTTCTCCTTATCAATCCAATCGACTATCCACTGATATGGTATCACAATATGCCAATTATCTCTCACGTCAATTTGGTGATTCAACCAATGGAGGTCCATCATTCGATCCTCTTCCTTCTCAGCCTCCCCTTTCCACAACATCCATACCCATTCAAAGAGAAGTATACGATCCCTCTCTCTCTGACCCATATTATACCGTCCCTCCTTCCATTCCATCGTATCCTTCTACTCCATACTATCCCCAATCTACTTCCTATTCAACTCAATCTCTTCATCCTCTTCCTCCTGCAATGACTCCTCTCTCTCATCATGTCTATTCTCGATCAGAGTCTAATTATGGAGCTCGTCCATCCTTCCATTCTCTCGACTATGGAAATCTTCATCGTGATCTGGCTCCTCCTCAGACTTGGACAAGTGGAGGTGCAGTGCAAAGACCCTCAGTTGCATATCCTCCCACTTATGGAGTTCCCCCCTCTTCCCTCCCTCCAACCTTCCCCCCTTCCCTCCCCCCTTCCCTCCCCCCTTCCCTCGGCCATGGATACTCTCAACCTCTCATAGAGTCATCCTATCTTGGTCCATCCACACTCGGATCAACGAATAATTATGGAGGAAGGAGTTGGTCGAATGGAAATCTGAATGGAGAGGATGCACTATCGAGAGTGTATCAGTCTGCAAGAAGAAGAACACAAGGTAATATTTACTTAGGTACTTATTTTGATTTATTTATTTAAACAAGCGAACAAAAAAGTGTATAAAAGCGATCGTTATAGGTGGAGTACCGTCAGTATATCTCGATCGATACTACGGCAATCTTTCTCGCGGTGGATACTGTGGTGTTGGACTACTCGATTCCCCCTCTTTTCTCCTCGATGGAAGATAGATTATGCATAGTAATTTATTCATAATTATATGTATTCGGTAGTCTCAATTGTAATTCGGGTCATTTTCTCCATTGAACCAACTAACTCTCCGTTTTCACTCTGTACTATCAATTACTGTGAATCACCTATTGCTCCTGCCGAAGATATATTCGTTCTTTCTACTATGATCTATCCCATTCATTCTTTCCTTCTTCTCTTTTCATTTTCATGCCAGCTTAATAATAACAAATGAAATGGTTCTTTTTTAATGCAGTGAGCACAGTGAGATAAGTAAAGAGATGATGAAAGGTCAAATAGAGAAGAAAAGATTCGAAAGAGAGAAATTGAAATGAAAAGAAGAAGGAATGAGTGCCTGAAAAGAGAGAAGGAAGGAACGAAAAAGTGTTTGATGAATTTAGATTAATGGAAATGAGAGAGGGGTGAGAAGATGAGAGAAGATGAGTGAACATCCCTTGAAAGAAGTTTTGAAAGCAGGAGAGTTTTGACCGAGAGAGAAGGAGGAATTCAGAGGAAGGGTTTTGCGCGTAGTCTCACTGTATTAAGCATTCATGGAAATTATGTTGTCTTCTCTTCCTTCTTTGTTCCTTGCTTTCATCCTTTCCAAATTTCCTCTTCTTATCGGTCCATTCATTCATTCTTGTTTCTCTCTTCATTTTATTCTAGATAGTTTCGTTCTGTTGTTACTTACCTCTTCAACTCTTTCCATTTTCTCTTCTTCTTTCCCCCAAACCACAGTATCCACCGAAGGAGAAGAAGTGCCGTATGTTATTTGAAATAGTTATCAAAAATGAATAGCGAAAACTAATTTTCAAGTCTTTTGGAAAACTGAGGGAATTCCAGTGGGGATTGGTTGAATAATGATGTGAAATTGAAACGAGCAAATCTTCTAATTTCAGAGAATAGTGTGAATAACAACATGAGTACGATGATTTCCACTCCATATTCCACGATGACTTCTCGATTCTATGATAATCAATCGAAAGACAAACGAGGTGAGAAATGAGGCTACTAATATAAAATGCTCAGTATTTGAACACAATTTCATTTGAGTTGCACCGTTAGTTAATGAACAACAAGATCTTTTTACTTCGACCCTCGGAAGACAAAAGAGACAGACCACTTTTGTAAGTTCGAACGGAGTAAACATAGTGAACTAATATATTTGAGGCGTCGACAGATGACGTAATCTCTGAATCGGGAGGAAGACATCGATATGAGTCTGCTTATCGACGATCCATTTCCTCCCATTCAACGAGGAGAAGATCTGCAAATGTGAAGAGATTACTTTTATTGAGGAAGTATAAGGATCACAACATATATAATGGTGAGAATGAGAGGAATAAGGATATATTTGGTCGTATTTCAGATCTCGGAGTTCGTGTGGTAGGAGGGAAGAGAATGAATAATGGCGAATTGGGAGCATTCGTTACAGCTGTCAATTCGGCTAGACATTGCAATACACTTGGACAGATAACTGAAGGTGATCGCGGAATAGAATCGACTTCCGTTCTTCTATCCAAACTAATCAATTTGTGAAGGCGATCAAATCCTGGAATGGAATGGAATCCTTCTCACTAATAAAACATTCGAGGAAGTAGAGAGAATAGTAAATGCTTCGAATGGGGAAGTCGAGATTCTTATCAAGAGGTATCTTCAACTTTCTCAATCAATCGATAAATTATCCGATTTAGCCATTCCGACTTACATGATTCTTCTTCACTACAAACTCTCGATGATCGACCATACGATACACTTCCTGCCTTCAAATCGAGAGGTTATCTCATCCCCATCTAAACATATTCATCTATTCTCTTCTTCCATCAGAATTCTCACCTGATCGATCTCCTCCCGTTCCACAACATCGATCGAAGAATCATTCTCATCATCTATCTAATGGACATTTACCATACCAAGTATTCTATTGATCTATATTATTTCATTGTATTCCATTCTATTCAGGATATAGCCTCTCCTGTCTTTGACATCTATCCTCCAGTTAACGGATTCTCTCATACTGCAATTAAACACCATCACCATTCAAGTATACGAAGCATGGTTTGAAACATCGATAATTCGAAGAAGGTACTCGGTATTATCTCAGGAATCACTTGGACATCTTCAATTGTCTCTTTCATATGAGCATGCCTCACAGAGATTGATCGTCAGAGTACTCTCTGCTAGAGGATTGAAAGTGAGAATGAGTCAATCTATTTACATATTATGCATCATGGTTACGCAATATAATAATATTAGAAATTATCAACGTTTATAATGGCAAGGTAACAAACAAAATGATCGTGTAATGTGAATATATTAACAATGAGGTCTATAAAGGATAGGGTGGTCCAGTCTCCCTGTCTATAGATATACCCATTCTCTCTTTATCTCTTCCTTCCATCAGACACGCGATGCTTCTCGTGGGTTCACTCCACCCAATCCATTCGTTAAGATATATCTTCTACCTGGGAGAAAGTGAGTCACTTCCCTTTCACTCGCTTCTCACTTAGTAATTGAAGGGTTTCGAATAAGAGGAGAACTCGATTCGTTCCTTCGTCTTCTGATCCTGAGTGGAATCAAGTGAGAATCCAATCAATACGAGAAGTATTTTATGGTTCTTCAGTTGGTTGAATATGATATTCCTTGGTCGTCTCTCAATAGAATGCATCTTGAATTTTCCCTTTGGGACTACGATAAGTTCTCTGAGAATAATTCGCTTGGACAAGTGATCATCAATTTAAATGGTAGAATAATGAGAAGATTTGTTTGTTGATGAGTCCATTCAGATTCGAATATTCTGACATCAATCTCTCGATGGTATAAGATCGAATCTCTCGAATTGAATGCACAGAAACAGAGTGAGATCGAGAAGTTCATTAAGTGTTAGTCTATTGGTTCAGCTAAAGATCTTTCGTCCATATATGGCAATGGAGGTCAATCTAATGGAATGAAATGTTCGTACAGAAATGGTTACTCGTACAACCCAAGTGAGTTTAATCCCATTCGATCATTCTCTCCATCTAATTTCAGCCAATCTTGATATTGGATATCCTGCAATTAAATGAACAACTACTTAAGTTATCGCTAGTTTCTTTTTGTTCTATCTCATGTACATTCTCCATGTTTCATATTCATAACTGACATTCACATATATTATCAGTAGCTCTTATCTATCATTGAATCGCTCATTCTGATTATTGCCTTCCTCTTCTTTCTTGTCCGGTGTCTTATTTGCTCTTGTCAGTTTTAAATCAATTGATCTCAAAAAGAAACTCTGCCATTCCTTCCAAGTTCTTTCATGTCACTCTTTTCACTTTGCCCTCCCTTGGTCACTAAATTATAGCTTCGCTTATTATTTATTACGTTGTTACGTTGCTTTGAGAGATTCTATAGAAGTATCTATATTGATTTGGAGAGACGCCGAAATTAATCGATTGACGTGTATGATAGATCATATCCATCAATCAACGCTTTCTAGAGAGATAAATATTATCCAATTAGTGAACTGTTGACGTGGAAAGAATTTGTGTTGACGTGGAAAGAATTTGTGTTGACGTGGAAAGAATTTGTGTAGAAAAAATGAGATGCGAGAGATCAGAGATCAGAGTCATAATATAGATAAACATGCCAACTATTAGAATTGCATTCGGAGTTCATAAAAAGAAATGAAACTTGGATAGTTGATCCATTCGTTTCAACTTGAAAGATCAACATAGAGGAATTTATCGCATTCACGATCTAGTTACTTGTTCCTGGAAAGAAAATAGAAAGAGAATTTTCGCATGATTAAGGAAATGCAATATTGAACTTGTATGTACTGACAAGTTGTTGCATATATAAAATTGTAGTTTGTAATAGCAAAGTAACTCAATGATCAGTTTGTACTTCACACTGATCATCTTTCCCACTGGATACTCTCTTTCTCTCTTTCTCTCTCTCCTCCCCCCTCTCTATCTCTATCCTCAAATGTGCGTCTTTTCTGTTCCCCCATAGTCTTCTCTCTCTTTCTCCTCGTGATCATTTCCCTCTTCCAATGTCTTCTCCCTCATCTAAATTCCATACTTGTCTCGTCTGTTCTTCTCAGACTAAACATGCCCATCTTGGTATTCTCCTCTGTCGAGCATGCAAGATATTCTATGGGTTAGTCTTTCCCTTCTTTTCCCTTTTCTTTCAATCTCTACTCTTTTTCAGTCGTGCACAACAGAAGAAACGGCCACGAGTGTG
>LS511054.1:144536-155152 GCA_900490845.1 Pristionchus japonicus
TATATATATATATATATATATATATATATATATATATATATATATATATATATATATATATACGCCAAAAACGCATTTGGAGGTGTTTCTCCTCACTCGAGGTCGCTAAAATTAGGCCAGCGCGGCTCCTAGACTAGAATTTCACGCTGATCACGCCTGCCAAGTTTATTTTTCATCAATATTTTTTTGTAATTAAAAAAAAACGGAAGTTTTGATAGTGTGCGTCGCCACTCTTTCCCCCCATGCAAATCGCTCTTCCCTTCCCTCGTCTCCATCTCACCGACGAGAGAGTGTGGGGAAGGGAGAGAGCGCAGAGAGGCGAGAGGGAAGGGAGGGCGATTTACATGAGATGGGAAGGGGTTAGAGAGTAAACAAGGGGAGGACGTGCGATTTCACCCGCCATCCCGGCTCACTATCTCGAATCTCCCGAGCACTACCTCTCCCCTTCATACAGATTTGAAATCCTCTCGCCACGTAGGCACCGCGGAGAAAATTTTCAAACTCTCTAAAAATCTTATTTTGCTTGCATGGAGCAGTTAGCATAGCCGAATCACGATAGCGTCGCCAAATTCATAGAAAAGATTGTTATTAACGAGCAATCGCAGCTAGCTCTAAGCCCCGCCCCTCGTGGTGTTGCGACCGGTTCGTTGGGTCGTGACATTTCAGCGGGTCATTTATTTTAATTTTCAAAATCTGTTATTCCCTGTTTTCGCATATGAAATTGGTAGATTACTTGTGCTTGAATAGTAATTGAACAAATTTATGGTGAATTTCAGTGTGCCGCGTTTAATACTTGCTCATGTGTAAACTACCGTAATCCATGAGTAGGTCAAAACAAGCCTGCCAGTGTAAATAGGCAATATTGGGCTTCAAACACATCACGAATAATCTCCTTACATTAGCTAAACAACAAGCCTGTTAGCGTTTAAGAATACATGTCGACGTTCAAATTTGGTGTAATGCAATTCTCGAGTATGGACATTTCAGAGACCATTTTGAAAGGGTTGGCATCCATGAAATTAGCTTATTTTTTGTTCAAACCCGCGCACGAACTCGATAAATAAACTAATCATCATATAAAACCGCGGCACCTACTGAAACATCAGTTATAAAATTAATACTAGAAAAGTCAGGAAATCAGGAGATTCGCCATCAAATTTGAATATGTTGGCCTCCATGAATGTTTTTGTAATTTTGGAAATCGTTTTTGTGTCACTCAGCCTCACCTTTAAAACAAAATCTGAGAAGCTGCATTTCCCATTATTCAATATATTAAATAAATACGCAAATATGACGTTGATTTGAATGGCCGGGCAGTTCCGACGTTTCACCGGTCGCAAAGCTCTCGATCTAGAAACTCCCGGATAAGGGTCCCTACTAGGGTTGCCGGTTCGGGTTCGGGTTCGGGTTTACCGACCTCTCTTTCCTTCCCACACGTATGCAAACGCACGTGCGAGACGAGGGAGGAGAAGAGGTCAAAGCCGACTCAAAGTCGACTCGGAGTCGGCTTTGAGTCGGCTTTGACCTCTCCTCCTCGCGTCTCTCGCACCTCGTGATCTACCTCTCCCCTATCTCTCGCCTCTATCCCTCCTCCCTCTCTCGTCTCTATTTCCTTCTCTATGCTCCCTTCGCCCCTCTCTACACTGATTCGACAGTACTTTACTAACTTCCAATTGCCTCAGACAGATCGATAATAACTAAAGACAGACAATATTTTATGAAATTGAAGACACTAAGTTCTTTTTGGTTTGTATTCTTTTATATTCATTTTCCTCTCCCCTGTCTGCGGACAGGGACAAAGTATGAACATAAAATGTTCAGATTGAAGTGTAAGACTTTGACTTATTGCGTATTCTCAATTTGCCTCAAATCGGTTCAGTGAAAATGAGGGTGTTTGAGATGTAATGCCAATATTCTAACTGTTCGAAGACAGGAGCCATAGTCTTTTGAAACGATCAGAAACGATTGGAAGTTAGTAAAGAACCGTCGAATCAGTTTAGAGAGGGGTGAAGGTAGCATAGAGAAGGAAATAGAGACGAGAGAGGGAGGAGGGAGAGAGGCGAGAGATAGGGGAGAGGTAGATCACGAGGTGCGAGAGACGCGAGGAGGAGAGGTCAAAGCCGACTCAAAGCCGACTCCGAGTCGGCTTTGAGTCGGCTTTCACCTCTCCTCCTCCCTCGTCTCGCACGTGCGTTTGCATACGAAGAGGATGTTTACTCTCAAAGAGCACGTGCTTTGTGAGACGGGAAGGGAATCAGGGCGGCTCGGTAAAACCGAAACCGAACCTGCATCCCTAGTCCCTACTCGCCACGCCCAATCGATCTGTGTATGTGGCGACGCACACAATCTCCTCTATCAAAACTTCCGTTTTTAAAAATTACAAAAAATATTGATGAAAAATGAACTTGACAGGCGTGATCAGCGTTAAATTCTAGCCTGGGAGCCGCGATGGCCTAATTTTAGCGACCTCGAGTGAGGAGAAACACCACCAAATGCGTTTTTGGCGCGCGGTCGCAGGGCACCAAAAAAGGCCCAAAATGAAAAATGAAAGTGTCCATCGTCATCAGCACCCTTAAGGACCTCAAATCACACGGTTTGAGAAAATCGACCTTTTTGAGATATGCCAGACCCAGCCGGATTTGCTCGACTCTCTCGCGAATGGCCTCATATATAATCTGTTTCATGAAAGTAAATACACCCAAAAGAGGGAGATGTGACCACTTGGACAACTCCGTCATAAATTGCATGTATTGGTAATGCACTTTATGATAAAAAAATAATAAGCACGCTGGTTGGAAAGTGTATTCACGACTGCTAAATTAAGAAGAATAGGATAATTTTAAACGCTAGAAATAATTCAATAAAACGGAGTTCAAAGAAATAAGTCGGAGATCTGACTCAGAATGTGCTTTAAAGTTCCCCTCCACACCCACATGATTTTCGAATCCCCGCGCAACTAGTGGCGGAGGGTAGATCTTCCCTCTCTCTCATCAGAGGGAGTGAGGGGAAGTGAGAGAGCGCCAGAGAAAGAGAGACATCTCTCGTCCGATCTACCCTCCTCTCCCCAAGTAAATCGCGATCGATCACCTCTCACCTACCGTATATTGCGAAATCCGTGTAGGAGACACTTGTCCCTTAGGTCAAGCCCTCGTGTTTAAAAAATCGCCATTGGCCAAATTTTGATTTTTATGCTTCAATTTCTTTGTTTACATGCAATTGGCGGTACGTTGTTTCATAAAATCAAATAAAAAGTGGGGGTAATTTTTGGTGTGGAGGGGAACTTTAACTCTACGCGAAAATGGATTACTGTAGGCCGATTTTGAGTGTTTTTAAAGCGCTTAAGTTTGCTGAATTATTTTTTTCTGCAAATTCTAAAACAAGGTTCTTCGAATCTATCTATTTTGAACATAAGACAGATACGAACAACGATTTCGCTGGACACCCTGCGGTCGCTGCACACATCAGTGCGTGCGTCTAAGAATCACACCCATGGCGGTACAGCCAAAAGTGCCACTGTGAGATAACTGCAGATTATGATAGGCCTAGATACCCTTCATCGATTTCTGTTGTTGTTATGTGTCAGTCATCCTCATTTGCATAATTGCATGACCTCTAATTTTGCCTATATTTTCACGTTTTCCCCTGCAACTCAGCAGAACGTCATCCGATCTCCATGAAAATTTGGCTCAATGCCTTATTTGATAATTGTTCATGCAAGTTTCGACTTTATTTTTTTTTCATGCAACTTTGACCTCAATTTTCTCGCATACTAAGCTGAACACCTCGCTAAATTTTTGATATGTTGTGAGTATTGGCAAGCTCAATCGATTAAAAGAAAGAAAAGCCGATTTCGTTGTCAAACTGAGAAGTTACAGCCGAAAAACTGAAGCCTTATTTTAGATTTTCTGCACTGCTCATCTCGCCTGCGCGGCGTAAAATGAGAAATGGAATCACTCTCTCTCATTCTCGGCCGCGTCTCTCTCACTCCTCCCTTTCATTCCACGCCGCGCAATAAGGAAGAACAGCGTAGAATAAAGCGCTTCTCTCTAAAATAACGTGTCGGTATTTCGGCTGTAACTTCTCAGTTTGACAAGCAAATAGGCTCATCTTTTTTTACTCGATAGGGCTTGGCAATACAACATATCAAACATTCAGCGAGGTGTTCGGCTTAGTTTACGAGAAAAATGAGGTCAAAGTTGCATGAAAAAAAAATAAAAGTCGAAATTTGCAACAACAAAAATTGGGAGCGTGCTTGGCATGTCAAATACGGTACTGAGCCAAATTTTCATGAAGATCGGATGTTTTTCCCCTGATTGTGAGTTGCAGGGATAAACGTGAAAATTTAGTCAAACTTGGAGGTCATGCAATTATGCAAATGAGGATGACTGACACATAACAATAACAGAAATCGATGAAGGGTATCTAGGCCTATCATAATCTGCAGCAAACTCTTAGTGTCACTTCTTGCTGTACCGGAAATTCCTGGAGTTGTGCGATTCTTAGGCGAACGCACTGATACACTTTTTGTACTTTTTTGCACTTTATTTACTTTCAGCGAATTCGCACTTTTCCATTCCGACTTTAGTTTCATGTTGTTGGCCGACCATGATAAGCGAGCGAATACGAAAATTGGGTGGTGAAATATTTCTATAAAGGGGTTAAAATTTAGATCGAAATCAAACGAAGTCGTGCTCTCGCCAGAACCGGTGATTAGGTCATCACAAGAGCCTCTTGCGCGTCGAATTTCAAGCTCAATTTTGAACACTTTATAGAAATATTTCACCAGCCAATTTTCGTATTCGCCCGCTTATCAGGGTCGGCAAAATACATGGAGCAAAAAGTCATCGTAATGTTCGCGATGTACGATATGCAATTATTGGATTTACGCCGAAATCGAGAAAGGCATATCACGCGCGTCACGAGAGAATCGAGCTAGATTTCCAATTCTTGGGATTGGAGCGAAAATCGTAAATTGAGTTAGCACCGTTTTTGGGCACCTCTAGTCATGCCTTAGCAGCACCCAAAGTCCCATTGAGCTGGGATCACTCTGGGGCTCCATGCATCGGGTCGTTTCCATGGATTCTCAACTTTGATCGCGTTTATCTCGCTTCTGGTGCGTTTTAGGGAAAGTTGCTCTAAGTATGACCCCCGCTCATTTTCATAGCTCTATCGATCAGAACAAACTAGAAGTCAAAAAGGTGCTTCTGAAAGGTGTTACATTCAAGTGGGCATAACTCAAAAGTGTAGGAAAAGGGACGGCTAATATTTTAATATGATATGCACCTCTTCGAGCGCTTTCGAATGAGTGGCTGACGCAAATTTTGGAGTAATCCTACGATGTACATCACCCCCTCTAAAAACTCACGATCATTTGAAGTTATTTTACTTCACTCATTTTGCACCCCTATTGCGTTTTCTCCCTCTTTTACTTGATTTCGTCCTATGTTTCATTCCACCCCGCGCATACCTATTCGCGCGGTGCAAAATGAGTGAAGTAAAATAACTTCAAATGATCGTGAGTTTTTCGAGGGGGTGATGTACATCGTAGGATTACTCCAAAATTTGCGTCAGCCACTCATTCGAAAGCGCTCGAAGAGGTGCATATCATATTAAAATATTAGCCGTCCCTTTTCCTACACTTTTGAGTTATGCCCACTTGAATGTAACTCCTTTCAGAAGCATCTTTTTGTTCTCTAGTTTGTTCTGATCGATAGAGCTATGAAAATGAGCGGGGGTCATCCTAAAACGCACCAGAAGCGAGATAAACGCGATCAAAGTTGAGATTCCATGGAAACAACCCGATGCATGGAGCCCCAGAGTGATCCCAGCTCAATGGGACTTTGGGGGCTGCTAGGACATGACTAGAGGTGCCCAAAAACGGTGCTAACTCAATTTACGATTTTCGCTCCATTCCCATCCCCAGCTCGATACTCTCGTGATAGGCGTGATATTAAAGCAACAAGAAAATGTAAATATGTAGAAAACAATAGGATTAAGAAAAGGATCTAGTACTGACTGGATGTCGTTCACTTTCTCCATTACATTCGTCTCGAATAGCAACTGCTTAGTCTGCCAGTCGAAAGCTGCGACGTGGCCCTGAATACAACGAGTATAACGAGATATTATCAACCATATCTTCACAACAAACACAAGGGCGGGTGGGCACGATCATTTCATTTGCGTTGCGGTTGCGTCACGGTTTTGCAGCGAGTTTTTGAAACTACTCTGATAACCGTTTTGCGAGTGACATAGGGTTGTTGAGCGCGCTGCTTTCAATGAAAACAGTGACAATTTACACCAAAAAATATTAGAATGAGCAAAACGAGGTTCAAGAAAGTGTCGACTGTGTCACGCTTGTGACCGCATAATCCCCGTGTTATTTCAAACTACTCATCCAATGATCTAACTTGGGCATTTTATGATAGGGACGGAGGTGGTGTTCAGAGACGAACGAAACAATTAACATGTTTGTGCGCAAACGAAAGGACATGCTGCCGCATTTCAAGTTTTCAATTCAGAAATTCAAAAATAGAGAAAAACAACAAAGAAAGGAGTTAGGAAGTCCGACGCTTTTGAGTCCAAACGGAGCGCATCGCCGGTCTTTGTTTTCATCAAACTATCGCGAACTGAAACGCTTAATTATTTGCAAAAACTATCCACGTACAGTTTAATGGGTTTTCCACGTTATTTACCGGTGGCTAAACAACTATGCCGTTGCCAATAGCATATACATTTTAGAAAATCTAAGACCGCAATGAATAGAAACTAGAACTTGGTGAGGGTTACGGCAGTATGATTTTTGAAATTAATGTTCTTTTAAACGGAGCCGAGATATTTCTTCTTTCTGTCTCATAATATCCAAAATGCTATTCAGAATAACATGCAAACATTGCAAACAATCTCAGCCCCGTTTTTGAGAAATTCAATAAAACGTACTTCCACAACGGTAAAAAAAAAATTTGACTGCATCAATCTAGAGTAAATTCAATTTATAAAATGTTTTATACTCATATTCGCTTAATCTGACTCATATTTTATAAGTACTGAGCAAATAAAGTCTAAACCAGCAATTCTGAAAACACGATGTTTTTTTGTTGGACTCGTGTGAGCTTGGATTTACGTTCCCGATGTTTGCTTCATGTGCTGACTTAGCAAATTTGGACACTTAAAATAAACAATTATGCGTCAAAAGATGTTAAAATAAATACTTTTAAAAGGGGAAGAAATTACAAATAGGAATACGGTAGATTGGAAAGGAAAGCGTCCGAGGGTGTAATCAAATATTCGCACTCAAAAATTCCTCGCCTCCATCCCTACTACACGAGCTGTTTTTAGGCTTAAAATACAGACAATCAAGGCAATTAATTTCCCGACACCTGCCCGCACTCAAGGTCCTCGACCCACGGTAGTCAAAGGCACACCATCACTTTGCACCGCGCAACTGATATGCCTGACTTTTGCACTTTTACACTGTAGTTTGGGCTTTGTAGCTATACGGTATCGTCAAAACTTATCGAATTAATTTTTTAATTCTGTCGTTACACACCTTTCTTGGTCTTCATAGACCAGGTATTAGGTATAGACCTTTCTTGACTGTTATCCTTCTTTTCATGTTTCGCATTAGTTGTATACGTGTAGGGACCGCAGAGCATGGTCGCGAGTGCAAACCGAGAAAGTACCGTAGGCCGATGTCACCATGTTTTCTATCGCAAACTGATCAATGTTTTTATTTTTTTGTTTTTTTATTTGTGGCTTACGCACTTACTATAATATATATTTTTCTTTCTCAAATAGTGAAACGAAGTGGTATTCATCCTCCAGCGTACTCACTTTCACCAGCTTGTCTCATTTATTAGAGTTTGGCCGAGTTTGATTTTTTGTTCGGTTTTGACCTATCCTCTTCACATGTGGTCTTCCCACCTAAATTGCGTATAATTATGTTGGAGTCCTTATCACTGGCTACACGCCGGTTACCAACAATCGCAAAAATTGTGACTCGGAAGGACTGAAATCACCACTTTGAACGTCGCGCGTGTCACAATCTTTTCGCTACTTTCGTCATTCTTGACCTATCCTCTTCACATTTGGCCTTCCCACCTAAATTGCGTATGTTTATGTTGGAGTCCTTATCACTGGCTACACGCCGGTTACCAACAATCGCAAAAATTGTGACTCGGAAGGACTGAAATCACCACTTGAACGTCGCGCGTGTCACGCAACTTTCGTCATTCTTAAAAATTAAATCAAAGGAATTCAATCCAAAGAGAACGCTATTCTTATCATCCAAGAGGCCAAAAAAATATGAATTAAAAAAAAATATTTACAAAATAAAAATATTTTTAAAAAACAAAATACATGAGTATCAAATCTGACACGACTATATCACCCAGCTCAAGAGAAAGCATACTTTAGAAACCAGGGTTAGGGAGGACCACGCAAAACATCAAAATATTCCTAAAATTCTGATCTTGGCTTGCACGGGGTAATCTGCGATGCAGAATCAAGATAGCGTCGACAGTTTTTTTTAGAAATCCGATTTTAACCGAATAATAAGCCTAACTCGAACAGCAACAAACCGTGGTGTGGCACGGCCTATCAACAACGCAGAGGGAGACGCATGACACCACGAAAGCACACCACGGAATTTCCCGCTTATTTTCTGTGTTTAGCTACGCGCGTTTCCCATATTTTGCAGCACAAATGTTGCAGCGATTACGAAAAACACCAACAACCCACTAGCCACTAACTTGTTTTCTTGCTTGTTATCGCGATTCCTGCTTTTTTTTTCACGCTCCAAACGCTCCGGTGTGTCACGATACAAGCAGGCCAGAAACCTCATAAGAGCGACTATCTGAGATTTTGAACTTACCCGTGGCACTAGGCCAAAAGGGCTATCCGAGGGATCCGGCTCATACCTGCACAGGTGAGAGTACTCGGTAAGCTGAGAAGGTGGACCACATTGGGAACGACCGCGACGCGTCTGAAGCGCGGTAGAGCGCGGGAAATTTGAAAACGTTTTTTGGCGAATATTTTCTAGAGGCGCCTAATCGGTTTCATATTGGTGGCATCTGGCTCGTATGTGCCCACAGAGCATTTGCACACTGGTTTCAAGGTGGCGCGATTTCATAATGATGACGAAATCTGCTGTATTATTTTTCAAAAATTTGTACAAAATCGGGGTTTGAAAAAAGGGGGATTTTTATTTTCGTATATTATGCATCCTTCCAAGAGGCATAAAACAAAAATAAAAAAATCCGAAAAAATTTCCAACCGAAACGGTTCTATTTAGGATTTTGTGAAAACTTTCTACATTTTTTCGTTTGCCGTTGCTTGTTGCTTATCGTAGATTCTCAAATATCATTCGAATAGAAGTTTTACACTTCCACGGAAACATTTATGATCATTAAAGTTGATTTCACCACAGTCATTTTTGGACCACAACCATGAACCCGGGGTCATGGTCCAAAAATGACTCCAAAAGTCATGAAGGAGAAACTTCAAGTATTGTGTGTCAATGCACAGTACAGTAGTCCAGTAATTTATCGAGACCTGATTTACAGTAATACAGCCATCGCAAACTGATTTGTTTCAAAATGTATTTATAAAAATCAGTTCACGATTACATGGAGGGCAGATTACTGTATATTGGGTCTAGATAAATTACTGAACTACTGTACTGTGCATTGGCACATAGTACTTTAAGCTTCTCCTTCATGACTTTTGAAGTCATTTTTGGACCATGACCCCGGGTTCATGGTTGTGGTCCAAAAATGACTGTGGTGAAATCAACTTTAATGATCATAAATGTTTGCGTGGAGGTGTAAAACTTGTATTCGAATGATATTTGAGGATCTACGATAAGCAACAAGCAACGGCAAACGAAAAAATGTAGTAAGTTTTCACAAAATCCTAAATAGAACCGTTTCGGTTGGAAATTTTTTCGGATTTTTTGTTTTTGTTTTATGCCTCTTGGAAGGATGCATAATATACGAAAATAAAAATCCCCCTTTTTTCAAACCCCGATTTTGTACAAATTTTTGAAAAATGAGACTGCAGATTTCGTCATCATTATGAAATCGCGCCAGCTTGAAACCAGTATGCAAATGCTCTGTGGGCACATAGGAGCCAGATGCCACCAATATGAAACAGATTAGGCGCCTCTAGAAAATATTCGCCAAAAAACGTTTTCAAATTTCCCGCGCTCTACCGCGCTTCAGACGCGTCGCGGTCGTTCCCAATGTGGTCCACCTTCTCAGCTTACCGAGTACTCTCACCTGTGCAGGTATGAGCCGGATCCCTCGGATAGCCCTTTTGGCCTAGTGCCACGTATGTGAAGACATTTGTTCAAAATCTAAGATAGTCGTTCATAAATCATATCACCATACCAGCGCCACCATAGTCAACCTCGCAAACTGACTTTTTTTCAAAGTGCGAGATACAAAATTGATCTTTGGTCAGTTATGTCTACCGTACCCAGACATGTTACAGTAGCCCGAGATACCGTATCCCGGATATCACAAGCTGACTTTATTTATAAAATGTGTTTTAAAAATCGGTTCTTTGTTCAATCATGGGTAACTTGCCGAGGATTATTTAAATATACACTTTACATCCCA
>LS511054.1:207224-217697 GCA_900490845.1 Pristionchus japonicus
CTTCAGGATCCCCACCAACTCGATTTTGGACCATGACCCGGGGTTCATGGTTGCGAGGTTCAGAGTGCACCCATGACCGCCCGGTCATGGTCCTCGACGATAAAGTCGCCTCCGGAAAAATACTCAAAAAGCTTCAATTGTAAGATGTCAGAGGAGCGCGCAAAAGACAGATGGAGGCTGAAGGAATCGAACCAACGGCCTTTCGATACGTATGCGACTGCTCTACCACTGAGCTAAGCCCCCGTTATTCGACTATCCTCTGGCTCGTGCTATTGGTCTTGGGGTGCGGGCATCTCACAGGGCTCTTACAACTCCCTTACACAATCACTCCAAAATTTCTAAGTTAACACATTTAGGCCCTGACCAGTCTAGTACACTTATACATTAGGTGAAACGTTTTCGCAATTTGGAGTTAGACAGCAGACCAACTTCGGGAACCAAAAGTCGGGGGTGGAGTATAACCGATTTCTCTCAAATGTGGAGGAAGTTGTTCATATACATGGGGAGCACACTGTGTACTATGTGGGACCTTGCTCCCCCTTCGAAAAGCTAGCAAAAATCAAAGAAAAATGACTTTTTGATACACATACATACACATACACGATGATACACATGGCAGGTACACTGTGTAGTATGTGTTTGGGACCTTGCACCCTCTCGAAAACGTAGGGAAATTCGTAGATAAATTATTATTGGACACACAAAAACGCCTCAGGAATCGAAGCTCACAAAACTTTCCAGGTGAAAGTCCCAAAACCACCTTTTCATCAATCAGGGGCCCAGACCCTCTCATGCCATGGTAGTGTGGTGGGCTGTATCTTTGTGCTAGGGAGATGTCCGCGAGATGCTGACTTTTTACGGAGACAGTCTCTTAAACAATGTGATTATGTTTTTTAATTAAGAAAAGTTTTTACATCTAATTTCAGTAAGATGAAAGAACGAACAGGACTAGTGAACGGACTGAGCGGAATGATGCTTTTGTCTTCCGTTGCTCTTGGTAAGAAACACAAATATTACTATACAGTCCGGACAGGTCCCTACGTGAAAACTGGATGTTCAGAGCACTCTCGGGTGTCCTCTGGCCTTCCCATGAGAACCCTCGGGTGTCCTCTGGCCTTCCCATGAGCACCCTCGGGTGTCCCCTGGCCTTCCCATGACACGGAAAGTCAAATAATTGCATCGAATTATTTAAATTTTGAATACTCTTGTCCGATCGATTCATTAAATAATTCAAAGATTTAATTATCCTTGTTAAAACGCGGTTTCTGTAAGAACGTACACGTGGGTCACGGCAGGGTCCGAGGCGAATCGGTGCTGAGGGTGCAGTGTTGGTGTGCACAGGCGACTTTTCTAATGGGCGGAGTTTCGCTAGCTGCTAAACTCAGTAACTCTGCGCGCGAAGTTTGAAAAGTGCATTTTCACAACTTCTCAACGGAGCAAGCTAGAATCAAAATTTCTTCTGCATTGTGCTAGGCTCGTCCTCAGTGCACAGGAACACTATTGGAATTGTTTTTAGGACGAGTCTGAAAATGATTTTGTATCTCAAAATTTCAATTTTTAGAAATTTCTGTATCTCAGAGCCGTTAGTGGCAAACTAATGTGGGTATGCGGTTAATCCCCATTCCGCCCTGCATCAATACAACCACATTTGGAGAGGTTTGGAAGATGTACTTTTTAGAAAAATGCATCTGAGTAGACTGGTGTCAACTTTTGTACGAGTCTTTTTGGTCTATCCCACCTAGCCCAAATGAAGTTTCAAGAACATACCACTCGGATAGTATCCCTAGGCCATATTGAGAATATTCATCATCACAGGAATCGATTCTGCGGCTATGACTTTTTTGGACCATGACCCGGGGTTCATGGTCTCGGAGTGACCCACCACCATGACCCGGGGTCATGGTCCAAAATGAACTGGAAAAGTCATGATGGAGGAACTTCAGGTACTATACGCCATTAGATAGTACAGTGGGCTAACAGTAGGGTTGGCAGCGCGAGTCCAATGGCCAGCCTGAGACTATTTTATTCCGATCTTCTCGGACTAATAATAGTCTGGGACTATTAATAGTCCGAACGTTGGGACTATATATAGTCCGAGACTATTAATTAGGGTTGGCAATTTGTGTCCAAAGCGTGGTCTGAGATTTTCATTGTCCGAAAATTCTCGGACAGCGCGGTGTCTCTGACAATGAATGGTCTGAAAATCTCGAACCACAGTGTGTCTCAGACCACATGTGGTCTGAACCTTGAAGACGTCAGAAAATTGCCGTTTTTTCGGCGTCATGCTGTTCCTGTGTCATTAATTTGTTTACGAAATGCGTTTTGAAGACTCTAAAGCTCATGGTTCATGCGATTCTTGATTACGCGAAGACATTTGGCCCATCAATGAGCTCAGATCTGCATTAAAACGGTTCAACTTCGCTGTAGTTAGTCAGACAATCGTCTGAATAGCATCAGCCTCGTAAAACTCAAATCCGCATCCTTATAATGCGAGATTCTTCAGTCACATGGTGAATTGTAAATGTGCCAGATTACCTTTAAAAGCATGATAATACTAAACAGATCATTTTGAAGCAAAATTTCATGAATTTGGGCTTCCAAACACATGTGGAAAGTTTTAGACCACATGTGGTCTGAACTATTCCTTCCCCTCTCATTCTCGGACCACTTATTGTCCGAGTGAGAGAGATCATTCTCATTTCGGACTCATTCTTGTCCGAGCGCGCGCAAAGGAAGCGGTCTACTCAGACACAAACTGCCAACCCTACTATTAATAGTCCCAAATAGACCTTCGAAAACGAGCACTCGCGCGAAAACGAGCACTCGTTTACCCACTCATTCGAGTGCTCGTTTCACTCGCGAGTGGTTGGCGGAGAGGGAAAAGAGCACTCGAGTATTCGTATCGCTCGCCATTTCGCGAGTGCTCGCCCATTGCGAGCGGTCTAGAATGAGCGAGGGGAGCGCTCACTCATCTCTCATTCGATTCTTGTCTAACCGAGGGGATCATTTCGAATATGCGAGAGTGGCATAGTGGTAGAGGGTTCGCATTGTAAACCACAGGTGCGAGTTCGAATCCGGATCATTACTTTTGTTTTGCTTCAGACTTTTAACAAATTTGTCAAAAAAAGATGTTCACCACGGGATCCGAACTAGACTAGGTACGAGTGTTTTGTAACCTCAACACAATACCAGTTTGTTTCACACGCTTGTTCGAAATGACCTCCTCGGTGTGTCAATAATCGAAAGAGAGATGAGTGAACGATCCCCTCACTCATTCTAGACCGCTCGCACTGGGCGAGCACTCGCGAAATGGCGAGCGATACGAGTACTCGAGTGCTCGTTTCCCTCTCCGCCAACCACTCGCGAGTGAAACGAGCACTCGAATGAGTGAGCGAACGAGTACTCGTTTGGAAAACTCGTTTAGTGCTCGCTCGTTTTCGAAGGTCTAGTCCCAAACTTGAAATATGTTCTAGATTAGGGTTGGTAAAAGCTAGCCAAATTGACTTTCGGAATTCCGACAAATCACCCTCCTATTTGGCTATGTCGGAATCGAGAATCGACTTACATGGGAATGATCTCAACTCACATATCCCGATCTTCACCAAAATTGGAGGGTCCATTAAGTCGACTGAGCCGATCTCAAAACCGTTTTCAAAAGCTGCGACCGAAGTCGTTGAGTAGGGTTGTAGGGACCACCATCCCTCTCCGATGGGATAGGGCGCACGCAATGTCGAACAGCTCAAAGGGGGTTGAAAGGCCGCGTGTTCTGACTTCTCAGGGGTTTACAAGGTTTTTTTTTTGTTGGTACACCATGTCAGTCATCTTTCCTCGAAGTTTGAGACAAATCTACGGGCGTCCACGTTTTCTGTGCTCGATAATGTATCAAAAATGCTAATTGAACTTGAATAATCGATGTTTGAAGCGCTCTCGGTAGAGATCAAGAAGGGGGCCGCGACTTTTGAAAGTTTCATGTTGTAGACTAAGGTACCGCGCATAACATATCCCAAAATCAGACAATTCTGCGGTTGTCCAAGAAAGTTATGAGAATTCAAAGATTGACTACGAAAATTATCTTTGATCTTTTATAAAAATCGTGGACGCCCATGGAATCGGCTGATTTTCGGATATGTTGTGCCCATTACCTTAGTCTATCACTGGGAACTTACAAAAGTCGCGGCCCTCGTCTAGAACAATTTTTATAGGGCTTTTGTTGTTTGTAGTCTCTCGTTATCGACAACTGATTTTTTGTAAAATGCAAATTTCTCGAAAACCATTGGATTTCGGATGGTCTTCCGCGAACAAAAAATGTTTCTATATGACAGATTAACAAACTGAAATAGTTCATGGGTCATGAATTCATCATTTGCATATCACGTGGTGGTCCCTAGTAGGGATGTCAAATCAATACCCAATAACTCTTCCTCTTTCCCCCTCTCCCATTCCTCTCATTCAATATCTTGTTGATTAGTCGATCGGCGATGCAAATCGACCCAATATATTGAGTGAGGGAGGAGAGAACCCAATATATTGGGTGCATTGGCAATATATTGACTTTTGAATCTGAACAAATTGGTGGGAATGGCATGCAAATGCTCAAACCCAATATATTGGGTCGTCACTCAATATATTGGGTCTTTTGCATATCACCTCGCATTATTTGTCAATTATGAGCGAGAGAGCGTTGTCTCTCTCATGAGAGAATCAATATATTGGTTATTGGTATTGATTTTCCATCCCTAGTCCCTAGTAGGGTTGCAGCAATTTGAAGTTTAGCGTGTGATTTTGCCTGAGTCGTTTTCGCGAGACGTAAGAAGTTTTCTCTCTAGCTCCTCCAGAAGCAGCGGTGGCCGAGTGGGAGAGAGGGTGGAGTAGTATACCGGAGGGTCTGGTTCGACTCCGCCTTGACGTATTTTTCTTTTGTTGCTTTTTGCTCGATGTCTTGACAACTTCCAAACTACTGATGGCTATTTTCAAGATTTTTCAAAGTGAAGAATATTGGAAAAGTGTGTTTTGTAGCACTTGTGAAGTAATATGAATGGTTATGTGAATTCTGATTTTCAACAGTCTCGAATGTGCCAGTAACACTACTGGCTTCTTTAAAAAATCGTTTCAAAACACATTCACTTCGATTTTTCAAAAATATTTTTTGCAAGTTGTCGAGACATCTAGCAAAAAGCGACAAAAGAAAAATGCGTCGGCAGGGAATCGAACCAGACCCTCCCGTATACTACACCAAACTCTATCCCACTCGGCCACCGCTGCTTCTGGAGAAACTAGAGAGAAACCTGCTTACGTCTCGCGAAAACGACTCAGGCAAAATCACACGCTAAACTTCAAATTGCTGCAACTCCATTCAACGACTTCGGTCGCAGCTTTTGAAAAACGTTTTGAGATCAGCTCAGTCGACTTAATGGACCCTCCAATTTTGGTGAAGATCGGGATATGTGAGTTGAGATCATTCCCATGTTAGCGGCTTGCTTTGTAGACTCAACGGTCGGAACGAGTCGATTCCGATAGCGGATCGAGGAATCGACTCGTTCCGACGGAATCGAATTGTTCCGACTCTTCCTTCTCGAGCAGGGAAGAGGGTAGATCATGCAAATGACCTCGTCTCTCTCGTTGTATCCTCCCTCTATGCTAATCGATACACCCTCTTCCCTGCTCGAGACGGAAGAGTCGGAACTAGGGTTGGCATTTTGATTCCTCGATGATTCCCGGAATCATTTGATTCCCATCATTCTCGGAATCATTGATTCCTGGAATCGGTGAATCTCGGAATCAATGATTCCGGGAATCATTGATTCCTTGGTTCGTATCTCGTCTCAAATTGATCCAATCGACTCAAAATTTTGGGAGAATACTGAGCGTCTCGTACACATTACGTATTCCAAATATTACAAGGATCGGACAATTTCGATTTTCTCACACCTTGGGTCCTTATCGAAACTGTACTAAAATAACATATTTTGCCTCAAATCGCGACTAAATTGATCAGTGAAACGTATTTTGAACATTTGCTTCCATTTCCAAGCATCAAGTGAGCTAGTTGTTTAAATAGGGCGAAATCAAAGAAAATGAGAACAAGGAGTAATGTGAATCTGACACAAAATCAAATCGAAATTGCATTATATTTACAGATGTAACCAAAATCGAATAGAGATAAAACATTTTTTTCACATTTCAAAAACTGGGAATCATTGATTCCTCAGAATTGAGAGGGAGCGGCAATGAGGAATCATTCCATTCCTCACTTCGCGTAGGGGAGCGGTCTTTTGGGAATCAAAACGCCAACCCTAGTCGGAACAATTCGATTCCGTCGGAACAAGTCGATTCCTCGATCCGCTATCGGAATCGACTCGTTCCGACCGTTGAGTCTCCAAAGCAAGCCGCTAAGTCGATTCTCCTCCATTTCGGGAGAATCGGCTATTTATTACCGAGTCGATCCTCGATGTCGGAATTCCGACTGGCTCTACCCGATTTACCCAACCCTATTCTAGATCGTGACTCAAAGTTGCTTTCGTTATTTTGGTTTTATTTTTGTTCAATTTTGACTCTTGATAATATTTTCAAAGCATGTTTCACGTACTCAATCAGAATGATTGTATGAATCGATGTAGTACAACACGCCACTCGCATAAACCTCGCAAAGAAACTGGCATTGAGTCAAGTTTTGATGCCTGATCTTCTGCGGTTGTGGCCCTCCGAGACCCCCTAAACCCCTCTGAAAAGGATTAGTGATAGGGATCAGTACCCAACGAGCTGCAGCACCGGCAAGTTGCAGCCTGGCAACTTCAACGCCGTGTTTCTACACCCCAACGTAAATATAAAAACAACTTTGAGGAGCTTTAAACTTAATTTGCTTGACTTTCTGTAATTTTCTGATGTTTTAACGGCTTCAAAAGACGACGCAAAAGTTGGGACTATTTATAGTCCTAAGTCATTTCACTCATTTCAATCTCGGACCATCGTTAGTCCGAGAGAAGAGAGATCATTTCTCACTCCGACTTATTCTAGTCTCACTGCGCGCGGGCAAAGCTGCCGTTTCAGACTATTTCTGCCAACCCTAGCTAACAGTCTACCGTACCCCGTATTACCGTAATCTGGCAATCGTGCAATCGTGAACTGATCAAAAAAAATACATCGAAATTGTCAACCCAGCAAGGTAAAAAATATTTTCATGTTGCATGTTGTTAGTAAGGACCAGAGTGTGCCGTGCCACTGGTTTGACAAAATTTAAAGAATGTCCCCGATATCCATAGGCGACATGAAAATGTATAAAATTCTGAGTTCACCTGTCATGATCACCACATTTCTAAAATTTGACAAACCAGTGGCACGGCACACTCTGGTCCTTACTAACAATGTGCAACATGAAAATAATTTTTACCTTGCTGGGTTGACAATTTGCGAATTTTTTTGAAGATTTTTTTTAAAATCAGCTCACGATTGCACGATTGCCAGATTACGGTAATACGGGGTACGGTAGACTGTTAGCCTACTGTACTATCTAATAGCGTATAGTACCTGAAGTTCCTCCATCATGACTTTTCCAGTTCATTTTGGACCATGACCCCGGGTCATGGTGGTGGGTCACTCCGAGACCATGAACCCCGGGTCATGGTCCAAAAAAGTCATAGCCGCAGAATCGATTCCTGTGATGATGAATATTCTCAATATGGCCTAGGGATACTATCCGAGTGGTATGTTCTTGAAACTTCACGAAACTTTTTTCTGGGTAGCTCTCGGACTGATGTCGATGCACAAAAAGTTTGGTGAGTCGGAAAAAGTCGTGCAAAGAATAATGATTTTTCGAAAAGGTACATGTTGGTTGCGTCATCACTATGCAATTATTGATTTTTCTCTCTCGAGATTTTGTAATACAGTAGCGACCGAAAGTATTCGGGCACTTTTTCAA
Organism: Pristionchus japonicus; assembly: GCA_900490845.1. Taxonomy (NCBI): domain Eukaryota; kingdom Metazoa; phylum Nematoda; class Chromadorea; order Rhabditida; family Neodiplogasteridae; genus Pristionchus; species Pristionchus japonicus. The sequence continues at coordinate 215,140 of LS511054.1, forward strand.
ACGTCTCTAACTTTTTGATCAGACCTGACATCTACCTAATTTCTGTTCTGTTGCACAGATAATCTATAGAAGACTACGACGCACATATAATGGTAGCGGCGGAAGCACTCTGTAATTGCATAGTGATGACGCAACCGATACATACTTTTTCGAACATTCATTATTCTTTGGTGGATTTTTTCCGACTCAACAAACTTTTTGTGCATAGAGGCCAGTCCAAGGTCTACCCAGAAAAAAAGTTTCAAGTTGCTGCGACCACTCTCCATGGCTGCAGAAATTCAGCAAAATTGAACTGGATATTTCACAACTCTGCTTCTAGCATAGCTAGAGCTTTGTTCTAAAGCTTAAAATGATTCTGGTAATGAGTGTTGATGACCCACAGAGTATGCTAGCATCAGCCCTTCATTTGCCTTTCGGAACCACATAAGTCACTTTTTCACATGATCCAACTTTGGAAGCTCACCATTCCATGGGTGATTTTTGAAAATTCATGGTTCTGGCGCAGGAGTGTTCTACTACCGCTAGACTGTCGATACTCGAAATTTTAGGGCTTTTGGTTGACTCTCCGACATGCGGCGATTTGTTTATGGAGGGATACTCACTCCCAAAATGAACGCCCCTCCCACTTTTGCGTTGATGTCAATATTCATACTTATCGTTGTAGCAGAGTTGAGGCTCTGATGCCTCTCGCAGTTTACAGAGATAGTGTGGGCGTACAGTTGAAGAAGTTTCAGCCCGATCGGACGTCTTTGAAAAAATCGAGTATGGATTAGTCGAGCATTTTGGGAGTGAGTATGCCTCCGTAAACAATTCGCCGCATGTCGGAGAGTCAACCAAATGCCCTAAAATTTCGAGCATCGACAGTCTAGCGGTAGTAGAACACTCCTGCGCCGGAACCATGAATTTCAAAAATCACCCTTGGAATGGTGAGCCTTCAAAGTTGGATCATGTGAAAAAGTGACTTATGTGGTTCCGAAAGGCAAATGAAGGGCTGATGCTAGCATACTCTGTGGGTCATCAACACTCATTACCAGAATCATTTTAAGCTTTAGAACAAAGCTCTAGCTATGCTAGAAGCAGAGTTGTGAAATATCGAGTTCAATTTTGCTGAATTTCTTCAGCCATGGAGAGTGGTCGCAGCAACTTCAAACTTTTTTTCTGGGTAGCCCTTGGACTGGCCTCTATGCACAAAAAGTATCGTGAGTCGGGAAAAATCCACCAAAGAATATTGAATGTTCAAAAAAGTATGTCTCGGTTGCGTCATCACTATGCAATTACAGAGTGCTTTCGCCGCTACCATTATATGTGCGTCGTAGTCTTCTATAGATTATCTGTGCAACAGAACATAAATTAGGTAGATATCAGGCCTGGTCAAAAAGTTAGAGACGATTGAAAAAGTGCCCGAATATTTTCGGTCGCTACTGTATGTGCGTCGTGGTCTTTAAAAGGTTATCTCTCTAATAAGAAACATTTCAAGTCGATATCTGCTCTGTTTCGAAAGTTACAGACGAGTGAAAAAGTGTCCAATGACATTTGACGTCGACTGTACCTTCATTCCATTTCATAATTGAGCACGGGTGGAGGGAAACTGTAAACCATGCAGAAAATTTCATTAATGCAAGTTTTGTTCAGGAGTATGTTTTATTCTGACTGCCGTGATGCTTTGTCATTACTGGAGTTCCAATTCTCCCAAGTATCAGCCTATAGGAAGAGTATCAGTAAGTTTTGTTCATCACATTACAACCACCTGTCAAAGAGGTCAAGCACCTAATTCAAATGTTTCCTGCTCGAAAAATATGAGGGAAATGAAGACTTACAGGAATCATATACCATTATGTTATTTACACGGATAGTATGACATGCTCTAGTTATCTAAACCGGGGCTCACAGCCCTCATCTAAACGTTACAATTATCACTACTTTCCTCCGGTCGTTCCTCCCTACGTCACTACGTGATAACCTCTATTTTAAGAGACCGGCTCGGAGAAAATTCACCATCAGGCGGACATTCCGCCAGGACTTTGGATACAAGCCGCCATACTCACATATGCTGGAGGGCCTTTGACCTTGTATACAAAAATGATGACGTCACTGGCCGTATTGCGAAATACGGCGCTCCAGATGCGCGCTAAGTTTGAAAAGTGCATTTTCACAACTTTTCAACGGAACAAGCTGGAACCGAAATTCCTTTTGCATTGTGTTAGAGTTGACGTCGGTGCACAGGAACACTGTTGGGATCATTTTTAGAACGAGTCTGAAGCGGTTTTTGTGCCCCAAAATTTCACATTTTCGGAATTTTCAGTATCTCAATGCCATTTGCGAAAATAGAAAGTAGGTATGGGGGTGTTCCCCATATCCTCCTGGAGCGATACCACCATGTTTGGAGAAGATTCGAAGATGAACTTTTTTGTAAGGTCCGTCTGAGTGGTCCGGAGTCCGTTTCAGGCCGGCCTTATGTGGCATTTCTCACTCCGACGTTTCGAAATTTCTGGAGCAAACAACACAAATAGTGATTCTAGGTCTTCATGTGTTTTATCATCGCCATAGGAGTCGATTCC
>LS511054.1:246078-258259 GCA_900490845.1 Pristionchus japonicus
GAAAATATAATAGCTGACCGAACATGCGCTCTAACTCAACGTTCGCTCACTCATTTATATAAATTCATTTTTATTACTTTTAAGATTTTTGTATAGCTTTTAAACTATTATCAGTAGATTCAGCACCGCAGGTTTAGTGGTCCATGACAAAAATGACACTTTTGCAAATAGTCTATATTTATGCCTCTGTCCTCTCTACGTATACCTCTACTGATGGCAATGATACAATATTGATTGCACTAGGTCAACTCTCTGCCGATTTATGATCCGTTGTGGTTTTGTCCGTTGTGGTTTTGTCACCCCCCCCCCCCCGGAATCTCCATTGACCAGAGCGGTCATCCAGCCGATCCCCGAGAAAAGAGAATTCGACTTGGCGAAATCCCCCTTCCTCCAGCATCGAGAAGATGATTCACCCTGAACAACAACAGAGATAACAGTGACAGAGAAATTTACATTGTAATGATCGGCTAGTCCGGGGGAAAGAGAAAGAGAAGAGAGAATATTGGAATCTGATGAAAGAACTAGATCAAGAATGTTGTCCTTACGAGTGGGAGAAGTAACATGTTGAGAGAGACCGTGAGAAGCACAAAAATCGATGAAATTAGTGCAGGTAGTGCAGCTACGGAAGAGTTTGGTGTTAGGCCAATCAATATGGGGAAGATTGAAGTCTCCCATGATGAGAGAGGGAAGAGAAGTAGATACAATAAGATCTGATATGGAAGTAAGGAGAGGACGCAAATCACAGTCATGATTAGGGTTGTAAATAGAAATAATGCGACAGGGGAAGGGATTGACAATGTCGATGGCGAGTAATTCGACACCGGCAGGTAGAATAATATCTAGTTGGACGAAATCAATGGAATGAGATAGAAAGAGACAAACACCACCTCCATGAGTAGGTCTGTCTAGACGAACTACTGCATAATTTGAATTACGAACAAGGAAAGAGTCAGGAATAGTATCATCAAGCCAAGAATCGACCTTATTCCTAATGGATTGGGTGTTACATTGGATGAAATTTAAATTTAAATTTTGCGCGATAGAATTGGAGGTAGTATTTGGAGGAATGATAGAAAGGGATGCATGCTAGTGTTTTGAGAAAAAGTGATGTCCGGGTATGTCGTATCATCTCGGGAATATTTTTAATAAATTTTTAGTGCGTTTTTACATAGCATGTAAAGTTTCTAGGAGGAGCAACCCATTGGAACTTGGTGCAATATTTTTTTGAAAAGTTTGTGAGAGCCAATTTTTCACTATTTTTCAATTTTCCCGAAAAGTCGAAGTCTAAACCTTTTGAAAATTTGCCAGAAGACATAACTTTTGATGCTCTTTCGAATGGTATATAACATGATGGGTTAAAATCAAAGAGAAAAAAGTCGATCTCAAAGATCAAAGATCAACTTTTGGGTCCAAATTTTTGGCTGAAGTGTGTCCCACCCCTAGGGACTCTAACCACAAAGTTTGAGCTTCCTGGGACCATTTTGAGCAACTGTGCCACCTGCACCTCAGATTTAAACGTTCTTACACGGAATGCGTTTTAACTTGATAGATCGGACGGATTTGAATTTATTTTTTCCGCGCCAACGCGACGCTTCGACCGCAACGCCTGAAAAAGGAGCTCCCGCACGGCCGCTGGAGAGGCGACATAGCGATTTCAAAAACGTCCGAGCGCTGCGAGATTTTCAAACGCTAAACGCAGTAATGCAGTGCAATGAACTAATTTACGGTTTCACCGGTTTGCTAGATTTTTGTGCGATAGCCGTTGACTAATTGACGGCTTAAATGCAATATCAGGGACATCTGTGCGAGACAAGGCAAGAAAATTCAAAGTAATTGCAAAATCAGGCAAGAGTTGCAACTGTAGATTTTACGCTAATTCCCGGTCGCATTTGCCGGAATTCGGACGTTTTTCGCGAGTGCTATGTCACAGCAAACACAAAACCAGCACAAAGGGCGTTTATGGCCAAGTAAAGTACGCATTAGTGATCGGGAGGTTCTTCGTGGCGGGAGGCAAAGGCAGCCCAAAATGGACGAGTACATCGGGAAATTGTAAACTTCACCGATTCACCGTTCACCGATTCACCGTTCACCGATTCACCGTTCACCGTTCACCGTTCACCGTTCACCGTTCACCGTTCACCGGTCGTCGTTCACCGTTCACCGTTCACCGGTCACAGTTTCACAGATTCACAAATCTTTGTACTTTGTAACAGTATCCCTGGCAAATGTTGAAGCTCACTATTCTAAACTAAACTGATTGAGTTTTTGACGTTTCTAGCTTTTATGCACATCCGATCAATAGTTATCAGGATGTTTGTTCTTTGTTACTCGCCTTTTTCTTTCTTTACTATATTCCTGTTGGCACATGTGATGACAATTAGGGCATCTAGTCACTTCATCTGATCAACAGATATGACGCTGTTCCCGTAAGAATCGAGCACATTGGGAGTGAGCCGGCACAGCCAAAATGAGTCGTTTCTCTGTAAGTATGCGATTTGGGGTTCTCGAGGGTGCTGATGAATATGCGCGTACTCATTTTGCATATTGAGCCTCCGTCGGCTCCAGACGACGTCACGTCGAAAACCATTTTATTTATATTTCCACGTTCTCAGTAGCTCTAAAAATGAGTTAGCGCGGTTACCAGGTTAGAATTTGACGCTGATCACGCCTGTCGATGTGATTTTTCATCTATTTCAAAAATACTTCATTTGTAAAATGAAATTTTGAGGAAAAAAGTTTGCAAGCCTAGCGACATACACCAATCGATCCGCCTTGAAGAGAGGATTCCGAAAGTGCCCCTAAGCGTAGGAAAATAGTCACGGGTTTTCAAATGAGCAAAATAAAACTGATGCGAAACTGAGTGGGAGCTGCGTCTCTCTCCTTTGATCTACCCCTTCCCCGAGCTGTGACCTCAAGGATGTGGCGAGAGAGCGTGAAAATACGAGAGAGCGGAGAGAGAGACAGTCGGGGAAGAGGTAGATCAAAGGAGAGAGACGCCGCTCCCACTCAGTTTCGCATCAGTTTTATTTTGCTCATTTGAAAACCCGTGAGTATTTTCCTACGTTTAGGGGCATTTTCAGAATCCTCTCTTCAAGGCGGATCGATTGGTGTATGTCGCTAGGCTTGCAAACTTTTTTCCTCAAAATTTCATTTTACAAATAAAGTATTTTTGAAATAGATGAAAAATCACATCGACAGGCGTGATCAGCGTCAAATTCTAACCTGGGAACCGCGCTCACTCATTTTTAGAGCAACTGAGAACGTGGAAATATGAATAAAATTAGTTTTCGACGTGACGTCGTCTGGAGCCGACGGAGGCTCAATATGCAAAATAAGTACGCGCATATTCATCAGCACCCTCGAGAACCCCAAATCGCATACTTACATAGAAACGACCCATTTTGGCTGTGCCGGCCTTTGATCGAGTCTTACGCGAACGGTGTCATATTAAAACAACAACAATGACAAACTATAATTTCTTCGTACTATGGTAAATAGGCGATTCATAAGAGAGAAACAACGATATCACTAATATGGTTAGCAGAGCTTTTCCTACCCGATGGAAATTCACAATTATGAGATATCGAATTTCACCGAAACGTTGAGGAAAGCTGAGTCACAGCCAAACTCCTTCTTAATAAATTCCTTCTCTTCTTCCGTTTGCTCACTGGCGAGTCGCTGTGTCACAGTGAGTAGACCAGAGCTCGAGTAGGGATAACGAGATCGAAGACATTTCCGTGATGAATGCATTACTCTGAATTTAAAATATGTATGACGGAGGTATTATATTTTTGCTCACCCAATCATTGTACGAATCAGACCTCCTTCCGGTAGTCTGCATCTGACTCTTTCCGAATGGAAGATCACCATTTCCTTTGAGAGAGGGAGCGCTCCTTTGCACGATGACCGGTGAACGACGACCGGTGAACGGTGAACGGTGAACGGTGAATCGGTGAACGGTGAATCGGTGAACGGTGAATCGGTGAAGTTTACAATTTGCCGAGTAAATCTTGCCACTGAAGATTACGGTAGTTGGCATGGTTTTGGTCCGATTGCGTTTCAATCTTAATATGTGCATCATTGCATTCTCATCTTTTGGTAGTTTGGTGGAAATACCTGTTTTTTAAGCCTAAAAACAGGTCATGAAGTGCCCTAGTTCGATCAATAGATGAGGAGCACGGCATTTCAAACCTACACAAACGCACGACTCCACCCATTTATAGATTTTCAGGAATTTTACAGGGGTTTTCCATGTTATCGATTAAAAATCGCGGGAGAATTTAAATTTCGACATTTTGCAGCCGCTAAACACAGTGTTGATGTCGTGGTTTCGTCTTCACTAAGTTTTCGGCCGTTTCTTGCAGTTTATGATGCTTTTGAAGAAACATGGGGTCGTGAATTAGGGAACTCATTGGTTCATGACCATCAGAATTAACAGATTTCCCCTAATTCAGCTTTCGGTGTGAATAAGCTCATTCAGAACTGACTGAAGCACATTTGTTACTTCAAAACAGCAAGGAAAGCTAACCAAGCACGCTATTAGGCCTAAACACTGCAAAAAAAATAGACGAAATCCAGCACAAAACGGCGAAAACAACTAAGAAAGCTGGTTGAAGTCATCATAAAAGTGAAAATCAATACGAAGATTTGTCCCTGATCGGGCGCGAAGTTTGAAATATTTGTTTAAATTCCCGCCGTGGTGGGGCAAATTGCGACATTTAAAACGTCGTCGAAGTACTGTAAGTAATCACGTCAAACTGAAAATCGGGGTTTGAAATGCCGTGGGAGTTTAAAATAACACGGGGTTTGGCGGTAAAAAGCGTGACACAGTCGACATTTTCTTGAACCTCGCTTTTCTCCTTTTAATATTTTTTTTGTGTAAATCGTTACTGATTTCATTGAAAGCAGCGCGCTCAACAACCATATGTCAGTCGCAAAACGGTAATCAGAGCAGTTTCAAAAACTCGCTGCAAAACCGCGACGCAACCGCAACGCAAACGAATTGGTCATCTCCACCCGCCCGTGTGTTTGCTGTGATGTCGCCTCTCCGGGGGCCGTGCTCCCGGCCCAGCCGGTGTTACCGCCGTGTGGCTCATGCGGCGTGGCGACTCGCCAGCTCCTAGTAGGTTCCTAGTTTTTTGTTCAAAATAGTTCAAACGACCATTCATTCGATTGTCAAGAGAAAGCCAATTCGAATGGTGCATAAATTATTTCATTTGGCCCGTTAGGAGCTGAGAAAAACCCAAGTGAGTCAAAAGTGAGTCATTCTGACCCGCGCCAAAATGACTCACCAGCAAGGGCCGGTCGTAAAAATGACTCACCCGACGAGAGTGAGGTTGTAAACGCGTCTCTCTCGGGTGAGTCATTTGGAGGGTCAACAAGTGCGGGTACCCGAGACTCATTTTCGCCACTCTAGTGGCGAGGCGATAGGGGTGGTCGATAGGGCGTCTGTATCTCCTTCGACGAGACAGGGGTAGATTGAACGGAGTTGGGAGCATCTCACTTGGCGAATGTTGACATTTCCATGACTGTGGGCAACTTGCAGTTATTATCCATCTCGATGCATTCGATCCTGTTGAATGACGAGTGCCGTTGTGACGAGTGCCGTTCACCGGCAACGAGTGACGAGTATCATGAGATAATCACCCATGACAGCACATAGCTAAATTTCATAACTAGGTTATGCTGTTCCCTTGTGAGTTGCAGCCATAAACGTGAATATATATTCCAACTTTGAGGGAGTGCAATTGTACAAATGAGGATGACTGATACATAACATGAGCAGAAATCGATGTGGGTAGGGCGGCAATCATAATTTGCAGGAACATCATAGCGAAACTTTTTGCTGCACCGGAATTCGCTAGGAATAAAAATATGCAGGGCTGAAAGCTTAGTTCCATAACCATTTTTGCTTCGAAAAAAGTACTAAACATTTTTTCAGAGAAGAAAAAATTCGCCAGTCGCCAGATTGGGGAGCATCCTACGAAATTCGAACATAATATTTGTTAAAAAACATAATATTTGTCTTTTTTCGTTAAAAAAATATAGGGGGAAACTCCGATTCTCTTAATAAGCGCCGTGGCGTCCCGTCGCTCACTACGAAGGTCGCCAGATTGAGGACGTTCCGGCCAAATGTCAGACCCAAAAATAAGAGCCTTTTTTCACTTTTTTTTTCGAAGCAAAAATGGTCAATTTGGAACTAAGCTTCCAGCCCTGCATATTATGCGATTCTTAGACGAACGCACTGTTATGGGCACTAGAAACAGACAGTGTGAGTATGATGTCTGAGATGTAGTTCCTTGCTAATCATTTCTGCTGTGATTGGATGCATCAGCTGACGAGTACGAAGGAAATTATCACGCACTTCCTTTGCGCACAAAGACCATCCGGAGAGATCACTTAAAAGAAGGAAAATAGACTGGGGAATAGATAATACTCACCGATAGACAGGTCTACAATACTTTAGTCTTCCTTGACTATTGAGAAAACGAATAGCACGAGGGACAATTGGCTGCCATCGAGATTTGATGCAGAGACGTATCCAACTGGTAAAGATTAACGTATCAATTCATTCCTACATTGTATTATCATACTCACTTTAGTAGAATCTCACAATTCTCACTCTCATTGAGAGAATACAGACTGTTTAGAGATTCCAATTTGTAGTGTTCAATGGGAGGATCGTGCTGACAAGAATGCATTCTTTCCATAAAATAAAGTAATGTATCAACCTGCCATAATTGAGAAAGACATTCAATTTGTTGTAGAGGCTTCATTGATTCATACATCTCACGGGTGATTTTCTGTAATGAATACCGTACTCTCGAAGTCTTAATTAAATTGTGACCTTGACCGTACTCTCATCAGCATCGATCCATTCCTTGATCAACTTATCACAATCAACAACCATTCCTTCATCGTATCTAAATGAAGGATATACATTGTCCGGAATATTCTGTCTCTTCTTTTTCCTCGAAGATTTATCGAACCCTAGATAGGAGGATCCTCCTATCTAGGGTTCGATAAACGAGAGTTAAGCGAGAATCGAGAAGAATCATTCATTTCATTCCCACTCAAACGAGGCGGTCTCTCCTCGATTGAGAATTCTCGGTGAGAACGGTTCTCATTCATTCTCGTCTCATTTCTCACTGGCCAGTACTGGTCGTGGCCGGTGAGGGGGAGAATGAGAGGGCTCGCCTTACTGGCCGACCATTGTCATTCTCCACCAACCGCCTTGCCGAGTTCTTGAGTGAGAAAATGATACTCGGCTGAGAAGAAATCAACAATTCTCGACTGAGAACTCTCAGTTGAGAATGATTTCTCGATGAGAAAAGGTCTCTTGCGAGAACTCTTGTCGTTTATCGAACCCTACTCCTATCTATATACTCACTTCGGTTTAACAGGAGGCATTCCTACATCGAATAGCCATGTATTAATGTCAATTGAATCGAGTATATCTATCTCCGCTTCGAAATACTTGTACAGATGTTCCTTCCATTGATAGGTGTCGATTGCTTTGTGAGAAAATTCCTTGATGTAATCACGGAGATACCTCTCGAACGCTTCTGTAATCACGGAGATACCTCTTGAACACGCACAGCTTCTGCGCACAACGAACAATTATTTGTTCTTGATTTCAACATATACCGATTTTTCAACATATGAGAGGAATCGCGATAGGATTACCCACCCCGCGGCGGTACGCCAAAAGTTGTTCCCACTGGTCCCACAAATGCACTACGAATAGCCTGAAGGATGCTCTTTTCAAATCCACTTTGGAAATAATTTTTAAAAATTTCATTCCATAGTTACAGCTGGTCAAAGGCGGTCGCTTTTGCACTTTTTCACAAAACTCGGCTCACTAAAAAATTCATAAGTCCGTTCAAAATAATGATTTTCACTCGCTCTCGGCGGCGATCGAAAGACGAGACCTCGAGCAACTTTAAAAAAATTATAAACTCATTCCTAGCTCTTGCGCTGATTCGGAGTGGTCGGGTGCGCTGGTGAGGAGCGGTCGGGTGGGGATAGTCAATTCCCCAAAAAGCGACCTTGCGCGTTTTGAAGCATCGATATAGGCCTATAATACTGCAAAAAAGCTAAGGATTCTGGGAGGGGAAAAAAAAAGTGGGCTCACTTTAGTGTCCCGACCCATGGATAAGTTTCGAAAACAAATACTTCCGCGAGTTCATCTGACCCCAAATGCGTTCAAAATTATTGAAAACTATCAAAAACAATGATTGAAAGCTTTTGGGGGCATATTTGAGGGGTTCCGATGGTCAAAATCGAGATTCCAACCCATGGTATCTCGTACGTTCATGAGCGTTGGAATTGACATTCCAGAAGCTTTCCTTCTGTCAAATGACGACCGTAGGGATGCATATTCATGTAAAACTCAAAAATCAACCATAGGGACCCATGTGGTCAAATCCCCGGACTATGCCTTGACTGCATTTCCTTCAGTGTGACGACTCAAGGAATGCTCTCGGAAACCAATTGTTCCGCTTCTTTTTTTAATTAAAATGAGGTGACAGTTATTAAAAATGGCCATTAACAATGATTGAAAGTCTTTGGTGGCTATCTTGAGGAGTTTCCGATGGTCAGAAATGACATTCCAACCCATTGTGTCTCGTACGTTCATGAGCGTTGGAATTGACATACCAGAAGATTTCCATCTGTCAAATGATGATAGTAGAAATGCATTTTCATGCAAAACTCAAAAATCGACCGTTAGGAACAATAAGGTGAAAACCAAGGACTTTGCGTTCACGAAATTTCCAATATTGTGAAGTCTTGAGGAAGTATCTCGGAAGCAAACACTTTCGCCTCCTTTTGAATAACGTTGTGTTCAATGTTATTTAAAAATTCATTAACAATTCTGAAAAAAATTAGGGAGAACATTTCAGGTGACTCTGTTAGTCAAAATTCGATTCCATCTCATGGCGTTCATGAGTTTCTGATTTGGAACCCAAAGCTTTAGTGATGACATGTTGAGAACAAAGCCGTCGGAAAATTGGGAGAAATCACCCATGAAAATTTCCTCCCCTTTCCCATCAACCAATTGATGCACGAATAGATTCCATTAGGAAATAATATCTCATTCGGAGGGAGAAATGTTTTCGGAATGCCAAATCAAAATTTCATGAACTTGCGACTCACCATGAGATGGAATCGAATTTTTGACTAACAGAGTCACCTGAAATGTACTCCCAAAATTTTTCAGAATTGTTAATGAATTTTTAAATAACTTTGAACACAACGTTATTCAAAAGGAGGCGAAAGTGTTTGCTTCCGAGATGCTTCATCAAGACTTCACAATATTGGAAATTTCGTGAACGCAAAGTCCTTGGTTTTCACCAAATCGTTCCTATCGGTCGATTTTTGAGTTTTGCATGAAAATGCATTTCTACTATCATCATTTGACAGATGGAAATCTTCTGGTATGTCAATTCCAACGCTCATGAACGTACGATACACAATGGGTTGGAATCTCATTTTTGACCATCGGAAACTCCTCAAGATAGCCCCCAAAGACTTTCAATCATTGTTAATGACTATTTTTAATAACTGTCACTTCATTTTAATAAAAAAAGAAGCGGAACAATTGGTTTCCGAGAGCATTCCTTGAGTCGTCACACTGAAGGAAATGCAGTCAAGGCATAGTCCGGGGATTTGACCACATGGGTCCCTATGGTTGATTTTTGAGTTTTACATGAATATGCATCCCTACGGTCGTCATTTGTCAGAAGGAAAGCTTCTGGAATGTCAATTCCAACGCTCATGAACGTACGAGATACCATGGGTTGGAATATCATTTTTGACCATCGGAAAACCCTCAAGATAGCCCCCAAAGACTTTCAATCATTGTTAATGTTCTTTTTCAATAACTGTTTCCTCATTTTAATTCAAAAAGAAGCGGAACAATTGATTTCCGAGAACACTCCTTGAGTCATCACACTGAAGGAAATGCAGTGAAGGCATAGTCCGGGGAATTGGCCACATGGGTCCCTATGGTTGATTTTTGAGTTTTACATGAAAATGCATCCCTACGTTCGTCATTTGACAGAAGGAAAGCTTCTGGAATGTCAATTCCAACGCTCATGAACGTACGAGATACCATGGGTTGGAATCTCGATTTTGACCATCGGAAACCCCTCAAATATGCCCCCAAAAGCTTTCAATCATTGTTTTTGATAGTTTTCAATAATTTTGAACGCATTTGGGGTCAGATGAACTCGCGGAAGTATTTGTTTTCGAAACTTATCCATGGGTCGGGACACTAAAGTGAGCCCACTTTTTTTTCACCTCCCAGAATCCTTAGCTTTTTTGCAGAATTATAGGCCTATATCGATGCTTCAAAACGCGCAAGGTCGCTTTTTGGGGAATTGACTATCCCCACCCGACCGCTCCTCACCAGCGCACCCGACAACTCCGAATCAGCGCAAGAGCTAGGAATGAGTTTATAATTTTTTTAAAGTTGCTCGAAGTCTCGTCTTTCGATCGCCGCCGAGAGCGAGTGAAAATCATTATTTTGAACGGACTTATGAATTTTTTAGTGAGCCGAGTTTTGTGAAAAAGTGCAAAAGCGACCGCCTTTGACCAGCTGTAACTATGGAATGAAATTTTTTTAAATTATTTCCAAAGTGGATTTGAAAAGAGCATCCTTCAGGCTATTCGTAGTGCATTTGTGGGACCAGTGGGAACAACTTTTGGCGTACCGCCGCGAGGCCTTGAAAATGGGTGATTCTATCGCGATTCGTCTCATATATCTATGGCATGCCCGATGCCCCCCCCCCTCCGCCTCCGCCTCTCTCCTCCCATCTCATCTCCCTCTTGCGCGAGCAATAGAGCTTGTGTGAGGGATGGAAAAGTGAGCAAGTGTGCACCAAGTGGTTATCGATCATGGTGATAATCATGGTGAACTTCATTTGGCTCCAACTCTATCGATGCAACCATGCAGCAACAACGTTGAAAAACACGATTTACACATATGAGCCTGGTTGCGTAAAAATCAATCATTGTGCTGCTGGGGCTGGTTCGCTCATTTTCCGAAAAGTTGTAAAAAGAGGCTATCGATGGTGCTGATAACCTGGGTTAACATCATTTTGCTCAATTTCGATTGGTGCAGGTTCAAGAAGTTTTTGAGCAGATTTTCTGAATTTTTTATCAAAATTTTTTTGAAATTATTTTCAAAAAATCCCAGCCCCCATTCGAGTGCGCCGCTCGATCACCTGGCGGTCGGTGCGAATTTCGCTCCGATCTTGAATCCTCTACCAAGCCGGTTGGTCACCGTGGTAGAGTAAGACCATGCTCATGGCACTTCTGACTGTGGCTACGATCAATTGCCTCACGCTGAGCAAGGATGCGCGGATTTTGGAGCTGGAAGAAGCGCTAACGAAGATCAAGTGCGATATCGTGGGTCTCTCCGAAGTACGACGATCAAGTGAAGGGGAGAAGGACCTCAATTGGAGCAACGGAAGATTCTACCACTCCAATCGACTTCCCAACCACACGGCCGGAGTGGGTTTCTTCGTGAGTGGGGAGGTAAAACAGAAGGTTGTACGATTTTGTGTTCTAACGGCTAGGATCTGTTTTCTCGATGTCGCAGTGTCGGATAAAGTCCTGATTAGATTCTTCCAGATCTACGCACCCGCCTCAATCGACATGATCGAGTACAGTAACTTCATTCATGAAGTAGAAAAGGAATTCCACGCTCCAGTCGCAGGTAGCCACCGTTATCGATTCGTGCATAAGGTCATCCTAGGCGATTTCAATGGGAAAGTGGGTACTTGTGAACCGGGGGAACTTTCAGTGGGGAAATTCGGTTATGGGAATAGGAACGAAAAGGGACAAATAGTGGTGGATCTATGCGAAAGGCTGCGTCTGAGGGTGGGGAATAGTTTCTTTCGGAAAAGGGCGGCTAGGAAATTCACTTGGGTTTCTCCCAACGGTCGCGCCAGGAACGAAATTGATTACTTTCTCTTTCCCCGGGATGTTCACGTGGTGGATGTGGGGGTGGTTAATCAGTTGGATTTCACAACTGACCATCGCATGGTTAGAGCTACCATTTCTTTTCCCTTTCGCTTTCAACGGGCAATAAATAGACCGGGTAGGGGGGTCTCGCACCTCGACAATGACTTGTTCAAATTCAGCTTAGAAGTAGAATTTAAGCGCAGAGGTGCGA
>LS511055.1:0-13118 GCA_900490845.1 Pristionchus japonicus
AGTTTACGATTCCACAACTGCCCGATTACGGTAGAACCGACTACATAATATTAGCAGGGGAGTGCTGAACACATTGCCACATAGTAATGGGAGTTTCTCGAACATGACTTTTGAGGTTCATTTTGGACCATGACCTTTCATGGTTGGATATGAAAAATAAATTTCTGGAAATCGGCACCAATCATGTTGATTGCTCGCAAAAGTTCGTAAAATGTTATTTGAATGATGTTCGGCAAAAATACCACTGACAAAAAGTGCGAAAAAGTGAGAAAATAGGTGAAAAATGCTATTTTTCTCTCTTCGACGATTCAAGCGACCAACTTGGGGAACGATTAAAAATGTGAAAAAAATCTCCAAAGGGTAGTTTTCTACGAGGAATCGATTGAGTTTGGTTCCAAGAAACGAATAATGAGAATTTTTTTCAGGAGCTCCAAAGTAAAAATTTTGGCCGGAAAACTTGATTTTCCCGCCAAATTTTTTTTTGCAATTTTGTGTCAAATTTCTTGTTTTAACCTAATTTAGCAGTTTAACCACTCAACTGGAAGTTTTGATCATCTATTTCGAAGTTTGTATACAGGACCGGTCAGAGCCGGGAGGGCGACCGTAAATTAGGTTCAAGTGATACGGAAGTCTAATGTCGATTTTTGAGCTCTACTTCATAAGAGCCACCTATGGGATTTTTTTCAGATTTTTCTGAGATTCACTGTACGGGTCAAGGGTGATATTGCTCGGTTCTCTCAGATAGTGTCTCATAAGGTGTGAACAAAAGTTGTTCAGATCGATCAGCTCTACAAAATGAGCACCATAACGAGGGTATTAAGAAAGTTTAATTTTCCGTCAAAATCTTAAATTCGATGGGAAACACCAAATTGTCAGTTCAACCCCTTGACCCTATATAGAAAAAAGATCCTGAGAAGGTGCTCTATCAAACGTATATGAGGCCGTTCGCGTAAGGATCAGCAAAATTCGACGGGGATCTGGAACAAGGGGAAAAGGTGAAATGTCCCAAAAGTTGGCTCTAGGGGTTATTTTCGACCCTCTACGCGATGAGCAACTCGATTTCATCATATGTCCCCTTTTCGCTCCGGGGACTCACCCCCTCATTTTGGCCTTTAACTTGTTTTTAGGTGTTTTTTTCGCAACAAAGTGGTCAAAATGGCCCCAAATCTTTCTCCCTCGACCAGAATCTCGAGCTCTATCGAATAAAACTACTCTCATATTTTGACCATTTTTCGTTCACGGGTTATAGTGAAATCTTGAACCAGGAATTTGCGAGCAAAATCCTTTTGCACGTAGACTGGGAACACTCCCCTGAACATTTTAAGCATTTGGGTTAGTAAATTGACCTCCGCATAAGTACTTTTTCATCGATTTTAGTGGAAAGTTGAAAAATAAAAGTGTCTGTATACCATCATTATGGTGCTCATTTTGTAGAGCCGAAGTAGCCGATCATTTTTTGTTAACACTTCATGCCCTTAAAACCTCTCAGTAAGAAGTTACAATCGAGCAAACTACAATCGAGCAGCCATTTTGACGCTACTCACTTTAATGACTTTTTGAGCACCTATAACTTCTTACTGAGAGGTTTTAAGGGCATGAAGTGTTAACAAAAAATGATCGGCTACTTCGGCTCTACAAAATGAGCACCATAATGATGGTATACAGACACTTTTATTTTTCACTTTTCCAATAAAATCGATGAAAAAGTACTTTTGCGGAGGTCAAATTACTAACCCAAATGCTTAAAATGTTCAGGGGAGTGTTCTCAGTCTACGTGCAAAAGGATTTTGCTCGCAAATTTCTGGTTCAAGATTTCACTATAACCCGTGAACGAAAAATGGTCAAAATATGAGAGTAGTTTTATTCGATAGAGCTCGAGATTCTGGTCGGGGGAGAAAGATTTGGGGCCATTTTGACCACTTTGTTGCGAAAAAAACACCTAAAAACAAGATAAAGGCCAAAATGAGGGGGTGAGTCCCCGGAGCGAAAAGGGGACATATGATGAAATCGAGTTGCTCATCGCGTAGAGGGTCGAAAATAACCCCTAGAGCCAACTTTTGGGACATTTCACCTTTTCCCCTTGTTCCATCTACTTGTTGATCCTTACGCAAACGGCCTCATATAAGCTTTAGTCGCCCCCAAAGAACGATTAAAAATATTTATTTTTTGCTTGCACAAAAATTTTCGAAAAAAATTATTATTTTTTCAATCGATAGAGCTCAAAATTCTGGTCGGGGCATTGAGATTTCAGGCCATTTTGACCACTCCCCGGCGAAAAAACTCGAAAAAACACCCACATAGCCAAAATGAGGGGGGGGGTGAGCCCCCGGAGCAAAAAAGGGGACATATGACAAAATCAAGTGGCTCATCGCGTAGAGGGTCCAAAATAACCCCTGGAGCCTCTTTTTGGGGCCTCTCAACTTTTTGGCTGTTCCAGACATCTGTTGAATCTAACGCGAACGGCCTCATATTTCAATAAGAAGAAGTACTTACCTAGAATTTTTGAGTAATGCTTCCTGAAATGCAGCACTGTTCAGAGGCACTTTTTTGACTTCTAGTTTGTTCTGATCGATAGAACTCGGAAAAAGAGAGGGGGTCATACTTAGAGCATTTCCCCTAGAAACGCACCAGAAGCGAGATATTCGCGTTCAAAGTTGGGGATCCATGCATGGAGCCCCAGAATGATCCCAGCACAATGGGACTTTGGGGGCTGCTAGGGCATGGTTAGAGGTGCCAAAATCCGGTGCTAACTCATTTCACCTTTTTCGCTCTATTTCCACCCCTAGCTCGATTCTCTCGTGATAGGCGTGATATGGTGTGATCAGCTCAACATGCTCTACAGGGTGGTCCAAAAGTATTGTCCCACTTCTTAAAAAAGTCCAGCTCCGTTCACAGTGGATCATTTAGTCCATGCTTCCACTAATATACAGCTAAGGTATCCCTCTAACGATGCTTTGAAACTAGGAGATTCAATTCTCTCTTTTGACCAGTAATGAGTTTTAGAATATTTGGATAGTCAAGGTGGCTCCAGACACTGTTTTTTTTCCATATTTGTCGAGGAATATTTCCGTTACTAGGTGAGAGATACAGTAAGGGCTATATTTTTCTTATATCGGGCATACGTTAAGGAGTTCAACTATGCAAACGATTTCTACAACGCGATAATATTTCTGCAAGATTTTTTTGAAGGAAAAATAATAAACGGCGTACCAAATTTTTCTATTAATTTTCTCTGCCATTCTGCACCACGATGTAAGTGAAAAGAGATTTCCATTTTCTCACGCAACAGGCAACCATTGGGCATTGTAAATGTGCAGTTCATTTTCTACAGAGGCCGAAACTCGCAACAGAATAATTCAAGATATACAGTACCGCCAAAAAGTATTTGGACACTTTTTCAAACTATTGTAACTTTTTGGCCAGGAGAGGAATCAGTTTAAGATTTTTAGCGTAGACAGGGGACGCATCAGAGGTTCAGATGACGACAGCGAAACTTTCCGGTAACACCTACTGTTACATAATGATGACGCAATCTTAACTTCACTGTTTCGAAAATCATTTTTTCCTTGAGGGAATTTTTCCCAATCTCCAGACTTTCTGTGCATGGAGGCCTGTCCAAGGGCTACACAGAGAAAATTTTTCAAAGTGATTGCGCTTGCAGCGGCTGCTGCAGGGTTACTGTAAAATCAAGGCCTCAAATTCAGAACTCGGCTTCTAGACGTGCTAGAGACCTGTTCTAGGCACCAATCTGCTTCTAATAGAGAGCCTTGATGATCCTGAAAGTATGACAGAGATTGCTCATCATTTGCTTCTGGGAGTTTTTTTAGGCTCTACGATAACACAAATTTTTAGGGCTCTACGATAACATTCCGGCCTGTGGCGATCGATTTACGAAGGCACATTCATCGTCAAAATCCTCGCCCTCCAACTAATTTATCAAGTTCTATAGGCGTAACTTTCCTAGTAGTCGAGCAACCACTATGCAACTTGGCTGAGATGACATCAGAGTTAAGGGCTACCAGCTGGCAAAGTTTGACCCCGATTGGAAGCCATTGAAGAAAATCAAAAGTTAGCGGGCGAGCATTTTGACGATGAATGTGCCTTTGTAAATCGATCGCCACAGGCCGGAAAGTTATCTTAGAGCCCTAAAAATTTGAACATCGATTAATGCATGGATTTGGAGCCTCGCTGCGCCGGAACCATGAATTTTCAAAAATCACCCTAGGAATGGTGAGCTCTCAAAGTTGAGTCATCTGAAAAAGTGACCTGTTTGGCTCCCAGAGGAAAATAATGAGCAATCTCTGTCATACTTTCAGGATCATCAAGGCTCTCTATTAGAAGCAGATTGGTGCCTAGAACAGGTCTCTAGCACGTCTAGAAGCCGAGTTCTGAATTTGAAGCCTTGATTTTACAGCAACCCTGCAGCAGCCGCTGCAAGCGCAATCATTTTGAACCTTTTTCTCTGCGTGGCCCTTGGACAGGCCTCCATGCACAGAAAATCTAGAGATTGGGAAAAAATCCCTCAAGGATGATTTTCGAATGATTTTCGAAATAGTGAAGTTAAGATTGCGTCATCATTATGTAGGTGTTACCGGAAAATTTCGCTGTCGTCATCTGAACCTCTGATGCGTTCCCTGTCTACCCTAAAAAGCTTTGCCTGATTCCTCTCCTGGCCAAAAAGTTTGAAAAAGTGTCCAAATATTTTTTGCCGATACTGTAACTCGAATAGTACGATTTAAATGGGAAAATGATGCTCTGAAACAAGCGTTCAACGTTTATCCAGGGCCAAACAATAACTCTCATAAATCATTTCTTGAGTAGTTCTTGTGACGTGGTTACAAGGATGTAGCTCAATGCTGTGCAGGAAATCCAAAAATCGATTTTTCAAAACATGATTGTTCGAGCGCACATTGTTTCAGTTGAAAAATAAGTTCTTTCGAAAAAAAAATCGAACCGGTTTTCTGCCAAAGTAGTTAGTAAGGAGGAAGGGTATGCTCCATAATGGGCTCAGAGATATTTGGATCTGCGTCATAGATTAGGAGAGAACCACCTCAAACCTTCGCCTGCTCACTTTTTCACGAGTCGAAAATAATTCAGACTTCTTTAACCCAATCTCAGAATCCCAGTATGTGAGGGGCAGTAAAAAAATATATGCTCAGCCATATTTGATAATAGCCTGAACTCATGCCTGAAAACCGTTGAAGAGATATTATATAAAATGTGTGGGACAATACTTTGGGCCGCCCTGTAAAAAACGAGCACCATAACGAAGGTATTGCGAACGTTTCATTTTTCTATGAATCACATAAATCGATGTAGATTTTTCTTAATGGACGATACCCATGTTTAGATGCCAAAAAATTTGAAGAGAGCGTGATCTACCTACCACGAGAATTTTGGGTGGGCATGAGCACTCTGTCGAAAATCTTACTTTCCGTGCATACGAAATTTTCAAAAACCGAAATTTTTTTAACTGAAAGAGGTCTAATTCTGATCGGGATAACAAGATTTCGTCTAATTTTGACCACTTTTCGGCCAAAAAAACGGGCAAAAACAAGTTACGGCTAAAATGAGGGGGTGAGTCCCCGGAGCGAAAAGGGGACATATGCCAAAATGGGCTGGTTTTTCGCGTAGAGGGTCTAAAATAACCCCTGGAGCCAATTTTTGGGGCATTTCAGATTTTGGCCTGTTCCAGACCACCGTTGAGGTTGGTTACGGCCTCATATTATTGTTGAATCAATTTGGTTGATCCTTTCTTTCTTTTTATTTTTGTTTATTTCTGCTCTCCAGCTTTGCTTGACCCAAAATCTTTCTGATCAAATTTCAGTAGTAAGGTTTGGGAATACCACAGTATGTTTGGGCAGAATCACGATTGCATAAATTAATTTAGAATGCGAAGTGGGAAAAATAGTAAAATATTGTCACAAGGGGGCACAAGCGCTATCAATGGTATCCAAAGAAATTCCATCATGATTGATTTCGTGTGACACGCTGCGGTCCCTACTCTAAATATCGATCGTTTGCAGCTGAGAGTTTATATTTTTGGCTGTTTTCGAAGTATATTATACTTTTCCATCCACGAACGGCCACCGCAAAACTAAAAATAAGCGCTGAAAATAACGGTAAAGGGTTTTTCTTTTCGATTTTAGTAAATGCTGCAATGTATTGTACGGAATATTTCATTCAACTTTCAAAACGTGTTAAAAGCACTTTCATGCTTCATGTTTGTGCATGTTCGAGAGAGAATCGTTTGCTGCAACTTATCTACAACTTTGCGGTGAAATTCGAGGTTAAACTTTGCAATATCTCTTCGACACCACGGTTCGTGTGACAAGTGTACTTAAAAAATTGCCTTTCCTTTGTTGTTACTCTTGTTTCCAGCTGTTTTGAACTTTATTTATTTATTCACTATTGTTCACGTAGAGCGCACACTAGCGGACGACGCATTTGACAAGGGATTACAGCCTAACAAGACACATACGGGAAGAAACATAGTTTTTTGACGATCAATGGACCAATTGGCAACGGAATCAAGCGATTCCTTTTCAGAAGCGTCGTCCGCTAGTGTGCGCTTTACGTGAACAACAGTAAACCTGTTAATAAAGTTCAAAACAGCTGGAAACAAGAGGAACAACAAAGGAAAAACAATTTGTAAACTTCACATCTCACGCGAACCGTGGAGTGGACGAGATATTGTTTCCTTTAACATCGATTGTTACCGATTGTTTATTTTGGAATTATTGATTTTTTAAAAGTTGTAGATAAGTTGAAGCAAACGATTCTCTCTCGAACTAAGATAGCACAAACATGACTCATGAAAGTGCGTTTGGCGTGTTTTGAAGTTGTATAAAAAATTCCGTACAATACAGTATTGTATAGGATTCGTTCCGGAATATAAATTCGGTACGATACCTTCAGATTTTTTAGTTTACGAACGAAAACTTGCAAAAATCAAAATGCAAAATGTTCATGTAGTATATCTCCATCAACACCCTCGAGAACACAAAATTACATTGAAAATTGGCTAATGAAAACAAAAAATCCGTACTACAGATTTGCTATGTCTGACCTCTGCCGATCTGCTCAACTCTTTAGGGCATCATATATTACAAGCCTCGTATTCGTATAAAAA
The DNA here is from genome assembly GCA_900490845.1 of Pristionchus japonicus. Classification (NCBI taxonomy): domain Eukaryota; kingdom Metazoa; phylum Nematoda; class Chromadorea; order Rhabditida; family Neodiplogasteridae; genus Pristionchus; species Pristionchus japonicus. The sequence continues at coordinate 7,133 of LS511055.1, forward strand.
AGCCAAACGTGTAATTAAAAGTCCACCTCGATACCTTCTCATGTTCAAAAGTTACAGGCGAAGACAAGGACTTGACCGTGGTTTTTTTTCTGAAATTTTGTCTATCTTTCTAGGAAACCGTCATGGACGAGTGCTATAAATTCATCAGTCGCCGAATTACCTTCGACAATGCTTTCTTGCTTCTACGTACAAGTACAGCAGTTACATTCAATAAACTCACTCTATCTCTACTTAAATTTATTGATGTGACCTTATTTATCTTAATTTGAAAATAGTGAAAAATTCAGAAGAACTTCATTCCTCTGTCTCTGACTTCTGAATTTCTCGAGTTACCGATCGATGAGCTTGTTGTTATCCTCGATAGAGATTCGCTCCACGTCGATCAAGAAAGAGAGGTTGGTACAATGATAACACAACTTTATGTAAAAAACGCGAAGTAATGAAACCCATACTTTGCTTCAAAAATAAACAATTTCGTTTATTAATTTACGTTAAAGTAAGGTCCAATCATAGTAGGAGTGGCGCAGGAAAATCATGATAGTTTCGGTCATTGAATAGTAGCATTATCTATTTACCAGATGGGTCCTGCATGCCTGCGGCATGTCCGATGTTCCCTGAGAATGTTGGAAAATCCTCTCCTCTCCCCTCTACTAGAGAACCTACATGCTGTGAAATTAAGTCGATTGGTTTACCCGAAGGGGAGTTATAACAGTTAAAGCTGATTAAGTCGCTAGTTTGCCCCTCGACGGCTATCTCTTCTTTGGAAACACAAGTTAAAAATATGGCGATTGCTCATTGTCAGGTGTACGCCAAAACCCCTTCCCTACTGTTAGACTAATTAATTTTTTATGTCTTGCGAGATGGGTCCTGCATGCCTTCGGCATGCCCTGTGTTCCCTGAGAATATTCGTGAGTCCCAACTCTCCCCTGTCTCCCCTCACCCCCTCTCCCCCTCACCTCTCTTCCCTTCTCCCCTCAGCTCCCTCTCCGTCCATTTCCCCTCTCATCTACTATAATATCCCCTTCCTTCTCCAGTATTGCGCGCCACCTATTTCGCAATCCGGAGTTTCGCAATATTTCGCAATCATGAGGAGAATGTTGTGAAACCTTCTCTAGCGAAACTTCTGGAATGTTCCAGAACCTTCTATGACCCTTTCCGAATCTTCCCCTACCCTCTTCCCCTAGGCAGATACACGCACGCACGGACGGACGCACAGACACCTCTGCTTTATTGTATAGATTTTCTAGAAGGAGTATAGATTTTCTAGAAGCCCTCCATCTTGTAGAAGCATCATTTCCCTCAATAACTGTTCAACGGATTGCTTAATCAATACGATCTTACAAGGGAATCATACACCTATATAAAGCAGAGGTGTCTGTCCGTCCGTGCGTGTGACCACCGATTGTGAAATACACGTAAACAAGTTTCGTAACACGCGTGACTCTCCTCAGGATTGCGAAATATTGCGAAACTCAGGATTGCGAAATATTGCGAAATAGGTGCCTCGCGGAATTGGAGAGGGAGGAGAAGGAGGAGAGGGGAGGGGTGGGGGGAGAAGAGAGGGGAGGATTCTCCAATAGATATTCTCTGGAACCACCGGGCATGCCGTAGGCATGCAGGACCCATCTGGTAGCCTTATGATGAAATTGGGTTTAGTGGTATATACCGTTCCAAAGAGCATCAATAGGCGAGTAGATTCAAGTTTTCAAATTCTGCTATAGCGACCTGTGGAGGGAGATAGGCCACTGTTCCTTTAACACTGGTCTTTTCTCTCCCCGAAGCGCGAGTACATAGAGCAACTTATAAGACACTATCTCGAACAACTCTTGGCACAGGCCATAATGCAACCCATGCTCATACTTGCACTATAGGTAGTGGCCGATGAGTGTGTACGGCCTGTGGGGTTAGCTAAGTTCCCAGGCCTCTCCGCGGCTAGGCGCTGAGCGGGTTTCACCAAGATGACGCAATTTGCTAAATCGATTATTCGTGATCCATTCGATTCGGGAGTGGCATAGGCGTGTTCCTCGTTGAATTCTAAGACGCTTTTACTTGGGGGCATTTTTCGCTCAGATTTCATTTAAGGCTGAAAATCGATAAAATCGAATTTCTTCGCACATATTATTTTTTCTCACCCCTTTCCCGTTGCTTGCCATTACTATTGTTTTATTTGCTCCATCGATGCGTATTATGACAACACGCATTCAGTAATTAGGGCGCAATTTATAAGGGGTAAAGGATGTTCAATTTACAAAAAACCTTCAAAAGTTTGACGATTTGACTTACGGTACCCCATGAACTAATTCCCGGCTCTGGTTTTGTGTTACCGCATCTCAGGTGTACGTTTTTTTCATGGGGTACTGTAAGTCAAATCGTCAAACTTTTGAAGGTTTTTTGCGAATTGAACATCTTTTACACTCCTTATAATTTGCGCCCTAATTACTGAATGTGTGTTGTCACAATACGCATCGATGGAGCAAATAAAACACTTGTAATGGCACCGGGAAAAGGATGAGAAAAAATAATATGTGCGAAGAAATTCGATTTTTTCGATTTTCAGCCTTAAATGAAATCTGAGCGAAAAATGTCCCCAAGTAGAAGTGTCTTAGAATTCGACGAGGAACACGCCTACCCCACTCCCGAATCGATTGGATCACGAATAATCGATTTAGAAAATTGCGCCATCTTGGTGAAACCCGCTCCGCGCCTAGCCGCGGAGAGGCCTGGGAACTTAGCTAACCCCACAGGCCGTACACACTCATCGGCCACTAACTATAGTGCAAGTATGGGCATGGGTTGCACTTTGGCCTGTGTCAAGTTCCTTCACAAATATGTCGATCCTCTCAGAAATTGTCTTTTATGCTCTCGTGCCAACGCCGGTTCAAATCCTCCTGGTGCGCCGGTTCAAATCCTCCTCGAGGAAACTTTCTTTTGCTCATGCGTTTTTGTGTTTGGCATGGTCGGATACATGTTTTAAGCCATTTTAAGATATCTAATCGAGATTCAGACCTAGAATAGTCGAAAAAAAGTCGGATACAATATTTGCTAAATTTTTAAGAGAAAAACAAGCATGCTTCTCTAATGTCTCTGGTGTGCCGCTACAAGTTGGAATCAAGCCTGGAGGCAACTTGGGAAACCTGGTCTCTTCATTTCACATACTATCTCGCACTGTCTCGCTCTTTTCCAAGTTGATTTCAAGTTGATTCCAACTTGAGAAACCGAATTACGGTACTTGATTCCAACTTGGGTAACCGAGCGAGAGAGTTAGAGAAAAAGACAGAACGAGAGAGTATGGGAAATGGAGAGAGTTGGGTCGCCCCCAAGTTGGAATCAAGCCTGGGGGCAACTTGGGAACCCCCAAAACGAGCTTGATTCCAACTTGAGGCGGCACACCAGAGGTTGTCAAGGCACTATAGAAATAAAGAAAGATTTGAAAAATGATCAGATGGCAAGTGCAAAAGAAAGTATCCTCTGGGAGGAATTGAACCGACGGCAAAATGTTCATAGGTACAGAGCACTAGCACCCTTAGAACGAGACTCTCGATGTTTTTTCCTTATCCGTTATACGGAGTATGAAAAAGTAGAGGAAAAAAAAGTTAATTGTAAGTACATAAAGTCAAACTGGGAATCGAAGTTTAAAGATATGCATACGATAACTTGATTTACTTGTCAGGTGTTTGAAGCAGTCGCAAGATGGGTTCACCATGACAATAACAGAGAGAAGTACGCAGCGCGGTCAGTTATTCACATTCCAAAGCTCTAAATCTATTAAACGTTTATTTCGAGTTTTTTCATCGAAAAACTAAACGCCGGACTAATCTTTTTTTGTTTTGCTTAATTAGCGTAAGCCCCTTATCCATAATCATATGTGTGTGTCCGGTGCAAGTTTTACACGGGGGAGGGCATGTAGCGGAAAACCGCAACACTTCGAAGGCAACACTTCGCGGGCAAGTGTTCCTGGTCGCGGTCGAGGTTCATTCTTTCCGTACTATAATACGGCTTGTCTATGGGCTATCAAGCAAAAAATTCCTTCCGAGCATTTTTAAACACATTAATGAAGAACGGCGACATTTTTGTCTAAAGGGTGCGCTAAAATTATGGGCCAATCGATTGCGCATTGAACAATCATCTTATCTTATTTATCTTTATCATCATTTTTTTTCGGACATCCTTCCAGGATATTCGATTCAGGCCTCCATACTACTACCACTGGAAGGTGTTGGGACCTTGTTTCCAGACCTTTTATAAGGGGGAGGTTCTGCCCGATTTACGAATTTCGTCAGCGGTTAGCGTGGATCTTGTTGTTTACTCGACAAGGGAGCTTGAAACCTGAATTTCGTCAGAGTGACAAATCGAGACAGTTGACTCGCCGGCCGAGAACTGTGATTTGTGAGGCAGAGGCTGCCAAGGAGAGCACTGATTGAAACAGCAAATCGATAATGGGAGACGCGGAGAAGCAAATCGCGGCGGTTTTGCTGGTAATGCAAGAGCTGATGGGAGCGCAGCAGGAAGAACTGAGAGCCCTGAGAGATCAGAGGGCACAGAGTGTAACCAGTGGCGAGGCAACCAAGAGCCGTGGACCCACTGTCGACTCTCTGGATAAGCAAATCAGATTGTTCACATACAATGCTGATGAGGGATGGACGTTCGAGGCGTGGTGGACCCGTCATAAGGATATGAGACCTTATCTGAGAAGACTCACCTCGACCCGTACAGTGAATCTCAGAAAAATCTGAAAAAAATCCCATAGGTGGCTCTTATGAAGTAGAGCTCAAAAATCGACATTAGACTTCCGTATTACTTGAACCTAATTTACGGTCGCCATCCCGGCTCTGACCGGTCCTGTATACAAACTTCGAAATGGATGATCAAAACTAGGGTTTCCCCTTTTGGGTCATTCCGCCTATTCAGGTAGAATGACGCGGTCATTTTACCTGATCAGGTATTCAAATTCATCTCGACCTGTCAGGTCAATCTCCGCTGTTCTGAGCGTCGACCTGCCAGGTCATTCTAGGTTCTCATCCACCCATTTTTCGGTTTCTCGTCTCATTCTCCCCTCCGCGTTGGCAGTGAAACCCTCGTCATCGCTCAGATTGGTAGAAGGGAAAGAACATCAACTCTTGGTTACGAGGCGAAACATAGCCCATTCACCCATTCCCCCCCCCTCTGAGCGAGTGAGATCGGCCGACCACCACTCCCCCAACGAAAGAAGGGGAGGAATGGGCACCTAGGCGCCCAAAATCAATTATCCCTCTCTCGTCTCCAGGTCAATCAGGCTTTATTCATTTCTTTGTCTGAGAGATAATTGACTTTCAGGCGCCTAGGCGCCACCCAAAAAGGAAAACCCTAATCAAAACTTCCAGTTGAGTGGTAAAACTGCTAAATTAGGTTAAAACAAGAAATTTGACACAAAATTGCAAAAAAAATTTGGCGGGAAAATCAAGTTTTCCCGCCAAAATTTTTACTTTGGAGCGCCCTGAAAAAAATTCTCATTATTCGTTCCTTGAAACCAAACTCAATCGATTCCTCGTAGAAAACTACCCTTTGGCGATTTTTTTCAGATTTTTTATCGTTCCCCGAGTTGGTCGTTTTAAACGCCGAAGAGAGCAAAATCACATTTTTCACCAATTTTAGCACTTTTTGTCAGTGGTATTTTCTCAAAACATCATTCAAGTAACATTTTACGAGCTTCTACGAATAATCAACATGATTGACGTCGATTCCCAGAACATTATTTTTCGGCTCCACCATGAACCCGGGGTCATGGTCCTAAATGAACCTCAAAAGTCCTGTTCGAGAAACTCCCATTACTATGTGGCAATGCATGCTTCACTACTCCAGTAATATACCGTAACTCGAATTCCATTTTTCCGGTTATCGCAAACTGCCTTTTATCAAGTTGCATTTTAAAAAGTTAGTTTACGATTCCACAACTGCCCGATTACGGTAGAACCGACTACATAATATTAGCAGGGGAGTGCTGAACACA
>LS511055.1:17771-27819 GCA_900490845.1 Pristionchus japonicus
AGGGGTGCTTGGCTGATCCTAGGGGGTACTGTAGGGGAGGATCGGGGGACCTAGAGGGGTGCTTGGCTGATCATAGGGAGTACTGTAGAGGAGGATCGGGAGACATAGAAGGGTGCTTGGCTGATCCTAGGAGGTACGGTACGGAAGGATCGGGGGACCTAGAGGAGTGCTCGGCCAATCCTAGGGGGTATTGTACAGGAAGATTATGGGACCTAGAGGGGTGCTTGGCCGATCCTAGGGGGTACTGTAATGAGGACGAGCGTAGCGAGTCCTAGCCCGCGGCAGGCGCCTCCGGAGGACTAGCGCCTGAAAGGCGCTAGTCCCTTATATCTAGAGGAGTTTTGATATTTTCTTGTACGCGCGTTCTGGCGATTTTGATTCGATTAGCGAAAAGCAATAAAGGAGAGAGGGAGAGTGATTCAATTAGAGGGAGAGGGGGAGGGGAGAATTATTTCATTCGTGGCCGCGCAAGTCGCGCGGAGCGGTCGGCGCGCCCCCGAAGGGGGCAAGCCGCGGCGGAGCGCGAAGGGGGCGAGCGTAGCGAGCCCCAGCCCGCGGCAGGCGCCCCCGGAGGGCGCAGCTTCCGCAGGAAGCTAGTCCCACTATATCTAGAGGAGTTTCTATATTTCTCGTCCGAAGAATCTTGCGCAAATGATTTGATTAGCGAAAAGCAATAAAGGGGAGAGAGGGAGAGTGATCCAATTAGGGAGAGGGAGAGGGGAGAATGATTTCATTCGTGGCCGTGCACGTCGCGCGGAGCGGTGCCGCGGCGGAGCGCGATGGGGACGAGCGTAGCGAGGCCCAGCCCGCGGCAGGCTCCTCCGGAGGACAAGCGTCCGACAGGACGCTAGTCGCACATATATAGGGGAGTTTCGAATTTCTCGTGGCCAAATCTGGCGATTTTGATTCGATTAGCGAGGCAATAAAGGGGAGAGGGAGAGTTGATCCAATTAGGGAGAGGGAGAGTTGATCCAATTAGGGAGAGGGAGGAGAGAATCATTTCATTCGTGGCCGTGCACGTCGCGCGGAGCGGTCGGCGCGCCCCCGAAGGGGGCAAGCCGCGGCGGAGCGCGAAGGGGTCAAGCGTAGCGAGGCCCAGCCCGCGGCAGGCGCCCCCGGAGGGCGCAGCTTCCGCAGGAAGCTAGTATTTAAAACTCATTCATCTTTTTGAAGGCGCTTCTACGTTCGAGAATTCCGTTCTTCAATTCCCTCTTGAACTCCAATATGGCTGAGTGTGCGAAAGGAAAGGTCACCCTTTCGTGCGAATTATGTGGTAAGTATGAACAAGGTGATCTAAAATCTTTCCGAAAATGGTCCATTTTTACAACACCAACGTTTGATTTCACAGTGAGAGCTTTGAATAGCGAGAGTAGATAAGTTCGTGGTACCACCCCTATATACGATGCAGCCAGGGCTCAGACTACTGCCTCCTCCTGGCCTGCTCCTACTCCTCCAGATTTCCTCTTCAATATATGAGGCCGATCGCGTAAGGTTCAACAAGAGTCGTCGGGGTACTGGAACAGACCAAAAACCAAAAGTGCCCAAAACGTGCCCACATGGGTCGTTATCGATGCTGAACAAACTGGTAACATAGGAATCATGAGAGAATGTATGAGCCTCGGAACCAGATTTTTCAAACCTAATCGAAATCAGCCATATTGATGGATACATGCCCAGGGGACAAGGATTCGATGTATCCGGTAATCGTGTCCCGCAGCCGTTTTTACGGAATTTCCGGTTCTGTGCACGGCTACAATGTATCTCAGCATACAGTTGAGCTAGAAACTTGTTCTTTGGACCAAAATGCGCGTAATAATATGAGAAACAATTCTGTTTTGAAAAATTGCAATTTCGATTTTTTTCGAAAAAGTTATGATCAAAAAACCAAAAACCGGATCTTTCAAAAAATTTAACCACTATCTGGAACACCCGTTGCAGGGAATTTTATTGCATAAAATGAAAGAGTGAATTCGTAGTGAATTATGATTTAAAAAATATTCTGACATAGGGTATGGGTGGGGCCCGGGGGTGAAAAAAGGCCTCTGAACATGCTGGACTGCTGTTTTTATGATAAATTTTGCTCCTATCGCGTCATTACTAGGTGTAAATTCTCGGATACCACTCAAATAGTAATCATACATCTCCATACGAACAAATATCACCATTTGAATCGATTCCGCCACAGTCATTTTAGGATCATTTTAGGGTCATGGTTCAAAAATGGACTCAAAAGTGATGAAGGAGAATCTTCATATACTATGTGCCAATGTGTAGTACAGTGCCCCGGTAATTTACCGTAACCCATAGTGTCGTAATACGGCTATCGCAGAGTGATTTTTATCGAAGTAGCAGTAAAAAAATATGATCAGCAGATTACGGTACTATGGGTTACGGTAAATTACTGGGGCACTGTACTATACATTTGCGCATAGTATATGAAGATTCTCCTTCATCACTTTTGAGTCCATTTTTGGACCATGACCCCGGGTTGGTTTTGGTCCTAAAATGACTGTGGCGGAATCGACTCTAATGGTGATACAGTATCGCTCAAAAGTTTAGCCCCAAAATTCAAACCGTCATAACTTTCTTCAAAATGGAGATAGAGACCCATGGTCGGGAGCGTTCGATAGCTAGTTCATAGGAGAATAACGTCATGTGGTATATTAGAATGCCCTCCTTCAAACTCATTCGTAGTCCAATTTCTGCCGAGGTGCGGTCGTAAACTTAATTTTAAACCTCGGAGGGTACTACCCTGAACCCCAAACGTTCTGTGATGGAAGTACATCCATTAGTGAATTCAACAAAAATTTGGGCACTTTGATCCGATTTCGCAATAGTGCAGGAGGAATATTCTACGGCACCTCCCAAAATTCTTTAAAATTCTGTAAATTCCGCCTAAATGGACCAATAGACCCAAAATTTTACAGGTATGTTCCTATGATAGTAGTACAACACTATGCCAAGTTTGGGCCAGATCGGATGCTTGCAGCAGGAATTCCGATTTTGGCGGTACACCTATGTTACTCAATCCCTAATTTGCCGCCATGTGAAGCGAAAAATCTGAAACTGTGCAGTGCAATAGCAGATACTCTAGTAGAGGAGAGTGCGAAGTTTTGAAGTTGGGGCATTTGTATTTCACCTGTAAGAGCTGCCGATTCGACCCTAGACAAAATGAGGAAACTATAAAAAAATTAAAGTGGTCAAATCCAAATTTCGTTTAAATGGAGAAGTAAAGCACGTATGTTACTCGATCTGATAGGAAATGCCTACAGTTGGTCTTGCAATGATAAATAACATGTTTCTGGGATGAAACATCAGCATTCTTCAATCAGTGGTTTGGCTGTTTGCTCGTTTTTCCATTTTGAATAGGGTCGGAGCGGCAGCTCTTACAGGTGAAATACAAATGCCCCAACTTCAAAACTTCGCACCTTCCACTACTAGAGTACCTGCTAGTGCACTGCACAGTTTCAGATTTTTCGCTTCACATTGCGGCAAATTAGGGGTTGGGTAATATAGGTGTACCGCCAAAATCGGAATTCCTGCTGCATGCATCCGATCTGGCCCAAACTTGGCATAGTGTTGTACTACTATCATAGGAACATACCTGTGAAATTTTTTGGTCTGTTGGTCCACTTAGGCGGAATTTACAGAATTTTAAAGAATTTTGGGAGGTGTCGTAGAATATTCCTCCTGCACTATTGCGAAATCGGATCAAAGTGCCCAAATTTTTGTTGAATTCACTAATTGATATACTTCCATCACAGAACGTTTGGGGTTCAGGGTAGTACCCTCCGAGGTTTAAAATTAAGTTTGCGACCGCACCTCGGCAGAAATTGGACTACGAATGAGTTTGAAGGAGGGCATTCTAATATACCACATGACGTTATTCTCCTATGGACTAGCTATCGAACGCTCCCGACCGTGGGTCTCTATCTCCATTTTGAAGAAAGTTATGACGGTTTGAATTTTGGGGCTAAACTTTTGAGCGATACTGTATTTGTTCGTGTGGAGATGCACGATTACTATTTGAGTGGTATCCGAGAATTTACACCTAGTAATGACGCGATAGGAGCTAAATTTGTCGTAAAAACAGCAGTGCTTCATGTTCAGATGCCTTTTTCACCCCCGGGGCCCCACCCATACCCTATGTCGGAATATTTTTAAATCATGCCTATGCATAGGGGCCACAACGCCTATAGCCGATGCCAAGCAATGGGCTCAAAAGTATGTCTAGACTATCACTCAGGACCTCAACAACAACATGCTTTTTACCGGAATTCTTTATCTTGCCCCTAAGCTGAGTTAGAACACGAAACGTGCGCGCGGAAGGCACTGTTTGTAATGGGGAAGAAGGCGAGAGAGGGAGAGGAAGGGGCGGAGCTTATTTTACCAATCCCTCAAGTTCCAAACTGGTAGAGGTGTCCCCGTCGAGCTCAAAGCTGTTCGTCCAGGCGAGATAGAGGGCGACAGTATCGTGAGAGCGTGCGCTCTAGCCACGCCGGGTGATAGATCAGCGGGGGAACGAGAGGCGGAGGATGCACGTGACGCACACATCTTCCCTTCCCTGGCCAGTCGAGAAGTTTCACTGCGTTTAGCGATAATCGGAACCAAATAAATTACGCGCGTACTAAAATCTTTAAAACGCATTCCGCGTAAGAACGTCGAAATGAGGAATGCAAGTGGCACAGTTGCTCAAAATGGTCCCAGGAGGCTCAAACTTGGTGGTTAGAGTCCCTAGGGGTGGGACACACTTCAGACGGAAAATTGGACCCAAAAGTTGATCTTTGATCTTTGATCTCGGAAATTTTCAAAGTGATTTTAACCCCATGTGTTGTATACCATTCGATAGAGCATCAAAAGTTATGTCTGATTCCTAGTTTTCGAAGGGTTTGGACCTCATGTTTTCGAGAAATTTGCATAAATGTGTAAATTTTGCATTATTTCGACTTTCAAAAAAATAATACACCATCTTCCTACCATTACCCCATCATGAAAATTTGATAGCGTATGTAAAAATAGATGAAGAATTAATTAAAAATTATCCGGAGAATGTGGGAGGTACCGAAACTTAAGTTTTGCTCTAAAAACTAGCTCCCACATGGTCGCCCAGGTTCGAATACGCCTGCCCACATTAATCTTTTGCCAGCACTTTTCCCCCTTTAATTGACATTTTTGGGACTTGAATTCACCTTCCATACTGTTTTGCATTGATTCCGCGATTTTTTTGTATACTTTGTAAATGTCTTTTCTGCTTATTCCTACCCGACCCCCACAACTCATTTTTCACATAAGGGTGTCCCCCCTTATGTGGAGAAGTGATTTATTTAAAAAATCATTTAAAATATTTTTTAAATGTCAAATCACTTTTTAACAGCTTATACGATGGTTTGATGCTGTCTACTGACTTTTTAGATGATGTTGTGATGTTTTCTTTCTGCACCCCTTTTTCACATAAGGGGGGAAAAACAAAAACAAAAACACTTTTTCCCTTATGTGAAAAATGAGTTGTGGGGGTCGGGTAGGAATAAGCCGAAGTGGCATTTGCAAAGTATGCAAAATATCACGGAATCAATGCAAAACAGTATGGAAGGTGATTTCAACTCCCAAAAAGGTCAATTAGATGGGGAAAAGTGCTGGCAAAAGATTGATGTGGGCAGGCGTATTCGAACCTGGGCGACCATGTGGGAGCTAGTTTTTAGAGCAAAACTTAAGTTTCGGTACCTCCCACATTCTCCGGATAATTTTAAATAAAGTCTTCATCTATTTTTACATACGCTGTCAAATTTTCACGATGGGATAATGGCAGGAAGATGGTGTATTATTTTTTGAAAGTCGAAAAAATGCAAAATTTCCACATTTATGCAAATTTCTCGAAAACCTGAGGTCCAAACCCTTCGAAAACTTGGAATCAGACATAACTTTTGATGCTCTATCGAATGGTATACAACACATGGGGTTAAAAAAATTCCGAGATCAAAGATCAAAGATCAGCTTTTTGTCCAATTCTCCGTCTGAAGTGTGTCCCACCCCTAGGGACTCTAACCACCAAGTTTGAGCCTCCTGGGACCATTTTGAACAACTGTGCCACTCCCTTGTACGTTCTTAGGCAGAACGCGTTTTAAAAAGAAAACACAAATCAACGAAACAATGAAATATTGTCTTTTTTTTCTTAGAGACTCTCGCATAAGGACAAATAATCAGAAAATTGCTATTCATAGTTTGGGTTTACCCTGTAAAGGGTCAAACGAGCACTTCCCCAAACTTCTTATCGATTTTTGACCTACTTAATGGAAAGTTCCACGCTTCGAACAGTGATCAATCGATAGAGGGCGGTCATAGCTGCTCAACGCGGCTTAGCTTGTGAAATTTTGTTAAGTTTGAGCTTTGTGTTTTCTCCTCCACGCTGTTTGGCCGCGCTCCTTGTCCATTGAAAAGGGGCGAAGCTTGCGGCCCCTACCTATGCATTCACTCTTTCATTTTATATAATGAAATTCCCTGCAACGGGTGTTCCACATAGTGGTTAAATTTTTTGAAAGACCCGGCTTTTGGTTTTTTGATCATAATTTTTTCGAAAAAAATCGAAATTTCAATTTTTCAAAACAGAATTGTTTCTCATATTATTACGCGCATTTTGGTCCAAAGAACAAGTTTCTAGCGCAACTGTATGCTGAGATACACTGTAGCCGTGCACAGAACCGGAAATTCCCTAAAAGACGGCTGCGGGGCACGATGACCGGATACATCGAATCCTTGTCACCTGGCCATCATAGTATGGCTGAATTCAAATGGGTTTGAAAAATCTGGTTCCGGATGGGGGTGTTTTTTCATACATTATCTCCTGATTTTTATGGTAAGTTCAACTTTGCATAAAGTTCAACTTTCCCTTTTCGCTCCAGCACGCCACCCCCTATTTTATGGCTTTAAACTTTTTCTCAGCTTTTTTCTCAACTTTTTCTCAACCTCTCACCTTTTTTCCTGTTCCTGACCCCATTATACATTTGTTGAATCTTACGAGAACGGCCTCATATCGCTTCGTTTTTGACCTACTGAGTTCTAATTTTTTTTATCTTTTTTTAAATCTTTTATGCGCAAACTCTGAAAAACTGTTTCTGTGTTATCTAGAGATTTTCTCGTTGTGCACACGAATTTTATTTTTCATTTTGATTCCCCATCCTAAGGCGGGATGGCCGAAGTCGTGTAAGGCGCTGCCGGTCATTCGAAGGATACCGAGTTCAATCCCCCGTCGAGACAAACCAAGCCTACTACCCTCCGGGGACGGTAAATAGGTAGTAACATTGATTACGAAAGGTAAACGAACCCTAGATGCCTGAGCCGCATGAGATATGTAGGTTTGTCAATACCCAGCCTTACCGATGTACCCCACCAGGCGTTGTCGTACGACTGTAAAATCGACTTGATTGTGGCTGCAACTTTACCTATACCTTTACCCATCCTACAGGTGAGGTTCCCAAGAACTTCATTGCACCAAAATTTTAGCGCCCGATAGTTATATCTTGTCTCTATTTTTGGAACTTTGATTATTTGCGCCGAAAAATAGCGTCAAGAGATGTCATGATTTTCTCGTTGTGTTCACGATTGTTATATCACATATCGATTTCCCATCGTACAAAAGAGGCTCCCCTGTACATCATTTTCCGAAACTCTGGGCGCCCCCTTCGTGATCTTTTGACGCCAATTTTCGGCACAATAAATTGCTCAGAGTTCCAAAAAGAGATCACTATCTTGCGCCCAAGTTTGGGTGAGATGAAGTACTAGGGAACATCAGCTGTAGGATGAGGAATCAGAATGAGAAATAAAATTCGTTTACACAACGAGAAAATCTCGAGTTAATTTACATAATGTATGCACAAAAACAGGTTCTTTGAGTGTATGCATGAAAGATGGTGTGTTTTCATGTGGTCACTAAAAAGTAAATTAAAGGCGAAATGAAATTGAGAGATGCGACGAGGAATGAATAATTTTTTGCGAGGAACCTTTTGCATCGACATGTCGAGACAATTGAAATCTTTATCATATTCTGCTCATTAAACAAAATATTTTACTCTGTGATCTACGGCCATTTCAATCCTCGTTCCAAGAACTTCTTAACGTTCGCGATGAATACTCGCCATTCCGCCTAAACAGTGAAAAAGGAAAAAAAAAACGAAGGAAATCGAAAGAAAACCTTGCTCATTCGAGGGTGAAGTGACGAGCGAACCGCTCATAGCGACGGAGAGAGGGATGAATGGGAGTGATCGCCCATGGACGCCTAGTCAAATCACGCTATATGACGCTGTTCGCGTAAGAATCGAGCACATCAAGGAGAACCTGGCACAGCTCAAAAAGGTCGCATACCCTAAAGTATGTGAGTTGGGAATCTCGAGGGTGCTGATGATGAGGAAGACTTTCATTTTTCATTTTGGGCCTCCGTCGGATCCAGATGACGTCGCGTCGAAATCGGTTTTTGCAGTGCAACTCAGAGAGCGCTAAAATTAAGTCACTATGGCTCACAGGGTAGAATTAGATGCTGATCACGCCTGTCAACTTCATTTTGCATGACTTTCAAAAATAAATTTTAAAAATGGAAGTTTTCGTAGAGGCCCGTGCAGGCAGAGTGCCCTACACAGATCGATCGGGCATGACGATAGAATTTCAGATCTGTGTTTAAATCCGCTGTAGGACTCCAGCTTTTCAATTGGGGAGTGAGATAGTGAATCGGAATCGCGTGTGAGATTGCATGTTTCCCCTCCCTCGAGTGAGAGACGAGGCGAGAGAGCATGGGGAATCGAGAGAGCGCAGACAGGCAGAGAGGCGAGACTCGAGGTAGATCAAGAGATAGAAGGGAAGGGGAGGGAGATAGGAAGAGGTCAACGTGTAAACAAGTGGGAAACGTGCAATCTCACCCGCGATTCCGATTCACTATCTCACTCCCCAATTGAAAAGCTGGAGTCCTACAGCGGATTTAAACACAGATCTGAAATTCTATCGTCATGCCCGATCGATCTGTGTAGGCCACTCTGCCTGCACGGGCCTCTACGAAAACTTCCACTTTTAAAATTTATTTTCGAAAATCATGCAAAATGAAGTTGACAGGCGTGATCAGCATCTAATTATACCTTGTGAGCCATAGTGGCTTAATTTTAGCTCTCTCGAGCGCTGAGTAGCACCACAAAAACCGAATTCGACGCGACGTCGTCTGGAGCCGACGGAGGCCCGACATGAAAAATGAAAGTCTTCCTCATCATCAGGACCCTCGAGAACCCCAAATCACATACTTTGGGGTATGCGACATTTTTGGGCTGTGCCAACCCATGCTCGACTCTTACGTGAACGGCGTCATATTCATTTGGGCGTATTAGTCTTTATTCATTCCAACCTACTCTTGGGGGCCCCCCTATTCCACTCTAGGGCGGACTGGGAAACGCCCATTTCAGGAGCCCTAGGCTCTAGTAGAGCGGCAAAAATCCGGGTCAACGGGTTACTGTTTTGGAGAGATCGGACGGGTCAGAGACAGGTCAGGCGGTTAACCGTCCCCTCTCGTTGTACGACCCCCACTCTCTCGGATGAGCTGTTTTCGACCCGTGTGAGACGGGTCGAAAACAGCTCATTGCCTCCTTTCTCAGCTCTGCGTGGACTAAATGAGAAAGTTCAAACACAGTACTACTCTACTCGATAAGGGCTTTCGATAGAATGCCAATTCAGTTCTGAGTTTGAATCATCTCATTTGGTTCACTGGGAGCCGAGAACGGAGGCAATGAGCTGTTTCCGACCCGTCTCACACGGGTCGAAACAGCTCATGTTTACCCACTGGCAGAGGAGACGGTTGACCCGTGGAGAATGAGGTTGTAAACTTGCCTCTCACGGTTAACCGTCTGAGAGGGAAGAGTGGGACGGTTAACCGTGACCCGGATTTGCCACTCTAGGCTCTAGTATCTACGGGCAAACAGACTTTGTACCATAGGTCTCCAGGGCTAGTGTTTGCGGGACCGCGCCACCCATGAACCCCGGGTCATGAGTGTAGCCGGCGGCGTGGTGACCTCTGCTTTGT
>LS511055.1:40442-50703 GCA_900490845.1 Pristionchus japonicus
CATCACTTTGGAAGTGATTTGCGCAGCGATAGAATAACTTTTATTCTAATTTATTCATCAATTTCGTTTTTGCTCGAGCAGCAGAATAAGGGGATTATAACAAAGTTTGATGAAAACACGTTGGGGAAAAATTTATTTCGGAATGGAATTTTTCGAAACGTCCTTTTTCGAGTTTGTTTTTTCGACATGTCTTATCACCAATCGAGCCCCGCGCGGTAAAACCACTAGGGATCGGTCACATCCAAAAGACGATCGCGCTGAGGATCGTAGGCAGCTTGGCGCCCAAGGTAAGCTTGAGGAGGGCTGTGCGAAGGGTCCTTATAGGCTAGGTGTATTCTACACGCGACGGGTTTGCGACTTTGGTTAGCAAGTGGTTGGCATTATGATTGGCAAGTGGCTAGCCCAAACTCCTCCCACTGTTTATGTGGTTGGAAGAAACTAAAGGTAGTTCTCATTGTAGATTGATCCAATGCATTCGTTGCACTCTCATCCCACTGCTCTTTATTACAAATGCAGTGATGAAAGAGAAATGGATAGCCAACAATTCTTGTGCGATGGATCTGTTACGAGGAGCATTAATGTATAATAAGGTTTGTATTGAACGATTACAAAGATGCAAACCATTGATTTTAGGATAATGCTCATATGAACTCTAAAACACCCGCTTTCAAGATTACGAGAAGAAGATGTGATGATGTTCATTGTCTATTTATAGCCATTCGTGAGTTTGTTTCTATGAATATTATCTTCCTTGTTTCTAAGAAAATGACTCGTCAGTTTCAGTCGACGTCTACTCAACTCTAACTCCGGTAGAAACTCTCCAGATTTACGACCCTATTGCTGACTCATGGACAAGTAATATTTTAATTTTTGTTAACACGTTTTTTTTCTGCATGTATGTATCGCAGTAGAGGCCGTCTAACGATTGACGAAATAACTATTCAATTCATCAGTCGATTGAGTCAATCGCTTTTTCTTTGTTAGTCGATTGACGCTCCCTCCCTCCTTCTTCGGCTTTCACGAGCGCCTCACCTGTCGGTGCGAGACGGGGAAAGGAGTGAGGGCGATGAAGAATGAGATTCCGATAAGAGGAATGAGATTTCAATCTCAATCAACTAATCATTCGGGGGCCTCCTCTTGGGCGAATTTTCAGAGTCCAAGGATCGACAAGGGTGTTATTGGTGTGTAGTAGGGTTGGCAATACCATTGCGGGATTGCGGGCCCGCATTGAATGAGAGAGAAGAGGGGGAGGGAATGCGGGCCCGCATTGTCCGCATCCATCCGCAATGAGAGAAGGGGTGGGAGAGCACGGCGAGAGAGTGTGTGAAATTGAGAGGGTCATTCCCTATTTGCATGCGGGCTGATGCGAACAATTCGGGCCCGCATTCCCTCTCCCTCCTCTATCTCATTCAATGCATTGTGACCTCTCGCTATTGCGGGCCCGTAATTCCCGTATTGCCAACACTAGTGTGTAGCATGGACGTGGTCAATAGCAGCAGCACATATTTATCGATGGCACGTACATAACAGTTACACGGTAATAAAGATAGTAGAGTAGATAGGCCGAGTGGATCCCAATCAGAAGCTGTCGCTTCTTATATAATAGCTTCATCCTCCGTGTGGTGTAATATTGTAACGTCATGGTTGAACCATCTTAACTGCAGTTGAGTAATGCTGAACCTTGATACCTTATGAAACCGTTTTCCTCATGTTTATGATAGTTGTCCCCACTTTTGTTCTCTCGCTTCTCCACTCTCTACAACGTCTTATATTGCAACACAATGCTATAGATCGTGTCATAACAATCCAAGCGCGTTCGCTTTTCTCCGCGCTGTCACCATGCTCCCTTTACAATGGATGCCTTTAATTCCCATGGGCATCTTCAATAGCCCTATTTAAAAATGTGATGGGTACATTTAATTATTTTCATCAGGTTGGGCACCTTTAATTCCCATGGATGGGTACGTTTAACTATCATGAGTACCTTAATCATTGGCAGTGCCGATCATTCGTCTTTCCAATCGACTTTGAATCGTCTCATTCGTAATTCGATTGATCATCCATTCGATTGACTGGTCAGGCTCTTCTGACAGATCCTTTTTTAAAAATTGTTTGCTGGCGCTATAGTTTAGTGATAGGTGCGTGGGAATGGTCTCGGCTCGCATAACCAGATCTTCACGAAAATTGGAAGGTATACGAAGTTGACCGAGCTGTTCTCGTAATTTAAAACGACCGGTCAGCCGAGGTTTCATATCAACCGAAAACCAACGCACTCTCTGGTTCGATTCCCTAGGGGTGGGTTACACTTCAACCAAAGTTGATCTGTGATCTTTATGAACGAAAATTTGAAAAATTTCAAATTGAAAAATTTTTTTCCTCACATGTGATCGAATAGTAATTCGGTAGAGCATCGAAAGTTTAGCACATGTCTCCGTCTCTCCCTCACGATAATTTGTATTTAGAAAGTGAGCGTAAAATACGTCCTTATCAATATGCCGATATGTTCAATAGAAAGGTAAGAGCAAGTTTTTTTTCCATATTTAACCCAAATTTTACAGATTTTTTTCTCGCGCGATTTGGAAACCAGTTTTGAGAAATCAACTATCATTACTCATATCTACGATGTTATCGCCGACGAATGGCATACGGAAGAAAGGCATATTAAAAATAAGGTAATATGAGTCCGTTCGTGTTAGGTTCGACAAATCACTGGAACAGGTTCAAAATCGGAAACCGTCCAAATCGTGATGGTCGGTTGGGGACTTGATTAGAAGAACACTGGTGGATTCAGATTTTCGATCAGACCTCTTAGCGCGCCGAAATGGCGCCGAATTTGGCGCGCCAAAAATCTATTTTTTCGCCATGTGAGCCTGGTTGCGTTGAGTTGGTTGGTTGCGTATTACTAAGAATCAATCGCTGCAGTGTTTGGGGTGGCACACCCTTTTTTTGAAAAGTTGTCAAAAGTTGTTATCAAAGGTGCTGATAACCAGGGCCAACTTCGTTTTGCATAATTTAGACCGGTGCGGTCGAGCTGGAGCATGTAGCATTCATGCTTAGAATCACTTTTTTTCTGTATCTCGAGTTCCAGAAGAGCTTTCTTCACTAAACTCGGATAGGGTAAGTAATCGACCATGGCGAATCTATTGACATTTGTGTTATTTTTCTAAATTCAGTGCAAAATTGTTTTTTTTGAATACCAGGGATTAGTGTAATATGAAAATGTCATAGTTCGATGAGCCTTACTGAGAGGATCAATATAATTATGCATATTATAGTATGGGGTTTAAAATAGTCGGTTTTATGGTAATTAAGATATCTGTGCGGAAAGAATCGAGTAATTTCACCTATCCACCGGACATGCTCCTACCGTTTTGAGATCCGCAAGCCCATACTTCAGTAATAAGAAGTCCTGAGCCCCACAATACCCATAGCACCCCTTATTGGGGCTTACCTCTGCAACAACAGGAGAAAAATATGTGTGAAATCTTTGAAAAATCATAAACAGGAAACTTGGATAGTTCCACTCAGTCGTTCTTGTGCATCTCGTTAGAGGTGCCCAGAGGCACCGGTAAAGAGGTTTAGATTGAATGCTGCATGATTTCGGAATTTTTTCTGAACTCGAATTTTAGATATTAGATCAAAGTAGACTGTTTTTGAAACGGGATGCAAGGGTACCCTAGGTGTACGTTGTAGCCCACTCGTGGAGGCATCTGAAAATATATCAACTGGGGTCTCCCGTTATGACCCATTCGAGATTTGCTTACGCGAAGGTCCATGACCCATTTTCTGAAACTTGATTTCGATGAACTTCGATATTTATTTTGAATGATCTTTGTATAATTCCACTCACACAGTTTCGTTATGTTGAGTACGATGATGTGGACTCATCTTCGTCTCTTCATTGTGCCGAGGGACGGTAGACTAGGGGGGAAGAGATCTTTATTCCAGCATGATCTGACCAAGATAGTGAGTGAGGGAGCGCTTTTATAGCGCCCCGCGACCTAATTGATTGCGTCCTTGCGCAGTGACAATGAGAGTGAGATAGTGCGATAACGATCCAGAGACTAATAATGACATGACGTGATTCATCTATCGGGTCCCACATAACAGTTACGTCATATTGCGAATCTAAATAAGCATAAGAATCGATTTCGTCACGGTGACTTTTTCGGACCATGACTCGGGTTCAAAATTGAGGTGGAGAGTCATGACTGAGGAAATTCATGTGCTAGACACCAAAGTATAGTTAGGGGCCACAACGTCCATAACCGATGTCAAGCAATGGGCTCAAAAGTGTGTCCAAACTATCCCTCAGGACCACAATAACAACATGTTTTTACCGGAAGTCTTTATCTTGCCCCTAAGCTGAGTTGCAGCCCAAAACGTGGGCGCGGAAGGCATTTTTTGTAAGGGGAGGAATGCGAGAGGGGGAGAGGAAGTGGCGGAGCCTATTTTGCCCACCCCTCAATCTCCAAACGAGCAGAGGTTCTTCCGAGTCGAGCTCAAAGCTGTCCGAAATGGCGAGCGTATCTGGGAAGGGTGCGCTCTAGCCACGCCGGGTGATAGATTTGAGAGGGAGCAAGAGGCGGAGGGGACACATCGTGACACACACACCTTCCCTTCCCTGGCCAGTCGAGAAGTTTCACTGCGTTTAGCGATAACCGGAACCAATTAAAATACGCGCGTACTAAAACCTTCTAAAATGGAGCACAATTCAGGGTATTGATTTTTCTTCGCGTTTTTTGTTCTAAGTTGATCTGAAGAAAATCAGCAATCGAATTTTCAACTTACGAACATTGTGCTCACTCTTGAAATGTGTTTTTAAAGTATTTCCAAAAATAAACTTTGAATTTTGACGTGCTCAATGTCGACTTGCATTTTTCGTAAGTTGGTCAATCGATAGGGGGTGGGAATAGCTACACATTTCTTTTTAGAATGAGTGATTTGGTTTAGAATTCGATTTGTGCTCCCTCGAACACGCGAAACTGCCGGGCGCGATGTCCTAGGAAAGTGGGCGGAGCATTTAAAAAAGCCGTGCCTCGGGCGGGAGTCGAACCCTTCAAAGACAATAGTGGCGCGCGGGTGGAGTCAATCCCGCATCAATCCCGCAAAGGTGCGGGATTCGCGCACGCCATTTGCATATGAGGCCGTTTGCGATCAATCAATCAATCAATTTATCATATCAGGCAGTGAATGCGAGATGAGGATGGGGCGGAAATCTTCATGGGGTGTATTCCACCAGTTGCCAATAGCTCGGTCCAAGTCGTCTCTCCAGCGCACTCTAGGCTTGCCCACAGGCCGTTTCCGGTTGTAGGGCGTCCAAACTGTGGTCGCGCGGCTCCAGTGATCCATTTGCATACTCCTGACCTTGAGGGCCCATCGCGCTTTCCGTCTCAGTGCTTCTCGGTTCCAGTCGCGCAGCTTAGTGACATCTCGTACACGTTCGTTCCTCCAGCGGTCCCTAAACGTGATTCCCAGCATTTTTCTTTCCATCTTCCTCTGAGTGATGCTTAGTCGCTCCTTGTCGCTCGACCTGAGAGCCCATACCTCACTCCCGTAGAGTACGGTAGATGTGATACAGGACTCGAATAGTCGTCTCCTGGTCTTCATGGGAAGAAGGCGGGATGAGAGGAGATTCGATAACTTGCTCCATGCAAGCCACCCGAGCCGAATCCGGTGCTCAATCTCATCTCTGTGGTCCAAGGGAAAGGAAATTCTCTCTCCGAGGTACGTAGTCGACTTGACAAAGTTGAACGTCAGATTCTGTACGGTAATTGGGGCGCGGGTTGTTTTGCAAGAGGTCAGTAGGTTGGTCTTGGCTGCGTTTACTTCGAGTCCAACTCTACTGCAGGCATTCATCAGCTTCAGAAGCATCCTTTCAAGTTCCGGTCGAGACTTCGCGATGAGAGCCACGTCATCTGCGTACTCGAGATGGCTGAGTCTCCTTCCGTCGATGAGAATTCCGTCGTTCCTCCACTCGATATCATCCATGGCAGATCTGAGTGCGACGTTGAAGAGGCGGGGAGACAGTGTGTCTCCTTGACGGACGCCTCTTCTGACTGTCACGGGGACGAGTTCCTCGTTCACTCTGATGAGAGTCGAGGAAGACTCGTAGATCCGCCGGAGCAGGTGGATGAGAGTGGGATGGGCTCCATACGACCAGAGAGCTTGCCAGCATGCACTCCATTCCACGCAGTCGAACGCCTTCTTGAAGTCGACGAAGGCCAGGTAGATGGGGATACCGTACTCCGAGGTGCGTTCTGCAATCTGCTTGATGGCATGCAGATTGTCGAGCGTGCTGAACCCTCTCCGGAATCCGGTTTGGGTTGCCGATTCGGTTTCTTCAAGCACTGCCTCGAATCTTTTCAGAATGCACCTCGTCATAACCTTGAGGGTTACGGTAAGCAGGGATATGGGTCGGAAGTTTGCAATGTTGGTGGGGTCTCCTTTCTTGTACAGTAGGGAAACCACGGCTTCCGACAGATCCCTGGGTACGTTATCTCCGGCAATTAGTCGATTCATGAGGTGGGCGATGGAATGGGCCAGGTGGTCTCTCGAGTGGTAGAGCATCTCAGGTAATATACCGTCCGATCCCGGGGAATGACCACATTTGAGAAGTGACATCGCGTGTCTGGTCTCGTCAGGGAGGAAGGGAGGGAAGAGTTCGAGCGAGCGAGGGGGAATTGCAAGTGGGAGCTGAACTACGGGGGAGTAGAGATCCTCATAGAAGCGTTGAACAGCTGCTTTGGTTGCGACCTGTGAGAGTGCACCTGTGGCAGGGTCGGGGACGAGAAGTCGCTTCTTGCAGGATTGGAGTTTCAGCATCTCCTTAACTATGCTCCTTCCCATCAACGCTGCGTGTCGGGCTTGAGCCTCCTTTCGCTTCCTGATGTCGTCAGCCAGACTCATCCGGGTCGATTTGCATGCGACCGCGTAGGCGACGGGACCCTGCGAATTGGTTTGCAATTGATGACGTATTGCAAGGAGGTTCTGGGTTGCACGCGAGATCCAGGGTGGGGAATGGCGCTTCCTCCAACAGTTCGTGGCCGCAGTCTCCGTGAATGCCTTGATGGTACAGTAGGCGTCTGTTGCAGAGGTGGGGCTGGCAAGGGGCAGTGACGCGAGAAGGGACGCGTTGACAGTAAAAGCGGATCGGTCGAGATCGAAGTGCTCCCTGCATCTTTTCTGCCGCACCTTGCCAGGGAGGGAGAGGCACATCCTGACGAGGCGATGGTCGGAGTTGAACTCGAAACGGCCCACAACACCGCAGTTGACGACTCGTGCGGATGGAGGGGCAGCGATGAAGTCGATTTGGTGGTAGGTAACTCCGTCGTTCGATCGCCAGGTCCAGGTACGGCCGCGTCTCCTCTTGGGGAATCCGTTTGCGATAGAGTCGAGCAAATCAGCTTGGGTCTGGCACAGCTCAGAAAGGTCGCTTTTCTGAAATTGTATGTTTTGGGGTTCCTAATGGTGCTGATGACGATGGACATGCTCATTTTTCATTTTGCGCCCTTTTCGGCTCCAGACGCCGTCACATCGATATCGGATTATGAGGGATTTCGCGGCTCTCGATGTCGCTAAAATTAAGCCAGTATGGCTCCCAGGGTGGAATTTGATGCTGATCACGCCTGCATAATTCATTTTTTGATTGAAAATTTCTCCATCTAGAAAATTGAAACTTTTTACTCAGGCGTTTGCGCGTTAAATGACCTACATAGATCGAACCGGCTTGACGAGAGGAATTCAAAAAGGTGTTTGCGAGAAAAAAAGAGCGCGCGAACTCTGAGATTGAAACAAAAGAGTATTTAAGGACGCCACTTCTCCATGGTGTTTACGACGACCTCTCTTCCCTTCCTTCCTCTGCGCCTCTATCTCTCTCCTGTTGAGCTCCTTCCCTTCTCTCTCCTTCCTCTCGTCTCTCTGACTGTCTGCGCTCTCTCGCCTCTCCCTCGCCTCTCTGCGCCTGTCTCGCTGAGAAAGGGAAGAGCTTCGGCGTAAACACCGTGGAGAAGTGCCGTCCTAAAATACTCTTTTGTTTCAATCTCAGAGTTCGCGCGCTCTATTTTTCTCGCAAACACCTTTTTGAATTCCTCTCGTCAAGCCGGTTCGATCTATGTAGGTCATTCAACGCGCAAACGCCTGAGTAAAAAGTTTCAATTTTCAAGGTAGAGAAATTTTCAATCAAAAAATGAATTACCCAAAATGAAAAATGAGCATGCCCATCGTCATCAACACCCTTAGGAACCCCAAAGCACACATTTTCAGAAAACCGACCTTTCTGAGCTGTGCCAGCCCCTGCTCGACTCTATCGCAAACGGCCTCATATCGCGAGTCTCGCGCGGGATTGAAAGCGGAATAGGTCAGGGGAGCGAGTCTCTTGCGGGAATCCCGATTACGATCCCGATACGGCAACCCTACTACCGATCATCCCATTTTGGCCGATTTCGATTTTGAACCTGTTCCAGTGATCCGCTGACCCCTTGTTGATCCTAACGCGATCGGCCTCATACAGTCAGCGTCAAAAGTCATGGGGCACTTTTTCAAATGTCTGTAACTTTCGAGTCAGAGCAGATATCGACCTAATTTCTGTTCTATCACACAGATAATCTATAGAAGCTTACGATGCACATATAATATTTTGTGGGAAAAATCAATAATTGCATAGTGATGACGCAACCGAAGGATACTTTTTCGAAAATTCATTATTCTTTGGTGGATTTTTTCCAACTCACCAAACTTTTTGTGCATGTACATCAGTCCTAGGGCTACTCAGAAAAATAGTATCAAGGTGCAGCAACCACTCTCCGTTGCTAAAGAAATTCAGCGAAAATGAGCTCGAAAATTCCTAACTCTGCTGCTAGCGATGCTAGAACCTTGTTCTACGGCTTAAACTGTTTCCAATAATGAGTGTCAATGATCCCGAGAGTTTCGTAGTATTTGGCCTCCGTATGCCCCCAAGTCACGAAAAAGTCACTTTTTCACATGTCTGTTTTCGACAACCAATGCACTCCATGGAACGTGACGCGAATTTCTGGATTTCGCGTGGAATCGGTAGATGATCCATGGAACTAGCGTTGCTCAACTTTTTGGAACGTTTGGACATCTGTCCGTGCTGTGGCGATTTTTCAAAGAAGACCTACTCGCACCCGAAATGCTCGCCCCGCCCAAATCGATTTTTCTCAAAGACGTGCCATCAGGCACATACTCCGCCAGTAGTAAACACACATCGTCCTCATAATCTGCGCAAAGTTTCAGAACTGTAGCTTGTCCAGAAAGACATATATGAATTTTGATAGTTAGACGGGCCATAATTTTTGGAGTGAGTGGTCTTCTTTGAAAAATTGCCACAGCACGGACAGATGTCCAAACGTTCAAAAAAGTTGAGCAACGCTAGTTCCATGGATCGACTTCCGATTCCACGCGAAACCCAGAAATTCGTGTCACGTTCCATAGAGTGCATTGGTTGTCGAAAACAGACATGTGAAAAAGTGACTTTTTCGTGACTCGGGGGCATACGAAGGCCAAATACTACGAAACTCTCAGGATCATTGACACTCATTATTGGAAACATTTTAAGCCGTAGAACAAGGTTCTAGCACCGCTAGCAGCAGAGTTAGGAATTTTCGAGCTCATTTTCGCTGAATTTCTTTAGCAACGGAGAGTAGTTGCTGCACTTTGATACTATTTTTCTGAGTAGCCCTAGGACTGATGTACAGTAGCGACCGAAAGTATTGGGACACTTTTTCTTTCGTCTCTAACTTTTGAACCAGAGCAGATATCTACCTACTGTTTGTTCATTTGCACAGATAATCTATAGAAGATGACGACGGTCATATAATGGTATCTCGGAATGAACTCCGTAATTGCATAGTGATGACGTAACCAACCTGAACTTTTTCGAAAACTCATTATTCTTTGGTGGATTTGTTCCGACTCACCAAACTTTTTGTGCATAGAGACCAGTCCAAGGGCTACCCAGAAAAAAAGTTTCAAGTTGCTACGACCACTCTCCGTGGCTGCAGAAATTCAGGAATTTTGAACTCGATATTTTATAATTCTGCCGCTAGTGGTGCTAGAATCTCGTTCAAAGTCTTAAAATGATTCTCGTAATAAGTGTTGATGATCCAGAGATTATGGTAGCATTTGCCCTTCATTTGGGTTGGGGAACCCGGAATGTCACTTTTCCACTTGACCCTATTTTCAGATCTCACCGTTCCAAGGGTGATTTTTGAAAATTCATGGTTCCGCTGCAGGAGTGTTC